>CM067167.1:110693039-110710539 GCA_034093135.1 Erigeron breviscapus | reverse complement strand
TATATATATATATATATATATATATATATATATATATATATATATATATATATATATATATATATATATATATATATATATATATATATATATATATATATATATATATATATATATATATATATATATATATATATATATATATATATATATATATATATATATATATATATATATATATATATATATATATATATATATATATATATATATATATATATATATATATATATATATATATATATATATATATATATATATATATATATATATATATATATATATATATATATATATATATATATATATATATATATATATATATATATATATATATATATATATATATATATATATATATATATATATATATATATATATATATATATATATATATATATATATATATATATATATATATATATATATATATATATATATATATATATATATATATATATATATATATATATATATATATATATATATATATATATATATATATATATATATATATATATATATATATATATATATATATATATATATATATATATATATATATATATATATATATATATATATATATATATATATATATATATATATATATATATATATATATATATATATATATATATATATATATATATATATATATATATATATATATATATATATATATATATATATATATATATATATATATATATATATATATATATATATATATATATATATATATATATATATATATATATATATATATATATATATATATATATATATATATATATATATATATATATATATATATATATATATATATATATATATATATATATATATATATATATATATATATATATATATATATATATATATATATATATATATATATATATATATATATATATATATATATATATATATATATATATATATATATATATATATATATATATATATATATATATATATATATATATATATATATATATATATATATATATATATATATATATATATATATATATATATATATATATATATATATATATATATATATATATATATATATATATATATATATATATATATATATATATATATATATATATATATATATATATATATATATATATATATATATATATATATATATATATATATCTCTATCTATATTTCTGTATTATATATATATATATATATATATCATATCGATATATATATATTTTCTCTTAATATAATCATCATTTAGATGATTATTTCTGGTGTAATCATAAACAATAAACTCTTCTAATAATAATAATAATCATTCGACTATTCATCTTGTTCTGAATCTAATCTTTGATTAGATTATTCTGTTATTGATTGTTGTTTTAACAATAATACTCCGTCCCATTGTTTTGTTGTATTATATTTTCTGAAAATATATATTACTCGATAGATAATCAGCGGAGATCGGAAAAAGGTTCAAAATTAAGGGGAAAAGAATCTGAGGAAATTTGTAGGTGGGTCCACACATTTGGAAGCTAATGTTTTGTATTTTTATTTTGTTAAATACGAGTAACTCATAATATTCGTAAGTATAACTACTGGAGTACTAGGTAGTCATCAAAGGATAGTTTCACCCTATGAAAGATGATTTATTCTTTTTAACAATTTTTTTATAAAAGTTTTCCTAGGGCATTCCTATTCCTAATGATAGATATGTTTATAGATAAAACAAAAACTAGATTAATTTATTGTCTTTGTAAAAGAAATATATATTTTGGTGGTGCGTGTACACAATATTAGTAATAGTGAAATACACACTGCTTGAAATACCTAACTCAATATTCTATTTTACCTTTTACGAGCTTGATGTTCTTAATCATTCTAAAAAACTCAAATCATAACAAATGAGCTGACTAAGGAACTTATGTCAAAAATAAAACTTATGACAAATAAATCGTCACCATAAAGGTTAACCTAAGTCAAAATTATGTGAAAGATATTGAACCAATCTTCTTGATTACCTCAAATCTATAAACTTCACTTTTAGCTTCAACATGTATTCATTTTATTAACCCCATAGCCCTACCACCACAAGAGTTACTTAAATATATTTAACTGCCTACAAATAAATGAAAAGTACTCTTTTATAATGGCAAACCCTCTTTTTATGTTAGCATTAAAGTTATCCTTTATATAGAACCAGGCACAAAAGTATCCCAAACTATCCTTTAACTCGTATATTATTAACCCCATCACTAAAACAAAAATGTCATTTGTCCACACATATTTATTCACATTTTTAATGAAGTGTAAAGAAATTTGTTAACTTATTGACATTTTAAATTGTATAGAAAAAGTTCATATTTAAAAGTGTGAAGAATTTTCAAAAATCATAATTTCTACACACTTATAAATGTATTAACAAAATGTTCACACTTAGAAGTGTGAAGAAGTGTCAAACATTTTCACACTTAAAAGTGTGAAAGTTATTTTGTAACACCTAATTTCTTCACGCTCCCTCTCGCGTGAAGAAATTTAGTGTTACAATTTGACTTTTTACATTTCTAAATGTGAACAATTAATATAATTTTACACACTTGAAAGTGTGAACTTTTTTTCTCCACATATATAAGTGTGAAAAAACTAAAAATTTTTAAATTTTTTCACATTTATAAATGTGGATGTTTTATATACATTTTTAAGTGTGAAAAAATTAACAAATTTCTTTACGTTTTTTAAATGTAGGTGTGGACAAATGACATATTTATTGTAGTGCATAACATTTAAAAGCTTTATAAATACAATACATATGTGTGGACCTTTTTTAAGGCACATCATCATAGAATTATCATAGTATATGAAAATTTAGTTTATAAACGTTTTCAGCTATTTAGAAACCTTTTTATAAATCATCATTATCCATGCTCTGCTCTTGTATGCATAGTTGTCGACTCGTAACTTTCGACTCGACTCGAAAACATGATTTTTGACTCGTGACTCGAAACGTGAAGAGTCTGGACAATTTTATATACTACATAATATTGTATAATCATATATATATGTGACGTATTTATAAACAAAATATAAGTTGGTTAATATAATACATTACCAAAATATATATTCGATACTTTTGAGTCATAAACTTACAGTTATCTCCAAATTCGTACTAAAAGATCAAAATACATATATAAGATACAAAATAATGTAACCATAAATATGATATATAATATATAACTATATTATCAAACTACAACAATCATAAGTTTGCGACTCGTATTGACTCGTTCCAAATTCACACCGCGACTCGTAAGAGTCAGGAGAAAAAAGAGTCATCCAACGAGTCGCCTCGTTTTTGGTATAAATCGACTCGACTCGTAAGAGTTTAACAATTATGCTTGTATGTATTAAACTATTTACATATAAATGAAATTTCAAAAACTATAACCCATCTCTAAATCTCTTTCGTTATTATAAAAATGCCCTGCATCATATATATCATATCCATCAATCTTCTACGACCCGTGACACACTTGACATAACATCGTCATCATAAAACTCATGAAACTTTATTCGAAATCAAAACGAATACAAACAATAGTCGATTATAATACAAAACACTTTTTTCCATTGTACCTAATTACATATTGTCATGAAAAAGATCCAATCACTCAAATATGACAAAATCAACTTTCACATACTAGTTTTGATAACATATTGTACAATGTACTCTTGTACATAAAAGTTGTATCATTAGTTTTTTTTTTATTATACAACACAACTTGTATATCTAAACACAAGGTCAAATGAACATTCCTTCCTCTTCACTTTCCTTGTTTCCCCTATTTTTTCTTTATTATGTTATTAGCCCCCATCTCTCAACCCCATAACTCTTACAAACACAAACACTTCTCTCTCTCTCTCTCACACACACACATCACCCCTTTATCTTTCACAAACTTGAGTGAATTCCAAGAACTAAAAAGACTATTATTCCCCTCCAAGCTTCAATCTTTCTTACTTAATTCCAGAAAAACAGGACACCCATTTGGATATTTGCCAACCCCATTTGGTAATTCAGCTCAATTATGGAAAAAGATAAGTTTTTCACCAATGGAATCCCAATCCCTCAATCTTGGAATTCCATCTTTGGTATTGGAATGGGAATCCAAGGTAGTGAAGTGAATTGTAGTACTAACTCAGAGCAACTTCCAAATTGCTTTTTTAACACCAATAATGTTGACAATTCTATTAACCAAAGAGATATATTTGAGTCTGCTTTGAGTTCAATTGTTTCATCTCCTGCCAATTCCAATTCCAATGCCAATTCCCACTCTGGAATTCCATTCCCAAGTAGTGGGAATGAAAACATTGTCCTTAAAGAATTGATTGGTAGGCTAGGCAGTATATGCAATTCAGGTGAGATTTCACCAATCAATGGAAACAACAATTCCTGTTACAACACACCTTTAAATTCACCACCAAAGCTTAATCTTTTGATAACAGACGGGAATTCAGTTCCAGGGAATCACCAATTACCACCAGCTCCATTTCCAACAGATCCTGGATTTATTGAAAGAGCAGCCAAGTTTTCAAGTTTTGGTTACATAAATGAATTCCCACAATCATCAGTATCAGAAACTGAAAATGGGATGAAAGGACAGAGTAGTAATGGAAGAAAGAGAAAAGAAATTCTCAAAGGAAAAGAGACACAATCTAGGAATAGTACTAAAGATGATGCCAAGGTTAGTTTTGTCATTTCCATGTAAACTTTTTGTTTTTGTTCTTGTTTTGCAGACTGTTTCAAGATTTTAATAATAATCAAAAAAATATTGTGTTTTTCTTTTTTCTTTTTTTTTTTGTTGTTGTTGCAGGTTGTGGCAGAAGTAGAAAAAGAGGAATCAGATGCAAAAAGAAGTAAGTCAAATGATGAAAAAAAGGAAAATGAAAAGCCAAAAGAAGCACCAAAAGATTATATCCATGTTAGAGCTAGAAGAGGTCAAGCAACTGATAGCCATAGTCTTGCAGAAAGAGTATGCTATATCTCCCTTTCCTTAATTAGAAAAACTATGGAAATATTTAATTTTATAAGTTAATGGAAGTATCGGGTCGTGTGGAAGTATGACTGTCTATTTCTTATCTCGTACGTCCATTTGTCTGGATTGGGTACAATCATTAATTGTACAAGTTATATAATCATAAGCCTGACTCACATTTTTTAGATTTTGGACAAATTCAGGTAAGAAGAGAGAAAATCAGTGAAAGGATGAAGTTTCTTCAAGATCTTGTTCCGGGTTGTAACAAGGTAAAAATGATTTTTTTTTTGTTTTTGTTGACATTTAAAAGTCAACAATTTGAAGTCAAAGTTGAAGCATTTTGGACTTTAAGGTTGTAATTTGAGATGGGGTTTTGGTTTTATAGGTCACAGGAAAGGCTGTTATGCTTGATGAGATAATAAACTATGTACAGTCATTGCAGAGACAAGTTGAGGTAATTAGAGGTTATATAATCTAAAGTTCTTATACTATGAGCAAGATATGTATATTTTTACTATTTGAAGTTATATCGGGGTCTCGTACGTCTGTTGTAGTTCTTGTCGATGAAATTGGCGACTGTTAATCCTAGGATGGATGTGAGCATGGAAGCACTTTTATCTAAAGATGTAAGCACTTCTAAGTTCTAACATTTTTATATTGAAAGCATTGACAAATTAAACGGATGTATTTGGATGGGAGTTTTACAACTAATTATTACTGTATTACTTCAAAAACAAGAATGAAATTTGGGGTAATTTTGTGTAGCTTTTGTGCAATATTCAGATGTTTCGGCCTAGGGTGTCTGCAACAAATGGTGTGAACCCTTTTGATGCATCAATGCAGCAATTTCCTTACGGATTTCAACCTCAAAATAGCGTCATAGTTCCTGATGGACCCGAAACTCAATTTCCCATGAACCCTTTGATGGCGGCAATGCACCGTAACTCAATCATGAAATCATCTCACATTGATGGTTTTGGTGAGGTAAATTTAATTATCAGTTACTACAATAGAGTTCAAGATTTTTTTTATGTAAATGTATAGCAAGGTGTTTATTAATGGTTATGGTGAAATGGAAAATTTTAGGCTTCAACATTATGGCAGAATGACCTTCAAAGTGTTGTAAAGATGGCATTAGGCCAGGATCAGCCACAAAGCTTTCATGGTGAGTTGATTTAATTTTTCTTTCTGAAATTGACTTCTTGTGAGTTAAAAAGTCAATAAGTGAGTTAAAAAGTCAAATTGTCTAATGTATATATATGGACTTATTACAGGTCAAATGAAAGTTGAGCTATGATAATGAATCAACTTTACATTATAATTTTTTAAGATGAATAGCCAATGAGGCCCCAAGAGAGGCATATGTAATTCTGTATAGAAAGATAGAAGACACATTGATGGCTTCATCAAGAAATTGGTTGTATGCAAGAATCTGGTGGTGGCTGCGGGCTGGGGGCTGGCCGTGGTGGTGGCTGGTAGAACATTGTACAATTAGTAACTAGTAAGATGTTGCAACATGGTGAAAGAAATATTGTAGGGTGGATGAGAGAAAAATTAGTTCCTTGTTCAACCTTTTTTTCATATTTTTCTTATCAATTTTTTTTATTTATAAAGTTTAATCTTTTTTCTCTTGATTCATTTCCGAAAGTTTGATTGGTTCTACTCTGTAGTCTGTAGTCTGTACACTCACTCTACTCTGAAATCTAAACCATGAAATATATGTTAGCATTTGTTGAGATGTATCACTTCACAAATAAAACGTACAGAAAAACACCATGTTTCTTAGGTTTCTTGTCTTTTCAAGAAACTTTAGGTTTGTCAATATTTATAGTAATCATTTTCCTTTTTATAAAGATATTGCACATACAATGACAAATTGACAATGCTGCATTTAGATCATTGTTTCAACTTTCTGTGCCAAACAAGAAAACTGAAATGTAAAAAAACGACTGAAGTAAATAAATAAACTATTGATGGTGTTTAATGTTTTACCTTGTAGAAGTGTCATATTCAATAGCAATAATTAAAGAAAAACATTTATAACAATAGTAAAGATGTCACCTTTAAAATTTAATGTTTGAGTTGAATGTGTTTAAAGGATAATAATGGGCTTCAAATTTTGCACCTGGGTAATTTGTACACATTATACCTATTTATTAATCACTATACAACCTACACAACGTATGGTATATATAGAGAGGCGACCCATACACCATATTTTTTTAATCGTACGCCATCATACATGTTTCACGGTAAACATAACATACTTGGTGAAAAAAAGAAAAGAAAAAAAAGAGTGATGTGCCAACTAATCTACTAGTTTTGGTAAGTTGAAGAGAAGTAGTTTGTTCATCATAAATAATTCTAAGAGCTATATACATACCATATAAAATTTTGAATGTAGTTTTTCTTACCCATGAAAAACTCAATTGATTAACTTGTGGCAAGAATATAGAATATATAATCTTTACATTTTGTATGTTGTTTAATTGTACAATAGTTCTAATCTAATCTAATTAACAATATTGATGGGTATTCAGAATACTAACCAGACGACTTTATGCAATCCTAATAAGGAGCACGTACAGCAAAGTTGGTATGAATATGAATTTGGTTAGTATAATACATTAATGGCTTTTAGATCTTGATGGAAGCTCATACTTTTTTGTCATTACATTATTAGTTTATAGAGTTGAGATTCAAATCATTATCATCAATGCATAATATATAAGTTGAAAACCATGAATTGATATAATAATACAAAGACATGTTGACGTTTTCTAATTCAACATTATTAGCTTACTTTATCAAATTAAACTATAGCCTCATAGGTATTGCGACTTAAAAAAACTTTCGGCCTAAAGGTTTTGATCTGCAGAACCTCTAAATGCAGGGTTCAATTTTTAAAATGCATGTCTTGAAATCTAAATCAAAATGTGCATTAACTATT
The DNA here is from genome assembly GCA_034093135.1 of Erigeron breviscapus. Lineage (NCBI taxonomy): Eukaryota > Viridiplantae > Streptophyta > Magnoliopsida > Asterales > Asteraceae > Erigeron > Erigeron breviscapus. Next base: position 110,702,556 of record CM067167.1, on the reverse strand, counting down.
AAGGTGCATGTGTTAAAATAGGGCTGGAAAGACTCGAAACAATCTCATAACTTGTCATAGATCCAACACAAAACTAAATACCACAGGTTGTGGATTTTCGATTGGTCAACCTGATTGCTGTTCAAACGGGTTCAAGTGGTGTTTTACGTTAAAAGGTCCACTCATAATGGTTTAAATGTTGGGGAAAATCAGTAAACAACGAACATAAACCGAATAATCATGAAGGCGCATGATCGCTTTCAGATTGAATCAATTTGGTGGTTCACCTCAAAATATTCAATCGGATACAATCAGAGATTGAAAATGTTTTGTGTGTTGTACAACCAGAGATTGAGAATGTTTTGTGTGTTATGTGTTTGAGAGAAACAGAACCAGAAAAGGAAGAAGAATTCGACCAGAATGAGAAAATTAGGAGAGGAAGTCTGTTTTATGTCCATTAACTCCCTAAACGGCAGTTAATTATCCAAGTTTTCCAAGTTGCCAAATTAGCCCCTTAGTTCCAAATTTTTTATTTCTGAGGCATTTTTAATACAGCTAGACCCCAGCCAGGCTGCCGCCCCTTGGACCCCGCTCTCAGGGGCGCTGCCCCCGAACCCCCGTACCTTAGGGGCGAGGTCATAACAAATTCAGATAGGCATGCACTCCTCAACCTCCAAGCCTATATGATTTCTAATTATGGTTAATCAAGTAATTCAATTACACTAAAATATCTAACATTAAAGTATATGCACCTTATCTTACAAAGTCAAATTGTCAACAGATCTAAACCAACCTCTCAACTCATTTGACATGCGTTATCAAAAACCAATCCGACAACCTACAAATTTGTTCGACTCCAAACCAACTCAACACCGTTAATCACGTTCACAGGTTATCTACAAGTTAGTAGGCCACGTGTTTGATTGAGTTTGCAAACTAATTACGATATGAGATTAAATTCGGTCATTTCACCATGTTAACCCAAAATCGTGATGACTATCAACCATTTCGAAGAAGCATAATTTATTATGGTCATTTTTAAAAGAATTAGGCATTTCGAATTTTGTCCATTTCTTTCTTTATTGAATTCGAAGTGATAACTTTACTGTTTTGGGGTAAGTCCAACATTCTTCCAACTGTAGTGTCTTGAGTTGTAACTATAAGTTCTTGTCCCATTCTAGTTCCCCCGATTGATACTTCTCTTTCTACTGTTTTTCTTACGAGGAGCGTAAGCCCACCAGGCCAAAAAAGTCAAACCCCGACCAGGCAGCATTAGCGGCGACGTCGCCGCTAATACTGTGGGCCCCCATGTCAGTAACGGCTAATCTGGCAGAATATTAGCGGGGCCCCCGTCAGTAACAGAGTATTAGCGACGACGTCGCCGCTAATGCCCCTGGTCGGGTTGACCTTTTCCTGGTCGTATTACCCTATGCCTTTTCTTATTAGTCATGTCATTTTTTAACATTGATCATAAAGTACAAAATTTTTGACTTATACGGCAGTTTTAAATCAACCAGTAATCTAAATGAGAAGTTGCACTGAATTCACAAAATGAATAGATGAACAGAATATGTACTATGAATTAATTAAGGCACAGGGTAACACCACCAGGCAAAAGTCAACCCGACCAAGGCATTAGCGGCGACGTCGCCGTTAATACTCTGACACTGACAGGGGGCCCGCTAATTTCTCTGCCAGATTTACCATTACAGACATGGGGGGCCCGCAGTATTAGCGGCGACGTCGCCGCTAATACTCTCTCTGGTGCAGTATTAGCGGCGACGTCGCCGCTAATAATGCCTCTGGTGGGGTTACACTTTTTTGCCTGGTGGTGTTACACTCCTCGTTAATTAAACTTAGACATTGTACCTAAAAGTTGCTAGTACTATTGTAAATGCACAAGTACATTCTAAGGCAATTTATGGCAATTCATGATGATTTATTAACAACAAAAAGCCAAACCAACTATTACAAACCTACCCAATCATTTTCCAATTGACACAAGCTTTCCAAACAAAAAACTAATATAAATAAATACAATATAAAAAAATGGTTTCTTTTACCAAATACCAAAACCTTCTATTCAGATTTCAGATACAATGTGCAACTTTAAATATATGATATACAAATTAGTAAAGCATAAGGGGCTCTTTGGCAAAAAGCAAACCTTCTATCGGCAAAAAGCATCGGCTCTTTGGCAAGCCTATAGCACATGCATCAGCTAGTTTTGGCAAGTTTAATCGGCTTTATATATCGGCCACTTTTGGCCGATCCTTGTGAAGATTGGGAGCGTGCCTTGTGACAGTTTTTTTTTTGTTCTTGTGCCAAAACTCTTTGATTCACCGGAAACCTAAATTTTTTTTTGGGGGGTTTTCGATTTTGAGGCTATTTCTATGTTTTTCTTGGCTTCTATTGCCGGAATCCATGCCGGAAAAACTTGCCGATGCTCCTAACGTATAGCACCCTTATTTCCGGTGAGATCGGAAACCCCTTTTTGGGGTTGCCGGCCAGAAACGTTCACTTTTTTACAGCCAAATTGTTGTTTGGCTTTGGCAAGGGTGTAGTTGACACATTTATTGACTCTTTGGCTACTTTAATCGGTTTTCCGGCGACCCCTTTTTTGGGTTTCCGGTTAACTGCTGCTGCTGCTGCTTGTTGCTTGGGTTTTCCGGCGACCCTTTTTTGGGTTTCCGGTTAACTGCTGCTGCTGCTTGTTGCTTCGGTTTTCCGGCGAGCCCTTTCTTGGGTTTTCCGGTTAACTGCTGCTGCTGCTTATGTATATATATGTATATTTATCTTTTTACATTGCCGTTAATTGCATGTTTGTGATTAGTTTGGTAGTGTTAACTTAGCGGTAGCGTTGCCGTATTTTTCCTTGGTAGTGTTGCCGTATTTTGTTCCATAAAGCAATAGGTAGCCGGAAAAAGTAGTTTTAGCCGATGATGATATCGTTGAACAGTTAGGTTGCCGGTGTTACGTTAAATGGGCGATGATGATACAAAATGTTCGTAAAAATGGGACTCGGATGATCTGGGGCGTATCTTGGCGGGGTAAACCTTCGGGTTAGCAGCCATGGCGTCTCCGACTTCCGAAATTCCCGACCCCCAAATTCTGAGCCCAAGTTTATATTTTATAAAAAAAACGGTCACTTTTTATGTTTTCCGACAACTTTGTTATTTTCCGGTTACCTTTATATATTTTCCGGCAGTGGCATTTTGGCAAGTTTTGGCTAGTTTTGTTACACTACACCATGTAATTTGGCAAGTTTTGGCTAGTTTTTGACAAAAACACATGGCGACTTCTCATTCGCCGAAAACTAGCCAAAAACTAGCCAATTTGCCAAAAATTGTCACTACACCCTTGCCCATGATGGCTTATAGATTTTATCCTTTGGGAGTGTTACTATTCACTGACTAAAATGAAGTCTTTTTGTTGTCTTTTGAATTGAATGAATAGTTACTTTGTTTGATAAGGCAATGTTGAAGTATGGTACAAGGGAATGTAACTAGGGATAAGGGTTTTTGTTGAATGGTGAAATTGAGGGTGGCCCCTCTTTGAGTTAATGAGTTCCTATTACATACCAAATAGTGGTTGAGCCAACTTTTTTTCAACATTGACATAGACTTCACATTGTTTTAGAAGATGATAATTTGGTGCAAATAGTAACCATTACCAAACTTGTCATTAGATTTCAGTCTGCCTACCCTTTTAATGAACCAAAGTGTTTTCATATCCTATAAAAGAATAAAAAGCCACAATGAACGTATATCGGATGTGTTTTAAGGCTATCTGTAAGTTTTCGAAAATATCCCCTAACAATACCCTTAAGCAAGAAGTCGCCGATGATAACGATATTTGCCTAATGATGAGCGACCATCTAGTACAATAATTCATTATCTGAAATAAAGACAACACATTTTTTAGCTAATGTCGTAATTGAGATGTAGCTTTAAGAGAACTTTAATAATAACGATCTTGAATACTAATATTCCTTAATTGGTTCAAAACAAGTTTGAAATTTTTTGTGCCACATATGCTTATTATCTGGTTTTTCTTGCAAACTTACTTATTTCTCAAAGTGATGTTTCACTAAAGGCTACCAGATATCTCAAATCTCAACCTATAAAAAAGATTTTTTTAAAAATGTGGACGTTTCTTTTACCAGAAAGTAAACTAAACAGACATTTGGACCTAGTTAAAAGTCAAATGACAAAAAGAACATTATAAAAGTTGTCTGTATGATTACAAGAGAAAGAGAAAACAAAGTAAATAGTGTTTTTGTAATAAATAAAAATAAAATTAATCATCATCATTTGATTATGAAATTAACTTTATGTAAGGTCGTTGATTACAATAGTTTAAGCAAATTGCTCCAAGTATATTAGATCAAGTTAGTTGATAATGATATACCCTCATTGCAATCATCCTATATGCATCTGCATACACTACGAGAGTCATAGAAGACCGACGGCGATAGGCTGAAAAAACGTTTGTGATCAACCCAACCAAAAACAACTTGTTTTGACCCGTATTTGAAAAACTACTAGGGGTTTAACATGATTTCATCAGTCTACTTGAGTGAATATTTTTAAAAGGAAGAAGAAGATTAGCTAAAGGGGGCAATGGGCATTGATGGAAGATGTTTGTTACTTTGTGGGGTTGATTTGGTATTAAATCATGATTAGAGAGAAGGGGCCACTAACCAACCAGGCTGTCACCAATTACATATTCATAAATTACAACACTTTGCCTTTCATCAGTAACATGCTTTCATTCTGCTAAGTAAATCATCGCTTTAATCGGAATTTGCCAAAAGTAGGCTAGCCCGTTGTAAGCAATTTGCCTTTTTTACAATCCAAAATTGAAGCGTTATTATAGATATCCCAGCTATGATGTACTAGTAAACTGTGATTATTGTTCATATCTCAATTTAGTTGCACCATCCAAAAAAAAAAAGTTAATTCGGATCTACCAAGCTAATTATGGGTATTCAAGACTACAAATTTTCACTCGTAACCACCTTCTTCTTCCCTCTGCATCTAATCCTAGAAACATGGGAATGTCGCCATCATGTCCCACTCCCTGTCCTATGTCCTTTTCTAGAATTCCAATCCTAAAAACTAAACAGAATAAAGAAAAAATAAAAGGATTATCTTTTCTTTTTAGATAATATATAAGGCTAGGATTGTTATCTACTAATTTGTTGTTGTCATATCTTATTGTTCAATATTTACATATACTCTTAGCGGTCCACAAGTAGGGGAGATATACATATCAAAAAAGACAACACCCACAACCTACTTGTTTAATGGTCTCCACACAAACAGGATTCAGGGGGGGCTCCAAAGATGGTACTTGTAAACTTCTTGTCTATACACAAACAAGCAACAGACATGATCTACTTGAAGATTGCCCCCTATCCAATTGACACCAAAGGCCAAACAAATTAAATGGATCTCAGATTGTAAACTTTGAGTTTCCAATTGTAATATCTATCTAAATAGACCATTTGTCTTTCTACAATTGGGACCCTACATACCCTATCTATTATCTCAATACTAAATCAAAAAAACTAGGCTGGATATTATTGTAAAGCTGGACTTCAAAATTTGATTCATTAACAAGATTTTTCTATCAGTTATGAAGAAATAGCATATTTCTGGTTTGTATACAACAAGTTTCTATTAGTACATACAACTCTTGACACCAAATGGCCATACCTATATGTTGCATCGGTCATATCCAGAGAACCAGGAAGAGGGTTCTGGCAATGTACTCGATTCTACATCGCCCTCACTAAATAACTTCTCAGATTCCTCTATGGGTTTCTGGTCAACTGAGGTGTTTGACTCCTCTCTATCATATATCGGCATATCATAAACAGGAGCTGATGCCTTGACCTTTTGTTTTTTCTTTATGTTTTCAATCTGCTTGAAAGCATTTTCCGTTTCCCGTTCAGCCTCCATAGCTCGTGCCTGCACATTTTATGGAATGTGTCAGTCTGACAGAAAAATTAGATGCCAAATCTAACACTAGATAAAGTAGAAACACTAATCTGAAATAAATTTTAAGCTCAGGTAATGTCACTCTAAATGCATATAGCTATCAAAGTATCAATTCTGACATACATAATCACAAAACAATAAGCATAATGGACTCCGGGACTAAATCTAGGGTGTCAACCTCCCAGTGCCCTTGTTTAATCTGACACATTGTGAAGAAACCGTTATCATTACAAAAAAGAGTATATAAATAATCACAGGCCATAAGACAGTTGGTGAAGTTCGATGTTGTAACATTCTATGAATGGAAAAATTCATTTGAAGTAAGGTGAAAGGGTAAGATTTATTAGCATTGATGCTGGCTATGCAGGGATGGCTCATCTACAATTGTAGCTTAACTACAACAAAAAGACCTTCTCTAATGGAACTAGAGGTGGCAATATCGACCCGTTTACTTCTGAATGCACTTCAGTGATACTTCATGTCTAACGAGTCAAATAAAAACATCAAGAGAACCTTCTTAACCAATTTATCTTAAAAAGGAAAAGATTAATTTTGTAATCATATTTGACATACTAGTTTGCCTCCATCTCATTTTGACCAGTTACCCAAAAATGTCCGCCCACCCATTACTAATTTACCATAATAACTTCAAAAGAACAAGAAACGGGAAACTCACTTGTGCAGCAGCCATGGCTTCTTCTGCATCCTTGAGTCGAACAACTAACTCACCCGCAGCCTGTACAGCTTCCGCAGTGTCGCTTAACTGCTCCTGAAGGCCTTTAATTTCATCTTTAAATCTTCTTCTTTCTTTCTCTCTTTCAACTTTTATTGTTGAAATCTCTGAAGCTAGAGCATTAATAAACCTAGACTCATCTCCCCGCACTCTTGCTCTTGCAAATGCTTTCTTAACATCTTCAACTCCATCTTGAATTCTTCGTTGTCTTATAAGCATATTTATATGCTTTTCTTCCAAATCCGCATAATTTTCAAGCATTCTTGCATGGCCCTCCATAGCCGTTTGCATAGCTTCATTTAATTCCGCTGAACATTTTCTTTCAGAATCAAGGTCCAGCCTTTGCTTTTCAACAAGCATCTGAGTTTCTTGTAGCTTATATTTCAATTCTTCTACAAGTGAAGTCCATTTACTTTCTAATTCATTGAAACGAATTCTCTCTGATTCAAATTTCTGTTCAGCACTCTCTTCAGTGGACTCCCCATTAGTTATTTGTAAAATAGGGCTTTGGTTTTTGGTTGACTTAGGTGAAGACTCGATGTAAGATTGAAGTTGACTTCTTAAATCCTGAATTTCTTCAAGTAATACATCTCTTTCTCCCATATCAAAGAAATTCCTATATCGTTCCAACTCGTCATGTACATTCTTTAACTCAATTTCTTTTCTTAGAATTTCTGGATGATTCTCATATTTTTCCTTCAGAATCTGTGTTTTATGTAGGAAAAGAAGCACAACATATTAGTAAAAGGGTTTGAGACTAGAGGTGAAAATTTGTTCCAGTTACTTAGATTGGGTCAATTTGGATTGTGTTTTATCCCAAACAGGTTAATTACTTAATTTTTTAACAATATTAATCATATAAGCTCCAAGGGAATTAGTCGAAAGTGGTCCTGAGTGTAGTCTTCACGCATACAACCTTCTAAATAGCTGTCGTTAAATCTTCAGATTATTATTTTTTAACAATATAAATCATAATTATTGAATTAACAACATTATGATGATATGTTTGCTTGTCCATTACACCCAGCCTGTACCAGAAATAAAATATAACCCATATCAACCAAACCTGTTTTGACCCGACATCCAACCAGCCCTGACACCTCTAACTGGAACACATACCTCATGCTTCTCTGCCAAAGACGTCAACTCATCATTCACAAACTCCTCGGCTGACAAAACACCGTCCATCAGATTCTCTAAACGAGCAATTTTGTCTTCTTGCAATTGACCGATAATAGCAGTGCATTCTCGTTCGTGTTTGTACTGTTGCACCTGTTGTGAAATGAATGCGGAGCGGTTAAAGGGTAACAAAGTTATTTCATGGTGGCATCATACGTTTCTAATGAACCAAAACAAAATAAAATAGCAAAAGGGGGACAAGTGAAAATGGATCTAACAGACTGAAAGTCGACGAGAGTCTATTTCTTTTATGTATACAATACAACCACTAAGGTGTCACCTAGTTGACTTAATGTTTTGTATCAAAGTTTTAGATTATTACTGTCATAATATTGTATTGTATTATAAGCACACAAGTTAATTACTTAAAGTGGACATAGTTTTGTGGTTCAACTGCAACTAGGGCCTGTTTCAGCCCGTTTCAACCCTACCATTACCCAACCCGCCTGACCCTACCATCTTTGCACCTATAAAAACAAGCATACCAGTCGATTAAGTTGCATGATTTCAGCGTTTTGTTTGGTGCAGTACTCTTCCAATGCCATTTCTCGTCTTATTGCTCCCGCCAATACCTTCTCTACAGCCTGAAGGAATGTTAAACACAAATAAGACCAATAATGAGAAAAGAGAAAAAAAAAATAGAATGGTTAAAGTCGTACTTTTGGAACAACAATCTGCTTCGATTTATTGTGCACCAACGGTAATTCATCAACGGGAACCAGCTGCAGATTCGAGCCATCATGAACTGTATCTTTTACTTCTTCTGAGCTTTTACACTTGCAATTGCTACATAAAAACTCTTTCTCCGGAAACATCGTCTGCAGACCTACCTCTTTGCTAACTGGTTTTGATTCACATGCAACAGGTTTGTATGAAAACCTGAACAATGAACGTCCCAGCACAGAACTTTTTCTGTGTTTATCAATTACTTGAAGACCATTCATTAAACTGGCCGCCAGACGGTTAGTTTCTGCAAAAGCACTGATGCTTGTAAGGTCTTTTTGAGATGCAGTCAATGTCGCTGAAGTCCTTAAGCTTTTTCTACTGCTGCTAATAACTCGCGGTGAAACACTTGGAGTTGGAGATTTGGGATGGGTTACTTCTGATGGTACTATGGTAAGATTAGGCATGTCACAGTCCTCCAAGTTCTTTGGAGAAGAAGATGTGTCTTTGGGATTTCCCAAAGAATCCTGATCAGATGATTTATCTAACAACTGGACATGAATTTCTTGATTATCGCAAGCAGCATCAACAGAGGTGTTAACTGCATAAGTAACATCTGTGTCAATGTATTTTATAGCAAGGATTCTGCTTTGAAACATATCTAACTTATGATCACCAATTAAGATTTCATATTTACCAGATTCCATATTTATGCATGCTTCAGTGGCTGCTAAAATAACTTGCTCAGCTTCCTCGACTATTTCCATTTCTTCATCATCATCATCATCCATATGTGGCATCATCATTGGACGATTCAGACTAAATTTCAGTAGATTCAGGCTTCTGCGAGCATTCCAACCACTTGAATAGCCCGCACCTGGGTCTGCTTGGTTACCATTTGATTTAATTCGTAGTAATTCATCCTGTTATATGTTATTTAGAGTTATTAGTCGTATAA
>CM067167.1:110670539-110688039 GCA_034093135.1 Erigeron breviscapus | reverse complement strand
CAAAAAAAATGTAAGTTATACTTGTACCATTATTTTTTATTAATTTATTACAATGTATAACTGATATAACACATAATACAAGTATATAAGCCGCCACTTTCCAGGAGAGGTCCTGGGTTCGAGTCTTGCCAAAGGCAAACTTGAGATAATCAGGGGATTATTAAGTGGTGAGATTCACCTTGACACTAGCCTAGCTGGGGAATTAGTGGGTACCAAATGGTACATGGGATCAGGGGGTTCTCATCCAATTACCCTTTTTCATAATGCATAATCGTGGTAGATTTATTAAAAGCTATGGTATGATTATCAATTACCTTTCTATTATATCTCCTCCTTTTAAACATAAAATGTACGTAAGACCAATTTTTGTAGCGTTATAAGTAATTTTGTTTGCCTCGATTTATCTTTTGGTTCAAGCTGGCTAAAGAAAACTATTGACACCAAATCACTCAAATAATCAAGTTCTTTCTTTTAAACACAAGTTTTGCATAAATATAAACAATAAGTCAAAGTTTGTAGTATCGAGATGTTATAGTGTTGCGATTGTGTACCCACTTTAAAATTTATATTGCATGTTTCGGATTTTGGCAATGTATCAATCTAAATGGATGTTACGTTCCAATGTTGCATCTTATATAAATGCCAGACCAAAAAAAAATAAAATTATCATCGAATACACACATCATCAATATTTGAAAGTTGAAAACATATAAACCATATAGGTCTTTTGAGTTATCTACCAATATACTAAAATAGGATTGTGTATCTTTTTTATCGACACTTGGCGCATTTCTTACACGACATGTGTCACTTTTGGTGTAATTAAAAAAGATTCCTAATTCATAATTACCTAATTGTAATCAAATACTAATCTTTCTTTAGATTTAATGTAAAAAAGATTTTTGATCGACACTTGGCGCATTCCTTGCACGACATGTGTCACTTTGGTGTAACTAAAAAAGATTCCTAATTCATAATTACCTAATTGTAATCAAATACTAATCTTTAGATTAAATATAATATCTAATTATATATTAAGTTTCCATATATATGATTTATAAAAAAATTTATAATGTTAACATCAATACGGAATACAACTATCTTAAAAGATAAGATATATGCTAAGTTTTAAACATCTAATTAAACAAATATATTATACAATTTATGGGGTTTCATATAATATGTGAAAGGATTTGTATCCAAATTTAGGTATCTAAGAGTCACATATTCTATATTCTCTATATAAATATAATTGTATCATCAAATATTATATAATATGTACATCGTACGGGCATTAAGACTAGTATATAAAATATAGTAAAGTACATCAAAATGATATTAAAAAATAGAGTAAATTACAATTTTGATCCCTATCGTGGGTTAAAAATTACCGTTTTCATCCTTAGCTTTCATAAATTACTGTTTTAGTTCAAATAAGTTTGCCCCGTCAACGGTTTTGGTCCAAAATATAAACTAACGTTAACTTACCCATCGTATGACCTGCACATGATGGGTATATTCGTCTTTTCCTTATTCCAAGGACTAAAACTGTAATAATCTAAACTTTTTCCTAATTACTAGGGCTGAGCAAAAACCGAACCGGAAAACCGAAAACCGATAAAAACCGAAAAAAACCGAACCAAAAAACCGAACCAAAGAAGAAACCATTGGTTTTGGTTTTGAATTTTTAAAAAACCGATTTTTACGGTTCGGTTCGGTTTTGTTCCAAAAACCAACCAAAAAAACCGAACCGATCCAAAGTTGAAACCGAACCGACCCGTGTATAAAAACCGAACCGACCGAACTTATATAACTACAATTTTACAAAATACAAATGTCAGATTAAGAGTTTATGCCTATCTATTTATCTATTTATTTAATTAAATATATATATACTTATACACTAAAAATAAAAACATACCTTACAAAATATCTCATCTCACTATCTCAGATCTAGTCCTTTCATCTTTATTTTTTAAAACATCCTCCATGATCTACCTACCTCTTTTTTTTAACCTAATTCAAGAACTTCTAAAGGTAATAATTTGTTTTATATATTCATTATTGATTTCTTATATCTATTCAACTTTGGATACATTCATGAATGGATATGGACGCATGGCTTGAATAGCGTCAGGATAGCTTTAAAGTATTTGAAAGCTTATGTGTATATTATTTTCAGGTATTCAAATGGGTTGAAGGGTTCAATTCTTAGAACACCCCGATTCTCGAATATTTGGAATGTGTAATATACTAAAGTGAAAATTCAATCCTTAGGACATTTTCATTTACGCGTAAGTTTTGTTTTGGTTATTTTCTCATGTATAGGAATTGCACTAAATTGGGGAGGATTGTTATTAATTTAGTGTAATTGAGGGATATGGTTATATCACTTGGAAATGGGTTTGGAGGTATGGAGTGTACACCCATTAAGTGAATGACATCCGGACCCAAAAGCAGTATTTCTCTGATCCGTAAATGTTTAATAAATGATAAATAATTGATAGATTATTGATCTACTTTTTGCAAACAATGATAAACTCTTAATTTGAAAAGTGATTGTGATAGCATGCAGACAAAGTTGAAAACGTGAAAAGCAAACTAAATTTGACACATTACATTTCTTGATTCTCTTGTAATTCTCTTGTAATATGTCATGCTGTCAATTTTGATTCTTCCTTTTCGTTTCACATGCAAAATTCATATTATATTAAAATGTCTATGTCATGAATCATGATAGCTTGAAACTATATATATAAATAGAACCATGCAGAGTTGCATGCAGATATAACACAAAAAAGAGACTAGAACTTATAAGTTTATAGAAGACTTATATGAATACATGCATGTGCAGTTTTATTATACTGCTTATGCTTATATGCAATAATCAACAAGTGTGTTTGATGGGCATATATTTGGGTGTCTCTATATTATAGAAAAAAGATACATGAGAAGATAGTCAAAACACGAAGTGCTTTCTAGCGAACGGGTTCTTGATTTCTGCTAAAATCTAGAACATTACTCTTTGTATTATCCCAAAACAAAATTCGTGTAACCCAGACAGATAGGGTCGAATTGTTGTTTTCGGAAAGTGATATCACGATACAAAGAGATATCCAGTCATTGGTTTCTTACCCGTGTTACACGGTGATTTATTTCTAACCCTTGTCACAGGTTTTCTCTAAAGGATCACAGACACAAGAAGGAGGAATAGATCAAGATCCCCCAACAGTATTTATGTATATTATATTATATGTCTTATGGTTACATGTTTCTAGTAGCATAAGACACCAATAAACAATATTATACTAGAAGAAAGTATCCGGTTATAACATAGTTTATTATTACTTTTGCATCTGCTTTGTTTGTTAGTTTATTATTTTTGCATATGCTTTGTTAAAAAATAGGGAACATGTTGTCGTGAATAAAAATAATCCATTTTTGACCCTTTTTTTTATTTTATTAATTTATAGATGGAAGCGACAAGTAACCAAAATGTTAGTGAAAAACTCGTGATTGATGTTGATAATGAAAATAATGATGTAAATGAAAACGAGGATGTTAAGGAAAATGTTGAAAGCGAAGAGAAACGTGGTGGTCGTAAGAAATCTTGGGTATGTGAAAAGGACTGGACTCGATGAACCAAAACGACAAATTTTTTTTTTTTTTTACAGTAATAACCCTCTGCGTCGCAGTGGGTCTGACACACCCCCACTGCGCCGCAGTGGGAACTCCCTGACTTCCGGGTACAAAAACCTCCACTGCGCCGCAGTGGGTTTGAAGCACTCCCACTGCGCCGCAGTGGGAACTCTCTGGTCTCAGCCTGAGTAAAAATTCAGCATTCCAACTTTTCCTTTAACACAAAACTCAAACCCCCATTCACTCAAATTCATAACCAACATTTCAAAACACATCCAGAACTTGCAACAATTATAAAAACACATTTTTAAACATAATTACAACATCAACTTGTTCCAAATCTCATGTTCAACCATTATGGGTCATTTACCCCCTTTGACACCATTTTCGCCCAAGTTGCAACTTTACAAGTTTTCCAAAAGCTCTACCTTTGACATAAGCAGAATTTTAACTAAAAGATGACCTTCAAAACCCAAATTGTACCAAGAGCCAAATGAGGTAGGATTCTAGGCTTCTAATCCAAAAGAGTGTCATTCCACCAAGAATGACCTAATTACCTTCGAGTCTTGCAAAATCAACTTCAACCACATCAACTCTATATCAACACTTTCAAATCAACAAACCTAGTTCCTTCTTCCGGAACTACCTATAAAAAGGTAAACAACTAAAATATAAGCAAAGGCTTAGTGAATATACTTGCATACATTTACGAATACGAAGGAGGGCAAAGTACAAGGACTTTCACATGTAACCTATAACATCGTCATGTCACATTTACATATTCACCTTGCACGCTAACAACACATATATGGATCCATATAAGCTAAACAATCATGACTATCGGGGTTCTTAGGCCCCGGAGGTTCTTAGGCCTCATTTCATGTCAACAATAGGGGTTCTTAGGCCCCGGAGGTTCTTAGGCCTCATCAATACTATGCCCCACATGGGCTCAACGCCAAATCAATTACCATGCTCGGACCTTTTTTATTTTATTAATTTATAGATGGAAGCGACAAGTAACCAAAATGTTAGTGAAAAACTCGTGATTGATGTTGATAATGAAAATAATGATGTAAATGAAAACGAGGATGTTAAGGAAAATGTTGAAAGCGAAGAGAAACGTGGTGGTCGTAAGAAATCTTGGGTATGGGATCATTTTCCTTTCGTAAAGGGTGCGACCAAAACAAAATGCCCTTAATGGAACACTTGGAGTATAATGTTTCATATTTTCTCTCCATGATGGTATGATGAATCATTATATACTTACATCTGCATGACTCTGTTTTTTTATAATGTAATTGTTAGTTTTTGTTTTTTCATCATGTAGGATCAAGATGATGGATTTGGCTGTTCTATGTGGCTGTGAATTGATATGGAGGCATTGCTTTTGTCTTTTGATGTGTTAATATTTCCTTTTGCCAGAAAACAATCATGCCTTTCATATTAATATTTTTTGGATGATCTTTATAAGATCAAATGCTACTTTAAGCTCAATCTGTAATCTTTTGGAAGTTCAGGTTTATATCTCTCAATGAGTACTAATATTATTATAATCTCTTATATGTATATATTGGTTTTATATACTGATAAAGTGATAAGTGATAAGTATTGTTTTTGTGTTAGGCCCATGATAGTAGTAGAAAATTTAGGCTAAAAATGTTTACTTGGGCCTTTTTATTTTTTTTAGTTGTTAGTACTGAAACTTTTAGCCCAAGCCCAAATGGGTAAAAACCGAATAAAAACCGAAACCGCTCCAATAAAAACCGAAAAACCGAGAAAACCGAACCGTTTAAAAACCGAACCAATCGGTTTCAAAAAACCAAAAACCGACTTGATCGGTTTTGGTTTCGGTTTTGGGCCAAAACCGACCCAAACCGAACCATACTCAGCCCTACTAATTACACAATAACCCAACCAAATCATGTAAAAATCACAACAAGTTTCAATCTTCATCATAAAATGAAGAGTTGTAAAGATTATACAACAGATTTCTTTTCTTCTTCCTTTTTTTTTCTTTTCAAATCTACAACCTCACCACCAATAATCTATTTCTTTTATTCTTTCTTTATTTTTTCAAATCGACAACCTCACAACACATAGATCTGGTTTAGATCAATAAATCAATCAACAAATAAGAGTGTGGCTATGGTGGTGACCGAATATTGGTGGTGACAGTGTGACGGTGGGATAACTCCGCCGCTTGTGAGACAAGTGATCGGAGGTGGCTAGTACTCGACTGTGTTGGTTAGTGGGCTGGGTATAGATTTGAGTGAGCTGCCGCATATTTGATGATATGTTTATGAATATTTTGAGATTTGATGAAAAGATGTGTGAATAAATATGGGGTTTGTTTAGATGCAAGCAATATTGATATTTAGATACAAGAATCTTGTTTCCTGAGCAAGACATTTACAAAACAAAACAAAAAAGATATTTACTTTTGTTAATTATTATTGTTCTTACGAAAGGAACACCACAAAGACAATTCATATGGTTTCTTTAATTCTCTAAACTAAATGAGAACTGATATGTATATCTAGTATGTTATTGTTGTATGTTTATGTACTGATGTATATATGAGTTTTCAGTTTGTTTTGATTATGAATTTGATTTGATTTGATTGAAAGGTGTTGGCGTGATATAGATATATACATAACTACTCATCGAGAAAAGATAAAATGAGTCCAACTTATTTTGAGTCCATTGATTTTCTTCCATCTCCTCAAATTCCAACCACCTCCTACCACCACCACCATCATCTCCGACCACCACCATGATTTTCCGGCGACGGCGACCACCGCCACCACGACTTACACATGTGTAAGTTTTACAACTTACACATGTGTAAGTTACATGGACCCTTTTTGGACTCAAATTAAGTTTGACTCAATTTATCCCACCCTACTACTCATATACAGATGCTGATGATGATAGATGCAGGAAAAAAGTTGAGTTAATTACGTTTTTGGTCTATCTTAATGAAAAAGACTAGAATGCCCATGTGCAGGTCACATGATTAGTTTTTTAACGTCTGTTAGTCATTTGGACCAAAACCGTTGATGAGACAAACTTATTTGGACTAAAACAGTAATTTATGAAACCTAAGGATGAAAACGGTAATTTTTAAACCACGACAGGGACCAAAACTGTAATTTACTCAAAAAATTAAATATACATAACATAGTCTTTTGAGCTAGATAAATATAAGGCCTCTCCCTAAGGACCTCATCGACGCCTCATCCATGGCTTGTCGATGAGGAAGCCTTTGTTAGCAACTCGTCGACATGGGGTGTCGTCCGGTGGTTTCGTTCCATCGAAGAGCATAGACGAAGAAGAAGAGAGAGAGGAGGTGGGTCTTTCACTTATTTTATTGTTTTTTTTGTGTGGAAGAGGTGTGGAAGAGGGGTTATAGGGAGTGATTGTGGAAGAGGTGGATGAAGAGAGAAAAAAGCTGACGTGGCAGTGTGGAAGAGGTGTGGAAGAGGGGTGGGGTGTTCTAGCTTAGGGAGAGGCCTAATAGAGTTTGTATTGTAGCTGACTACTGTTTAATCGTACCATTATTGTTAATAGATTTATTGTTAATTAATTTTTCTAAGTTTATAACATGTGCTAACTAATTTATACTATATTATAAAACAAATTCACTTTTGAACTTTCAACTTTTCAACATTCAACATTCATCTCAACCACTCATTTTTTTCTCTCTCCTCAAATCTCAACCACTTATTTTTCTCTCTCCTCCATAAATCATTTTATTCATCTAACTCATTCAAAATCTTTTATCTCAAAAACCGTACATCGATAAATTATAAAAATTATATGGGTGTTCTTAAAATTTTATGCTCTTTCATTAGAGATGTCATTCGACATACTTTCGACGAATTTTTAAATCCGAGGGCGGAGCCCGTACGGCTAAGACATTTGGTTATGACACTCTATGACATATTACTTCCTATAACATATCACACTCTATGACCTATCACACTTTATAACCTATCACCCTCACTATTTTACCGCCGCAACGCGCGGGTACTTGCTCTCGTAAGTCATAGTGTTGATCAGCTCATGTATAGCAACTCGTATTTAGATGAAAGAAAACATTAGAGGGGGGCGAAGGGAATAAGCTAGGACTTAGAGGATGCCAGAGAAACTAATTATCAAATGGAGTTGACCATCTAAAGATACAAAACGACAAAAGAGAAAGAAAAAAAAAAAACTATAATAAATTTAGCTTTATGTTAAAAAGTTTTGGATCTAGCCTCAAGTCCTTAACAAATACGAGTACGACTATTATTAGCCCAACTCTACATACATTAAATCAATTTAAATTATTTTTAACAGCTACATACATGCATACATCAATGATCGTTTATCGGCAGTTCGGCACCAACAACATTTAACAATCTGACGTACTGCTTGGTTTTCAAAATGTTATATGAATTTGATTAAAATGAAGTTTAGTTTTTTTCTTGTCATATTAATTTTATTCAATCAAATTCTCATACATTATGGAAAGAACCAAACGGCCCTTGAGTCTACGTCCAATTATATTTGAAATTATATTCTTGGAACAAACATAGAAGAGAATGATAAAATACAAGTTTCTTAGTGAATTGAAAATGCTAATTAGGTTTGATAAATTAGAGTTATCATTTTGATCAACTTTATTCTTCTTCAAACGATGATATTGTTGTTAAATAACTTTATTGGTTTTTTTTTGGTGATGATGATGGTGGTTTCACAAAAACATTTGTCTACACTTTCGTAAAACTAGATTTTGCTAAATCCATGTTTATCAACATGTACGATTGTACTCATGTAGCAATTCTATAAACGGCATGGTTTGATGTTTGAATTTTTTGTTGTTGTTTGTCTTTATTGTTTGTCTTCCTGTTTGGAATAGGTACCCGAGATATTAAGCAAAATCTAATGAGAAGTAACATGCCCACTGTGATAAAACCTAAGTTTGACGAACCCGATTATAAAACCAAGTAGTTATTATCATCATATTTTACCTTTATTGATAGTATGTTAGACACGTGTTTAAAGAAGTTAGATTCAAATCATTAACAATTTTAGCAAGTTTATAACCATTTTCAAAGGTTTTTGCACAACTTTTTATTTGGATAAATCCGATTTAGTAAAAGACACTTTCAAAGAAAAAAATAAATAATTTTTGGTCTATGATATTCATAAGCTAATAAGTTAAGTCCAAACATTATTTTTTCTTTTGTATTATGATAACGTATTAACGTAGAAACTGAAACATAACAACTCAATAATCATATGCACTTCTAAGATAGCTAGGCCAAACAAACACCTATCTATTTTTCTTTATAGAAGCTATTATCCAAAATTGTTAAATTAATTAGATTTTAGATATGCAAAGTATCATTTTGCCCTTTAATCTTTCCTACCAATTCAGTATCCCTACCCACCAATTCAACTTATCTTTTCGGTAACTAATAGATGTATTTCTGTAGTCGATGATATTCTTTATGTAACTTGATGTTTTGTAACACTTTTACAATATACTTACTGTCACATAACCATCTAATGCGGTTTCGGGTATCGGGGTGTTCCCTCCAATGTACACTTTTTGGACATAATCATCTAATGATGTTGACTCTTTAAAAAAAAACGAATCAAATGGTAAAACGATTGATGACCATCAACGACCATGAAGTGTCCGGTCCGCTACATTTCACGCATACATGATAGTTTTAGACTACTTTTAGACATTTATCAAAGTTGTCATGTTTTGAATATTAAAAATTGAAAAACAGTTCGCTATCAACCCGATTGTGAAATAAGGCAACGGACAAAGGGTGTGGAATTGCACATCTCTTGTTTTTATCACTTTATAGACCACGGATTTTGAACCCGTGACTGGCCTATGACTCATATACCCATAATTATCCTATCCATGTAATTCACACTTTACTAATTATTTAGATTCAGAATATTACAACCACTGGGTAATAGCCTAGTGGTCACCAGCCGTCACTTTCTAGGAGAGGTCTTGGGTTCGAGTTTTGCCAAAGGCAAACTTGAGATAATCAGGGGATTATTAAGTGGTTGAGATTCACCTGGACACTAGCTTGGCTGGGGGATTAGTGGGTACCAAATGGTACATGGGATCAGAGGGTTTCTATCCAATTACCTTCTTTTTTTTAGATTCAGAATATTACGACCTCGTGTATTCATATCTTACTAATTATATGATTTACTATATAATTTGTGTTTTGTAATCTTCTCCATAAAAGTTGTCATCAATAATAAATTAGTTGTTTTAGTGAAAATGAAATGTAATATAGTTAGAGAGCGATGCATAAAAGATTGTAGAGTTAGCAAACTTTTTATATGAATCAGTGGGAAAAGAGAATTCAGACTACAAATAACGAGAGACTATAATCAAAATCACATGACTACCAACAATATTTAGTAGGAGACTGGGAGATATATTTCAGATTCAATTAGGCTGAACGGAAGGAGGCGTGTGTTACCCGTGCCATGCCCAAAAAGCAACTGGATAGCCCCCATAACGCCCCGGAAACGCTCCCTACATTGCCCCCGGGGGCGTTATGGGGCAAAAAAATTTCCGGTCCGTTACATTTTCGACGCCCCTTCACTCTCACTTTTCCTTGACCCCACACACTTTTCCTCCTTTCTTATTGGTCCTTTTTTTATAACCTATATAATTAGGGGTTATGGGGAACCCCTCACTCCATGGGGAAAGCCCCTTGATGAGGGGAACTCCACATGCCAACTTCCCATTAGTTTGAGGGGTTTTCATAACTCCTCACTCCTTATAGTCTTACGTCCAGTTAAACCTCTAGTTTGAATATATTTTCCTAAAATTTGAATTGTTTTAAATATAAATATATAGTGTTTTAAATGTGAATTTCGTGAAATATGACATTTTATCAAATATTCGCGTTATACAAGTTGTAGAATTTTTCTATTCACATATACAACTAACAAAAGTATAAATACTTTATAAATAAAGAGTTTCGTTTTTTGTTAGCCATTAAATGCTGAGTGTATTAAGTGACTGAATGCATTAAAAATATATGTATGTATTAAGTAAAATATAAGAAATTGACGGTTATTTTTGTTTATTAAGTAAAAAAAAACATAAAATTTGACTGAATATTTAAGTTCTTAATTATTAAGTTTATTAAGTAAAAAAAGAAACAAGACCTAAGTTAGAACCCTAAAAATTACATGAAACAAGCATCTTTATTGTGTTAGCAACTCTGATGTATCATTTTTTTTTATAAAAATTATGCGTCAAAGATGGTTATGCACTTCTTTTACTTGTTAAGAAAATAACTTAAAGGAGTTTTATTTAGGAAAAATTACCTTAATGGTCAAATTTGAAGAGCTATATCCAAATATGGACAACTACAAGAAAATTTACCACAATAGTCAAGATATTCTTACTACCTACCCAAATAAGTAAGAAATACTAATAGGCAATTAATTAAATAATACCAAAAGTTTTTATTGGGCCTCATGTATGTACTAGTTTGTCATCTTCTTTCTATAAAATAACCTTTATTTTTCACAAACTTTTTTTTACAAAGTTTATGTTTATTTTTGTTGTCTCTTTTTTATTTTACAAAAGTTTTTTTCCCTGTCTTGTACACCTTTATTTTTACAAATAATTCATCTGGTCGAATAACTCACATAATATATAAGTTCACGCATTGTATATCTTTATTATATGTATATATACTTTCATTTATCCGTAAAAAACTCTCATTTATATCAGTTTCAGCTTCCACCAAAAATGATTTATTCAAAAAAGAGAAAATTACATTTTTCGTCCCTGGACTTGACACGTTTTGCACTTTTCGTCCTTAAAGTGAAAAAATAGCAAAAAAAACCTTAAACTTGACACTTTTTTCACTTTTCGTCCCCGCGATAACGGTGTTAGTTTTTCTCCGTTAAGGTTGCCAACATTCGTTAGTTTTTTGTTCACTTTTCGTCCTTCCCATTTTTTTCACTTTTTTTCATTTTGATAATTTCAAAACTGTCCAATGGTATATAAACCGTATTTGAAAGTAGAGTTAGAGACCTATTACATTTTTTTCTTATATTTTTACTTATCAAAATGTTTTTATTGAAATTTAGATAACACAATATACTTAACAAAAGCATTATAGTATAACTGTGGGTTGGTTTGATGATTTGTAAAGTTCAATAATCGAAAATGTTAGAAAAATAATTTACGTATATATGTTTAATTAGATATGATCATAATAAATATAATACTAATTTTAATAATACTAAAAGTATGAAAATTTATTGTTTATTAATGCTATCTTAAAAGAATTTTTTTTAAACCAAGTATAGCCTAAAAGAGACATGCGTCGTTTAAATATAGTGTCATGCGTCACTTAAAGAAAACCCCAATCGTATTTTAGTACATTGGTAGAGATGACATATTATGTGTTTGATTTTATTTATTCATCGTGTTAATTGTACCTTTATGTAACTGTCTTGTTCAATAAATCGTCGTGTGTTCATAGATATTCGTGCTTTCTTTGTATTATTTGATACTGACTCTACTCGTTCAATAGTTTCTTTTAAGATTCGTTGCCTACTCCTTTACGATTTTTATATCGCTTGGCAGTTTTGACATTTTCAAAAAAAAAAAAAGTGAAAAAAAGGAAGGATGAAAAGTGAACAAAAAAACTAACGAATGTTGGCAACTTTAACGGAGAAAAACTAACACCGTTATCGCAGGGACGAAAAATGAAAAAAGTGCCAAGTTTAGGGTTTTGTTTGCTATTTTTTCACGTTAAGGACGAAAAGTGCAAAACGTGCCAAGTTGAAGGACGAAAAATGTAATTTTCCCTTCAAAAAAAGAATAACGATTTAGGTATTTCTTTGGTGGTGATAAAAGAAAAAGTTTAAAATGAATTCAAATATTGAATTTCATTTTAAACATTTAATGAGTAGCTTAAAAAATCTAAACTTTTTGAATTCATTTTAAACATATAAAACCTTTTCTTATATCGGCGCAAACAATAAAGACCTTAATTGTATTTATTTTTCTAGGAATTACTCACTTTTCGAGATATATTTGGTGAGAATGAAACTAAACTAGATTTTTTTTTACCAACAAGTGAAAATATATGTGTATAAATATGGGATACTAACATATATTAACCAAATAATACACCATTGTGTCAAAAAATACTAACAAGTGTATAGAAGACACTAAATGTATATATATTTATACTAACAAATAATAAAGTCAAAGCTAGTAAAATATTATGGATCCCATTTAATGGCATTTGTCACGTTTTGTTTGGTTATTTTCATTTCTTATTAAGAATGTTAGGTGGTAAGAAACTTATGACAAATATGTAATTTATTTTGTAGGTGTCCAAAATTAGATATACACTATCATAATTGACTATCTAGGTAATTTTCCCTTTTATTTATTTAAATTCTCTATATAATTTAAAATCAACTGGATTGGATCAGTGGTTGAAGCTCTTGCTTCTGAAGATAAAGAAGAAATGTTTAATCTTCATGTCCAGTAAGGCTTAAGTTCATTTTCTATCTTTGGTAGAACCTGTAAAACAGTCTCTTTACCTTTGGAAAGGGTAAGACTGTTTACATCTCAATCTCCTCCATACACCATTAAAGACGATATTTAGGACTCAAAACCCGTGATGATTTTTTATACTCTATATGATTTAATCAAGGCATTTTTGTAATTATTTTCAGTTTTTTTTTTCATCACCAAAAATATTTATTTATTTTTTTGAGCGGCAAAAAAAAAAACAAAAAAAACAAATTATTTAACACGGTTCTTTACACTGAATACACGTATTTTTTTTTTATACGGGCTGATCCTGGCCCGACAAACCCGTGTCGTCTTATCCAAAATCATCTAAAAAATACAAACAAACAAATTAGGTGCCTGCTGTTTTCCAATTCCCAAAAGACTTTTCTTCTTCTTGCATATATATATATAGATTGATAGATACACACACATCATTTCACCACATCTTCTTCTTCATCATCATCATCAAATCATGGCTAAAATAACCCTCACAACATTCTTCTTCCTCATCATCACCTTTTTTGTCCTCACAAGCGCGATCCCGGGGGGCCGTACAAAGATCCAAAACGTGAAAAAAAACAAAGAAATCCAAAACCTGGGTAAGTATTCAGTCGATGAATACAACCGGTTGCAACGTGGTCAGAAGACCGGTGATGGGGATCTCAAATTTTCGCAGGTTGTGGCGGCGGAATCCCAAGTGGTGGCCGGGACTAAATACTATTTGAAAATCGAAGCGGTTTCGAATTCCGGCGTCAAAAAGGTTTTTGATGCCGAGGTCGTGGTTCAACCCTGGAAACAACAGTCTAAACAGTTGCTTACTTTTAAACCATCGCCTAAGAAGAATTATTAATTAAGCAAATATTATATTACAGAGTGTCTTATATTACGTGTTTGTTTGTTTGTTGTTTTTGTTATGAGTTGTCATCTGTGTTTGACTTCTGACTGTGCCTGCCTAATTAAACTCGGTTTTGTAACGTCTCTTTATATATGAATAATGAAATCTATGGATATGTTTCTAGCTGATTAAATTCATATATCAATTTGAAATTAGGCTTCGATTCCTTCATCTTTGATATATTTTCACTTGTTATTTTTGTTACCTACTTCACTTGTAAAAGCAAAAAATATCCTAATGAGATTTTAACTTAGATATATGTGATCTGATTGGGTATCAATCTATCATGTCATCTAAGTTAAAAAAAACTAATTGATTGAAAAGTATCTCAACTTGTCACTTTTTACTTTATTGAGGTTAAAAGAAAAAAGTGTTCGTTACTTTTTTGTTAGGTTCACCGGTTTGTTAATTGATTGTTGGACATGTGGTGGTTCGTTACTTCTTTGTTAGGTTCACCGGTTTGTTACCATGTGTTCGAACGCCAATACTAGTATTTTTCCACATGGTGTTTGTTTAGAGAAGTTTAGATGTAAATAATGCTACCAAAATTTTGTAAACGAAGCCTTCTTATATGTAAACAAAGCCTTACTGGAATGCTTAAAACAACTTTTCATAAACTAACAAAAGAAAATTGACGATATTAGAAAAACTCCCTATACAACTTGTAATACACCTCTACCTATACAACTTAAAGCGTAGGGGCGGTACTAGCGGGGGCAAATGTCCCCCTCAAAATTTGAATTTTGTCATGTATTTTTAAATTTTTCATAGATTTTTAAAATTTTTCTATAGGTTTTTAACATTTTGCCCCCTTTTTAAAAAAAAATTCACGGATTCTTTAATTTTGCCCCCTCTGGAATTTTTTCCAGGTACCGCCTCTGTTAAAGCGTATATATGAAAATCTGACTTCTCATTACTTATTAGCAACCGCTTGTTAACACTTAAACGCGTGAGAATTGATCTAGAACTCATAAACTGTCAAGTTTGCAGAGCTTGCCAACAGTATGTGATTCTTTGACAATCAGTATTCTGTTTCACTGCCTCATTTTCCACGTTAAGAAATTTGTATAGTAAAAACTTAAAGATATAGATACCTATATATGTAACTCGAATTTTTTATTTATTGGAAAGGTAACTTTTATTAACAAACCGTCAACTCACTCAAATTGAGGAGTGGCCACCAATAATTACAAAAATTTTAAATTACATATTTAAAAGATTTCCAATCTTGCCAACTAAGTGAGCAATTCCTCGTCCTATTTTTGAACAATAAGAACCTAATAGCCTATGTCTTGAAACACTTTCTCGACCTCGATCGTCTCACCTTCAAACTTCTTCTCGTTCCTTTCCATCGAAAGGCACCAACATGTCACAAAAACAATATCTTTAAAGATCGTTTTACATCTTTAATCAAGACCAACGTGCTTATCTATTTCAAACAATTTTTTATCGAGAAAAAGAAAATAGAACAAACTTTGCACCGTCAGTTCTATACCATATCGATATCGCTGTATCATAACTATACAAAATGTGTTCGATAGTTTCCTCAACCTCTTCATACAAATCACAAACCAACAAATAGTTCTTAGCTATGAGAGTCACCATTGTGGCATCCGATCCATGGAGGCTAGAGCTTTTGGCTATAAAAAAATAACTAAAAGCACAATATATATATATATATTATATATATATATATATATATATATATATATATATATTATATATATATAATCAAAATCAACACATTCATTATTTACAAAAAATATTTAGTTTAAGAATTAACAAAATCTGTTGGCCGACCAAATCAGTTTTTTTTTTTTTGTTAACACTGACTATAAAAGTCCCATTTTTCCATCTTGCCAACTTTAGCGTTACAGGCACACTGTAACAACTGTGTAAGCGTAATAACTTTTTAATGGTTGTATTCTATAGGAAAAAAAAAACACAAACTCACCAACCATGCATGGCCAGTTTACACATTAGACGAAGTGAATGACTGATTGTGGCTTGATTTTCTAGGGGGGGCATTTTTATTAATATATATATAAAAAATACAGTACATATGTAATCAACTAAACTTATTACAAATCTAACAATCATTCAAAAAATATAAAAATATACTTTAGCCCACATAAAAAGAGCCCACTTTACACATCTTTAGCCCAATTACATTGACTTACTGAGTAGCAACTTTGTAGGCACCTTTTTTGTAATGTTTGTTCTAGGGACTGAAATATCACTCAACCATAACAACAAGGATCAAAATTATAAAGTCTTCCAAACTTCCCCAATCCACCATTATACAAATTAGGGTTGCACATTTCTTTCATTTATACATAGCAGCCGCCGGAGTGAAGCAGAGCCTGCAACCGCCGCCGACACCATGGGTAAAGTTTTCTTCTTTCGCTTCCATTAACCTCTTGACACCAATCTATACATACATATATTAGCTTATAATATGTCACCTTATTATTGTTCTGTATTTATTATTATTATGAAACCACAGGTATCTCACGTGACTCTATGCACAAGAGGCGTGCCACCGGAGGCAAGCAGAAGACCTGGAGGAAGAAGCGAAAGTATGAACACATCTTTTATTATTATACTCTTCATAATACGATTTTTTTTTTTTGGGTTTAATATAGACTCCTTTAATTTCATGTGTTTTATTTAAAATTAAAATAATTTATTTAATTTATTTAGCACAATAATTTTTGTATAAGTTGATTCGCTTTGTTGTTGAATGCTTATGTGATTCTTAATGATGATTATTGACAATATATATATTATGGTATATTTAATATAGAAATAGTTAAATAGTGTAGAGTTGTGATATATAAATGTGAATAATATTGGTGAAGGTACGAGCTCGGACGACAGCCAGCTAACACGAAGATCTCGAGCAACAAGACTGTGAGGAGAGTTAGAGTTAGGGGAGGTAATGTGAAGTGGAGAGCACTTAGGTTAGACACTGGGAATTACTCATGGGGAAGTGAAGCTGTTACTCGCAAGACTCGTATTCTTGATGTGGTGTATAACGCGTCAAACAACGAGCTTGTGAGAACACAGACTCTTGTGAAAAGTGCTATTGTGCAAGTGGATGCTGCTCCATTTAAGCAATGGTACTTGCAACATTATGGGGTTGATATTGGTAGGAAGAAGAAAGCTGTTGCTGCTACTAAGAAGGATGGAGAGGTATGATTTATGAAAGTTTCGTGCTGACAGTATATCCTTTTGTTCGTTTCGTTGTTGTATAAATAGTTGCCTATGTTTTGTATTTGAGCAAAGGTTAGTTTATCTTTCATTCGGTTTTTTGAAAATGCGTTTGATAGATCCACATGTTGAAAGTGCCATTTTTCCAAGTACCATTCAAAGATTTT
>CM067167.1:110574211-110669539 GCA_034093135.1 Erigeron breviscapus | reverse complement strand
GAAAACAGTCGTGCAAAAAGTGAATGATTTTGCTTCGAAAAATCATTTTCCAACTCAATCTCACAAGATTGACAAGTTTTCAAAGAAATCAAATGATTTTTCACCATTGCTTCCGCGAAAACTCTTTTCAACTAAACCACCGGGTTTTAGTTCACCGTGGAATGCAACATCTATTCATCAAATCGATGAGACTTACATTTGGACTTTCAAGAATTCAAAAACCATTGGACCCAATCTCAAATGGGTTCCAAAAGTGATTTCCAAGTGATTTGATGAATAAGTGGCTTATGCACACATCAGTGTATAACCCATGCTAAAACCGTTTTTGTAATTTCTTCATTTTAGAAAAATCCAAAAAGATTTTCATTTTCTTATTTTGAAAAATCCAAAAAGATTTTCTCTTTTCATCTTTTTGTTTATTTACTTTGTCTTTGAGTTTCTCACAATGTTTTGGATGAGATGCAAGGCATCGAACGCCTTTGTGTACTGCCTTTGTTGTCTCATTTTAATGTTTGTGAGCAACTTTCAAACTCTTTACTCACCCTTTATATGCAAAAACTTTGTTTATATCATGCATATATTTAGGGGGAGTTTGTTTATAAAAACCAAAACTTCCAAGTGTTTAAACTCATTTTCCATTTTAAAACACTTTGGAAGATTTTCAAACCATTTTTGATCAAATTCAAAGAAGTTCGGTGTTAGATTTGCACATGAGAGTTTAGGCCACTCATAAAAACTCCATGATCTTGTCATCGCCGATGAGATCTAACCCCGGAGTTATATTCTCAATCTTAGATTGTGAGGGTTTATGAGTGTGATGATGTTTGTGCAACTAGGACATGAGGGAGTAGTCAAAAAGTGAGAGGTTAAGGTGAAAAAGATGATGTGAGAAAGGGATAAAAGAAATGATCGCCCTCCCCAAAATTCTCAAAAAGTCGGGTCAACACGTTTCTATCGGATTTCATTTGTTGATTTCTCGATATTGAAGAAGACTTCATGGACCCAGTGAAGCAATGCACATCTTTACCTAACCACTCAAGTATTTCTTAACAAATACTTGTTTTATTCTCACGGAGATTTTCACATTTCTATCGATTCTTCATTTGGAAGATGTTGATATTGAAAAAGGGAGACACTCTGCTCCGGTCCCTGACTTCATTTGATCACTTATCGAGTCTAGAGCGTACTTGAAATATTCTTTCATTTGACTAGGACACAATGAGTCTTTATATGTCTTTGTGACATTGCATATTTTTGTGATATTGCCGGAACATTCGTAGTGATATCATATTATTGATATTCCACGATGATCGAATGGAAATCCTACCAATGCTAACATCTTTTCCAACGTTGAACGTAGGTCTCACATTTTCATTTATGAATTTGTTGAGTTAACGAGAAGTCTATGTGACCTCGGATTTATTTTCCCAAAAGTCTTTGAGGATAGTAAGACATGGTTATCGAACGCCTTTGTGACACTGACCATGAATTACATTCTTTAAAGCAATCTATCGGTTGAAAAGCCATAGACTGAACCATTTAGAGATAAGCTTTGTGCATTTCTCGATGATAATGGGAAGTCCTGAAAATAGTAATTTTTAGGCCACACCATTAATCCTTTTGATTGTTGGTTGTGATAACGATCATTTTTATCCGGTTTTCATTTCTCTTCACACAAACACAAAGAACACAAACACCATTATAAAATCTTTTTCCAACAACGCAACCTTACATTCTAGTTCACCAATAGGTTCATTGGGAATTGGGTTGGGTTAATTTGTTTGCTTGTTGTTTGTTGTGATCTACCGTTTATGTTATCAATCATTATTGTATGATGAAACCGTTTCACATTTTCATCATAAGGGGGAGAAATGATTATATGATTGATAGATAGAGTTCAAGGATATAGGTAGAATTTGATTGGTAGAATTTGTTCGAGGATGATTGTTGTGTTTGGATGTTCAAAGGATCGTTAGTTTAGGTGAAGAGTGTGAATAATTATCGTGATAAGTTGAGTGTTCTAAGATTGTTTTGAGAAAGTTAAAGGATTGATTCGAGATCGAGTATATTCAAGATGATGTACATGGTCGATATTTGAAAGATTTATTGAATAATTGACCATTTGTTTGATGATTAGAAAAGTTTGAGATTGAATGAAGATTGTTCTTTTGATAGATACTTGGATTGGTAAGATCCAAAGATTGTTCATTTGAGGGGGAGCAAGAGTAAACTCATGAGTCGTTAAATATGCTCCGAAATGATTATTTGTTCGAGGGGGAGCAAGAGATTAAAGATTTGTTATTGAATTATTTGCTCCGAGATAGTTGTTTGATTGAGGGGGAGCAAATGTTTATTGATCAAAGAATCAAGTGCTCCAAGATGTTTATTGATTCAGAGACAAGTTAGATCAAGAATTGAAGTTTTAAAGTCAAATCAAATTTCCGCATTCCAAAACCAAGCTTCCGCAATACCAAAAGAATTCAAGGAATTCAAAGTCAAAACCAAGCTTCCGCATGCTACTCAAAGATTCAAGTTACTTCTCAAAGCAACATCAAGTTGAAATCAACACTCAAAAGTTCAAGTTGTGAAAGCTCAAACGCTATAAAGATTTCAAAGATGCTTCCAAAGTATTCAAAGTTGCAAGAGAAGATCAAGTCTTAGAAAGTCATCGTCAAGAATATTTGTTTGTTGAGAAGATTCAAAGTCAAGGTTGATACAAGACGTTGAAGACAATGAGAAAGCTTCAAAGTCCAATCAACATTGAAGATTTTCAACAAATGGGCTCATCATGTTTATTTAAAGACCGAAGACGATGCAACATTTACAATTCAACACCAAGGGGGAGATTGTTAGAAATATAAATATGGTGTTTAATTGTAAATTCTAGTATTGGAAGGGGTATTAGTGTTAAGTTAGTGATTAGTATAAATACCCCTCTCATAAGTCATTTATAACTAACTCTTGTATTATTGTAACCTTTTACCCCATAATGCTAACCAATCTTTCCCTGATATCTCTGCTTTCTCTCTCTACTTTATCTCTCTAGAAACCGCCATTGACACACACTAAAACACACACAAAAGCTCAAATTCTACTCTTTACATTATCTATGCAAGCCCACTTGCTCACCATGTCAGGCTACTCTTTTGTTTCCTGTAAGTGTATGACACATTTATCTGGTGTCATTTTAATGGTTCATAGTTATTTTTTGTGACACCTACATCCTTCTCTTCCATGTTTAAGTTTAATGATGTTTGCCGATGATCCTCGGTCCAAATGATTGATGTATACTATTCAAGAGAATATATTGTAAAAGAAAAAGACGGGTAAGATGTAAACGGAGTTTTAATTTCTATTATTTTCATTCTTTATTTACAGCGAAACTGAGTTAAGATGATTGATGGTAATAGTATTAGTCTCCCTTCCTCTCCCATTCATTACTAGGTGTATTTCATGGGAGTGAATTATTTACAACTAGCCTATGTCTGATGAAATTCTTTGCCATTAAAAAATGTGGGTTCTAATTAATCTTGAGGAAAAAGAGTTCTAATTATGTTTTCTTTTGTCTATGGATTTAAATGCGGGTAGAAACGGTTTTAAATATCAATGTATTTCATAATTCTTCTTTTCCACGTCTTTCCTTATCAACTTAAATATTCTAACTTTATTAAAGTATGGTTGTGTCAAATTTTCGCCTTCTACGATGGCTGCATCTGTTACCTTTCTTTTTAATTCATACTAAAACCAAATTTCCAGAACCTGCCTTTCGAAAAGCTTGACAATGCCCTACCAACTTGGTTTCTGAATTGATGGGTAGAGTTCTGTATGCTATTGGTGATAGTAATGATAAGTTTATAAAATTGGATCA
The DNA here is from genome assembly GCA_034093135.1 of Erigeron breviscapus. Lineage (NCBI taxonomy): Eukaryota > Viridiplantae > Streptophyta > Magnoliopsida > Asterales > Asteraceae > Erigeron > Erigeron breviscapus. Next base: position 110,665,671 of record CM067167.1, on the reverse strand, counting down.
CTGATTTTTGATCAAATAACTAAAATTTGTGAGACGTATGATGAGTTTCATCCTATTATATTTCCCTGTACCATATATGATATCATGTTGAATCAATATAATCCAGTCTTCCATATCTGAGCCAATTTTTATTCCACAAGACGAGATTTATGCAGTTGGGGCAATAATGTCTCTGGTATACAAGAAGTTAATTAAATTTCATAGGAAGATGTAGCCAAGTCAATGAAACAGAAGAAATCAAGCATGAAGTCAACTTAATAATTTAATGTTTAAGTATGTAGTTTGTGGCTTTTTTATGTTTAGTTATATGGTAATATTATGTTCACATGGATATGTAATCGACGCTATTGTAATTTATCTTCCTATTTATGATGTTATTGGCTTACACAATCTTAATATATACTATAAGACAGTTGAACTAATGACTTATTAACCAATCAAATCGCTCAATTTCATCAAATTGACTCTCGCTTATGTCATCATTTAGATTAACTATAAATTAAAAATCCTAATAATCATTATCCAAATATATTATTATATTAGTATTTATATTAATTTGTAGAAAAAATCTCATTAATTTACACTTTTTTGTTTTCCATCAATAATTTACACTTTTTAGCCCTCAATACTTAATTTATATTTATTTTTAGACATCAACTTGAGAGAATTTTTTAAAATTTACATTAAAACAATTTCAACATATGAAATATTATCTACAAAACATTATTTCAAAACCTAATATTAACCAATCAAATCGCTCAATTTCATCAAATTGACTCTCGCTTATGTCATCATTTAGATTAACTATAAATTAAAATCCTAATAATCATTATCCAAATATATTATTATATTAGTATTTATATTAATTTGTAGAAAAAATCTCATTAATTTACACTTTTTTGTTTTCCATCAATAATTTACACTTTTTTGTTTTCCATCAATAATTTACACTTTTTAGCCCTGAATACTTAATTTATATTTATTTTTAGACATCAACTTGAGAGAATTTTTTAAAATTTACATTAAAACAATTTCAACATATGAAATATTATTTACAAAACATTATTTCAAAACCTAATATTAACCAATCAAATCGCTCAATTTCATCAAATTTACTCCCGCTTATGTATTGTTTTTCATCAATAATTTACACTTTTTAGCACTGAATACTTAGTTTATATTTATTTTTAGTCATCAATAATTATCATAGGATAGGTGATTGAGAATAAACCTATTCGTGTTAAGGGCCCGTATCATGATCAAATAAGTATACTTAAATGTAAAGTACAGGATCACAAGTATGTTTATATTTTAATTCTTAATTATTTTTCACAATAATATCACAATATGAGTACAACTGGTTTCAAAAAATTCTATAGTAGAGAAATTATTATAGCATGTGCCTTATGGAATGACCACGACAAACAATTCCATCAATATGTCTTAGCCAATAATGATAGTGACGAACCTGTGATTATTGTACTACAACTTGCAAAGTATAACACTTGAAATCGTATATCTTCAAATTACTTTTATGACTTAAATGTATGAAGATCTAATATTGATAATATCGTAAACCCCGTGTCCAGTGTTGGACACGGGTCTAAATCTATTATGTTTCTAATTGCTTATTTGTATAATTGCTTAAAGAATAAAGTTTAAAAAAATTGTTTACAACTGCAAGCGCATCGCGCGGGTCTAAGCACTAGTATATATATATATATATATATATATATATATATCCATTGAAATCCATCCCGAAATTTCAAAACCTAAATTATCCATTGAAACCAAAACCAAAATGTCTGATTACATACTTCCATTCGAAATCCAAGTGGAAATCATAAAAAGGATTTCTGATGTGAAATCATTGATTCAATACAGATCAGTTGCGAAACCATGGAAGTCTTTCATCGACAGCTCGAGTTTATCGTTGATTACCACATTCGTCATCGTAATCATCGTCTGTTTCTAAGGTATCTCTTTTGGCTCGTGAAATATGTTTCGGTTGTGGACGATGATGATACATTCCCACAGCACGAGATTCTTGTTCCAATGTATGATCCAGGACGCGTATATCCGAGTACCTCTCAAGGCTTGTTCTTATTTAATCATCATGAAAACCCATCTAGTTATTTTCCTGGAACAACAACAACAAAGACTGCTTTTATTGAATCCTGCCATTAGAAAATCGATTGAAATTGTTGTGCCTAATTATGTCCCATGTAAAACTGCTATTGGTTTTGGGGTCTCTCCTCACACCAATGACCCTATGCTTGTCAAGATTAGGAATAATTCCGATACTATAAGTCCTCATGTTGAGGTTTTTACATTAAGCACAGGGGTATGGAGAAGTTGTGTGTCTACCAAGTGCCACCTGCCTCGTAAATCTATTAAAATTTTACAGCATCATGTAGCTGTAGACAGGTTTATTCATTGGGTTGGCATTGATGACGATGCTGAACAGGGGCAGCAGCGTCAAATGATCATGTCATTCGATATGATAAGTGAGGAATTTACAGAAATATCCCTACCACGCTTCCACAATGGTTATGATGTGGACATGTTTAAGCTAAGGGAGTCTCTTGTTGTGTCAGAACGCAATCCATGTTATGCGTGTTAACAGTGATAGACGAAAGGTTTTGTTTTATTTCTTGCTTAATCCAGAATAACACAAATCGTCCCATATTTATACACAAATTAACCCTAATTAGGTTAAATGACCGACACTAATTATATGGGCTTGGGCCCAACGATACATTCTGAGGCCCAATGTAAACTTGGGAAATGATGACGATGGTTCTGATCCCTCATATTCTAACACTCCCCCTCAAGTTGGATATCAGGATTTCCGAAATTCAACTTGCTTAGACATTTATGAAACATAGAGGTTCCCACTGCTTTTGTTAGAATATCAGCCAGCTGGTCTTCAGACTTTACAAACGGTAACTTGATAATTCCATTTTCCAACTTTTCTTTTATGAAGTGACGATCAACCTCCACATGCTTGGTTCTATCATGTTGGACTGGATTTTCTGAGATCTGGATAGCAGCTTCATTATCACTCATGATTCGAATACTTTCTTTAGGTGCAAAACCTATTTCAGACACCAGCTTCTTCAACCACAAAGCTTCTGCTAGACCTCTAGCTATACCTCTAAACTCAGCTTCAGCACTAGACAAGGAGACAACTTTCTGTTTTTTACTTTTCCATGTAACCAAGTTACCACCTACCAATGAGAAATACCCTGAAGTGGACCTTCGATTACCTTTATCTCCTGCCCAATCTGCGTCTGTATACAACTGAATTTTGAGGTGACCATTAGCCTTAAATAACACCCCATGATCTGAAGTCCCTTTGAGATACCTAATGATTCGCAGAACTGCATCCATATGATCTTCCTGAGGTTGATGCATAAACTGACTGACTACTCCAACAGCATAAGCAATGTCTGGACGAGTGTGAGCCAAATAGATAAGTTTCCCCACCAACCTTTGATATCTTCCTTTATCAGTGGCTTTAGCATCTGCCTTCACAAACAACTTCTGATTTATGACCATGGGTGTATCTGCTGGCTTACAACCAATCATTCCTGTTTCTGCCAGAAGATCTAAAATATATTTCTTCTGACAAATAAAAATTCCACCTTTAGATCTTGAAACTTCTATTCCAAGGAAATATTTCAAATCTCCCAGATCTTTCATTTCAAATTCTGCAAACAAAGCTGATTTTAGTTGATTAATCTCTTTTTCATCATTTCCTGTTATAATCATGTCATCAACATAAATTATCAGACATGTTACAAGATTCCCTCTATGACGAAGAAACAACGTGTGATCTGAGTTGCTTTGTTGATATCCATATTTCTTCATAGCAAGAGTGAACCTTCCAAACCATGCTCTGGGTGATTGTTTAAGCCCATACAAGGCCTTCTTCAACTTACAAACTTCTCCATTCTTAAAGCTGTGAGCAAATCCTGGAGGAGCTTCCATGTACACTTCTTCTTGTAATTCCCCGTGCAAGAAAGCATTCTTCACATCAAATTGATGAAGGGGCCAACCCAAATTTGCTGCTATTGAGAAAAGAACCCTTACTGTATCCAGCTTTGCAACTGGAGAAAAAGTTTCTGAATAGTCAATGCCATAGGTCTGAGTGTATCCTTTGGCAACCAGTCTTGCTTTGTATCTTTCTACATCCCCATTTGGTTTATATTTGATGGTATATATCCACCTGCATCCTACCGGATCCTTCCCTGTCGGAAGGACACACTTTTCCCACGTATCATTCTTAATAAGTGCCTCCATTTCACTATCCATAGCCTCCTTCCAGTTTTTAAGTTTCAAAGCATGCTCTACTCCTGAAGGAATCTCTTCAGAATATAATTTTGCTGCAAATGCTCTTGCTTCTTTGGAGAAAAAACCTTCTACAATATTAGCAAAGCTATCTACCGGATACTTAGTAGACCGAGAATATCTCTCTGGAGAGTATCGCTTTGCAGGAATCCCTCTGGTAGAACGTGGTGGAAGAACATATCTTTCTGGAACACTTTCTGTGGTTTCTTCTGCTACATTTTCTGACTCTCCATTTACATTTTCCTGTATTTCATTAGCAGGAATATCCAAAGTATGACTTAGGTCAGAATTACTTACCTCGGATATCAGGTCTGGACCCGGGTTGTCACTTTGAGAGGAGGACTGTAAATCTTTATCCGGAGAATCTTTATCAGTTGTAGGAGAACTTGGTTGACCTTCGGATGAATATTGAAGCCAACTCAGTGTGTCACTTTGTTCCTCCCCCTGACTACTGAGTTCTTGAGAGTAGAAATACTTGGTTTCCAAAAAATCACAATTCATCGTAGTAAACATACGACGAGTATGAGGATTGTAGCATCTATACCCCTTTTGAGTACCCCCATATCCCACAAAGACACATTTTTCAGCACATGGTTCAAGTTTGGTACGATATGATTTTGGAATATGAACAAAAACAGTACACCCAAAAACTCTAGTAGGTAAAGTAAGAACTGATGGTGGCTTATGAAATTCAGAGAGTACTTTCAAAGGAGTTTTCATCTCAAGAATCTTTGTAGGAAGACGATTGATTAAATAGGTGGCAGTTGCTAAGGCATCGGGCCAAAAACTTTTAGGAACTAAGGATTCAATAATAAGAGCCCTAGTTATCTCTAAAAGGATCCTATTTTTCCTTTCAGCCACACCATTTTGTTCGGGGGTGTGAGGACAAGTGGTTTGATGGATTATTCCCTTTGATTGAAAAAACAGACTCATTTGTGAATTCACATACTCCCCACCATTATCTGTTCTCATAATTTTGATAGATGTCTGAAACTGTGTTTGAACCATGTTGTAGAACACAGTAAATCTATCATAAACTTCATCTTTATTTTTCAAAAAATAAATCCATGTCATTCTGGTGCAATCATCCACAAAAATCACAAAATACTTAAAATTGTGACTCCCACTAACCGGTGCAGGGCCCCATACATCAGAATGAACTAAAGAAAAAGGAAACTCAACTCTATCATTACGAGGTTTAAAAGATTGCCTATGACTTTTTGCTAAAATGCAGGTTTCACATTCAATCTTTTTATTTAACGGGAAAAGTTTTGGAAATAAAATATGTAAATAACTAACTGAAGGGTGCCCCAATCTTCTATGCCATAGCCATTGTTCTCTTTCACTAGTTCCATGAGCAAGCATGACAGACCCACTTTCAGTAACTTCGTCAACATAATACAGTCCTTCTCTCTCAGTGCCACGCCCAATGATCCGTCCCGTCCTGATATCCTGTAATAAACAAAAGGTTGGATGCATGAGTACTGAGCAATTGAGTTCTTTCGTCACATGACTGATTGACAAAAGTTTGTGAGATAAAGACGGAACATAAAGGCAGTTAGTTAAATTTATGTTTGGAGTAATTGTGACAGTTCCTCCATTCATAACATCCATTTTCCCTTTATTTGCAGCCCGAATATGGGTTCTCCTTGGTTTTGAAAAAACTGAAAAATCAGATAAATCATAAGTCATAGTGTCAGTAGCACCACAATCGAAAATCCACGATCCATCCAAATTAGATTGGCTAGATCGGGTTATAAACCCTTTAGCAGTTGGACTCGGCCCATTATTTTTGAGCCCAAAATTATTGAGTCTACTGCCCGACCCATTTGCCATATTATCTTTATTAAAAGATATTTTAGGAAACTTGTTATTTGTTTGTGGTTCTCGACATTCATAAGCAGGTGGTTGGTATGGTTTTGAGAGATCATCTTCTCTCTTCTTACCCTCAACCACCGAGAAACCTCTTTCTTCTCCAATTGCAGCCGCCGCAACTCCACCAGCCCCTCTCTCCACTTTCCGGTCATCTTTATTATATGCGGTGGTTGAGTTGGTGTTTTTCTTGGTAGGTTTCTTGGGTCCAACCCACCAATCGGGATATCCAATAATCTCGAAACATTGCTCCTTGGTGTGCTTAGACATACCGCACTCATCACAAAAAAGATGTGATTTGTCCTCTTTCTTCTTGCCGTCGATTCGCCTGAATCCCTTTGAACCACCACCGCTAAACTTTCCGGCAACAAAGCCAGAAGCTATACCTTCTAGTTCATTTCTTGTTGCTCCCAAAATATTTTGGTGAGCGGCATCTTTTCGAACAGAGGCATATGCGGCTTCGACGGTAGGAAGTGGATCGATTCGAAGGATCTCACGTTTGATGGGTTCAAATTTTCGATCCAAACCATTAAGAAACTGGAATAGCTTTTGATCAGATCTGATTTTGGCAAAAGTCTTGATATCATCTGGACACTTCATGGGGTTAGGGTCGATCCGATCGATTTCTCCCCAGATCCCTTGAAGGGCGATCCAGAAATCTTCAAGAGATTTATCGGCTTGTTTCAGTTCATTGGATCTAACATGAAGATTAAAAGTTTGTAACTTGTCTTTTCCGCTACTGTACGTGATTGCTAATGCATCCCATAGTTCTTTGGCCGTGGAGAACTCGGTGAGATTTCCGGCCAATATGGGTTCAATGTTCTGAATGAGCCAAGAAAACACGATCAGGTCTTCTTGTTCCCACTTTTCATATTTTTCAATAGTTGCCTTTGTTGGTGGTTCTTCGGTTAAATGATTTAATAATGATTTGGATTTTCCGCCTATGGCGACTCGAATCATCCGAGTCCATAAGGCGTAATTTTGGTTGTTTAATTTGAGGTTGATTTGCAAGTTGTCTGATAGTTTGGGATTCTGTGATTGATTGTTATTGTTTTGTAACAAATTGGCTAATTGTATTGCCAAATCATTATTTGAGCTGCCGGCTTCTTCTTCGGCCATGGTGGCTTGGGTTTTGATTTAGGTGATACACAGAGGGTTATTGTGTAGATGATGAACCGATTGACGGCTCTGATACCATGTTAACAGTGATAGACGAAAGGTTTTGTTTTATTTCTTGCTTAATCCAGAATAACACAAATCGTCCCATATTTATACACAAATTAACCCTAATTAGGTTAAATGACCGACACTAATTATATGGGCTTGGGCCCAACGATACATTCTGAGGCCCAATGTAAACTTGGGAAATGATGACGATGGTTCTGATCCCTCATATTCTAACAATGCGGAGATAGAACATGACGTATGGATACTGGAGGATGGTGTTCCAAAGTCATTTACAAAGCTATTCACTATTAAGGCACCAGATGCATCAATTGGAAGGGTTCTCGGATTTAGGAGAAGTGGTGAACCCATAGTTCGAAGGCGCATTGGGTATATATATGTAACTTGTGTTTATGACCCCTGCTCACAACGCGTCAATGATATTGCGATTTCTGATGATGATAGATATTTAGACTCTGTGACTTCCTACACCGAGACACTACTGTTGCTAGGTCATCATTGAGAACCTTTCAAAGCGTACGTACAGGAAGTGCATTTAAGCAAGGCGTGGAGGAGACTCAGGAAGTAGTGCATTAATTTATACGGATAGTAGTATACATCAGTTTCAGATGCCCGGTACATTAGTTATCCTTTGCTTGCAACTTGCAATAACCTTTTAATTACACATTTAAGTTGATGGCTCTGATTTGATTGTTAAGTATGTGTACGAGTGTCTACATTACTTGGATTTTCATGATGACAAGGTTGGAGTATCCGAGTTCTGTTAGAAATCCATTCCCATTCCCCATCAAAACACAGAAGCAGAGAGATTCAAAACACACCTATGTATTTATGAAGTTAGATGAAAAATGTATTAGGAGGAACACAAAGAAGTGTTGTCAAGTAAAAGTTGATTTGACCATATAAAAGCTTGTATAAATTAACTATCAATTTGACAGAATCAAAATTTTGAGTTTTATGTTAGATAGTTCAAAGCATCTTTTGTCAGATTCATAGCAAACAAAAGGGATTTTGATCATCAAACAATGATGTCTGTGGTTCCAAAACACAATGATGAACTAGTCATACACAACGAATCTATGGCAAGTTAACTACTAAAAATCAAAAACACACAAAATGTAACAATGGTGAACAAAAACACCAGAAACAACATTATTAAATCCATGTCTTCACTAGACTCGGTGAACAAAAGGTGCGCTGCAAAAAAAGCCCATGCCCTTACTCGGATTTCCATGATGACAATGGTGGAGTATCCGAGTTCTTGTAACTGTGCACCAATATCTGTTCAGGCATTCTATCCCCCTTGAATGAAGCTATGGATTCAAGCTCAGCCATGTCTTCAGTAGTAAGTTTAACAGCTAAGGCTCCAAGGTTCTGGTCAAGGTTTTCGATCTTGGTTGTACCAGGGATGGGAGCTACATCATCTCCTTGGTGTAGGACCCAAGCCAATGCTAGTTGTGACAGTGTGCATTTCTTTTTCTGTGCCATTTCGTTGATTCGCTCATACACAGCTTTATTGTGTTCAAAGTTTTCTCCTTGCAGCCTAGGTAGAATCTGTGAAGGATAGATGGTAAAAAAGTATAAACATAACTTGCAATTGTCATGAACTACATCCTATACAGAGAACATTTGATATTAAAAGATATACCCTGCATCAACTATGAATATAGATTATTAACCTTAGTCAGTGAACTATGAAAAGGATAAAGTGATAAGCAATCAGGGACCATGCTATGGAGCGGCTCTGTAGGTGCAGACATGCAGTCGCCCACATCTTAAATTTTTTAGGTGAGTTATTAACTACCAAGTCAGATTCTTTCTGGTTGCTATTATACAAGTACAAGATTTTTATGTAAGACAGAGGGGGTTTGCTTAAAACAACCAACAAAAGATTGCAAGAGATCTATCTATATATCAAAACATCAAATTCACAAAGACTCGCAAAATGCCACAACAAACCTTTCGGAAATCATTATCTGCCAAATTCTCCATCAACTTAGGGCCTGATGCAAAGAATCCACTGCCCAATGGAGCGAAAGGAACGATACCGATTCCTAATTCTCTGAATGAAGGAACAAAACAGACAACGTTACCAATTGCAGAGGCTCAGAATTTCTTAATAATATTAGCAACATGTAGCTCATGACTCACCTGCAAGTAGGAATAACCTCATCTTCTGCATCTCTAGTCCACAAAGACCACTCCAATTGTACGGCTGATATTGGATGAACAGCGTGTGCTCGTCTAATGGTTTCTGGACCAGCCTCAGATAGACCAATGTATTTTATTTTACCCTCTTCGACTAATTTTTTTAGTGCTCCCATCTACAAAACATTTTTGTTCTGTCTTCAGTCAAACAACACTCGATAAACATCATCTCAACATTTATCTATGATTACTGATAAGCGCCACTTATGTTTAAGCCCATCTTCTTTGTTCTAATATATACTTTTGTTACCTAAAATAACTTTAACATGTGACAATGGAATCCTATAAACCTTACTCAATAACATCACCAAGTTGTTAAGCAAACTAGGAGCTTTGAAACTCACATTTTTTATACTTACAACAGATTTGTTATATCGTTCTGTGACTAACAGGGTGTCCGGGCTTCAAAATTTACAACCAAAATAGTTGATTAAAGCTGAAGTATGTTTTCTTACAACATAAATCTACAATTGTTCAATTAATTAACGATTCACAGGAAAATTAAGTTATACAAGAGAAAGGAGGAGTAATTACAGTGATTTCGATGGGGATTTTAGTATCGATACGATGAACGTAGTAAAGATCAATGTAATCAACATCGAGGCGCTTCAAGCTAGCTTCACAAGCAGCCCTTACATACTCTGCTTCCCCATGGATCTCCACCTTACCGAATCCTTCCCCAAAAATTATCCCAAATTTTGTAGCCACTTGAACCTCCTCTCTCTTCAATCCCTTCAATGCCTGTACATATATAGGTACTAATCATTAACAATTAACACACACACACACATAAAATATCTATCTATCTATCTATATATATATATATATATATAGGGGTGGGTTATTTGTAGTACAAGGGGGAAAAAAGTACAAAAAGTACATGTGTAAGTTAACTTACTTCCTTCTTCTCCGCGAGACTGCCGCCGCCAACCACCACCATGATCATCTCCGACCACCACCATGATCCTCCGGCGAGACTTACACATGTGTAAGTTAACTTTCCGGCGAGAATCAGGTTCGTTTTCGGGTGGATACGGTACGGGCCAGAGGCCCTTATCCGTTCTAAACTGACCGTCAAGGGACGCATATGGGAATCGTATGGATTTGATGGGCGGCGATCCAAGAGATGGTGACGGTTTGCTACGGTACGGGCGAAGCCCTTGCTGCCGGCGCCGGCGCCGTGGTTGGGGTGGTCGGAGATGATGGTGGCTGGTGGTGGTTGTCTCGCGAAGGAAAAAACCTAGAAATTTTAAACCCTAAAATGCTAAAAAAGTTGTACTTACACATGTGTAAGTCTCGCCGGAGATGGTCCGTCTCCGGAGGATCATGGTGGTGGTCGGAGATGATCATGGTGGTGGTGGTGGTGGTGGTGATCAGGTGGTGGTGGTGGTGGTGGTGGTCGGAGATGGAAGGAAGAAGAAGGAAGTAACATGTACTATAATTATCTTTCTCCTATATATATATATTTTGGAAAGAAAAGAAGATGGAATGACGACCGACCTTGCCGAGGAGGATTTCGTTGGAGTGAGGACCGTAAACATCGGAAGTATCAAAGTGAGTGACACCGGAGTGAAAGGCGTGATGGATGAGTTTGATCATATCTTGGTCAGGTTTGGTAGGGCCGTAGCCACCGGACATGCCCATGCATCCAAGTCCTATTGCTGATACTTGTAGTCCTTCTGATCCTAGTTTTTTCATTTCTCTTTTTGACATCTTTTTTATATATGTATATTTTCTCGGGGATGATGATTGATTTTTGCGGCAACAGGAAGGGGAATCGAGAGTTGACCAAATGTGATTAGATTGAAACTATACACAACTCGTAAATCATACCCCAATATGAAAGAAGAAGAAGATATAGTAGTTGGTAAAGTTTAGTTTAATAGTAATAGTTGACTGATTGTAAGTCAACGGTCGTCGTCTCTGATGAAAAGCAAATGGGAATATTTATTGGATAACATAAATAACGAGTTTTTTTTTGTCAATTAAAGTGGCTGGCTTTTGCCATTCCAAAAAAAAAAAAAAAAAAAAAGTGGCTGGCTTTTGACACATGTTGGAATATGGTTCCTATTTCGATATTTCCCGGGTAGGATGGTCCACTTCTTTTTTAAATACTCGTATTCTCTTTTTAAAAAAAAAAACAAAAGAATTATCAAAAAATTTACAAAAAAGAAATAAAACATAATTACCAAAAAATCAGAGACAACTGGTGAAACTTATTCCAAACCACAAGGACCATCGGCTTGTTTTTTGTTATCATTTTTTAAATGTTAAAAAATAAGTGGAATAAATTACACTTGATGAGATTGATAATTATGAAAGCAATGAAGTTAGACTAGATATTAGTTTTTTTTCTAACTCGTCAAAATTTCACGAGAATAACTGAAATTACCTCTTCTCGACTTGAATTCTTAAAGTAAGTATAAGTTAATGTTTAAATCATTTTTGGAATATTAGTAATTTCATATTTTAAAATTTTAATAAATTTAAATGTTTTATATAATATATATAAGTACTTAGGTGCGTTTGGAATCACTATGCGTCTGTGTTTAATTGGAGAATGTGAATGGATTTCTAGACCTACCAGTCCACTACCCTTGGTGGAATGGTGGGTTAATACTATATCTTACCTGTTCAAAAAAAATATAAAAAAATACTATACCTTACTACAGCTATTGAACAAACAAAGTCATTTGCATAATTCAAACATACTTTTATACTGAAGAAGGATGAATCTTTCAAAGGAGCTGTTTTGTTGCCATCTAAAACCATGTACTGATATATAAAACTGAAACCTTACAATATCCATAAAGGGCATACTGTTGTACTTTACATACACTTCAAAATACTCCGTCGAAAACTAAGTGTGCTGAATGTAATGTAATACATTCAATCCCAATACAAAATACAGTACCAAGAATTGCAAGAAACAACACGTCATTTACTTGGGTGTAACCCAAAGTTATTACAGAACAGTAGAGAGTCTGAACTCTTGAAGCCCTTAATCAATCAACATTTTTCTTGTGCCGTTTTATCAAACAACCTAGTTACCTTTCCAAGACGACAATGGAGGAGTCTCCGAATTTATCCATGTCAGTTGCATGTATGCATGCCTTTCCCCCTTCACTACGTCACTTGAAGCAAAGGATTCAAGTTCCGCCATCTCCTCTGGTGTTAGCTTTACAGACAAAGCTCCAATGTTTTGGTTGAAGTTCTCAAACTTTGTGGTACCTGGTATTGGAACCACATCACTTCCTTGGTGATGCACCCAGGCTAGTGCTAGTTGAGCTGCGGTACACCCTTTCCTTGTAGCCATTTCATTCACTCGCTCAAATATGGTCTTATTGTGATCCACATTTTGAAACCTTGGGAAACTCTGCAAAGAATCTCAAAATTTAACTTATTGTTCCATTTGTTACAGCAGGGAATAAAATGACTTTTAGCTTGTAAATTCATGTAAGTTATATAGGGGTGTTTGGATGTGTGTTTGAAGTAATAAACTGAGAACAAGGAAATAAACTGATTATGATTTGATTATGCATGGTTAAAACAATAAGTTTTGGAAAAAACTCATGAAATTTGGGAAAGAAAATTTTAATCAGTGACAACAATGTTATATCACCCAACTGTTCACAACTTGGATCAATTATATTACTCTAATCCTTCAAGTCACAATAATCACTATTAAAACAAACAAAGAATTGACCCATATAAACGGTTTTAAATTTTTGAAGCTAAAAATTGCCCTGTTTTGTATTAAATAAACTTTTTACCAGTTTAATTCATAGTCATAGAACTATAGAAGATTTAACTCGAGGTGGCACACACATATATGAACGAAACACTTCAAAATATCTATGCACACACATATAAATGCATACCTTCCTGAAGTCACCTTCAATCAAGTTCTCAACCAATGAAGGACCTACAGCGAGAAATCCTCTGCCAATTGGACTATAAGGTACAATCCCAATGCCAAGTTCTCTGCAAAACAGCATAACAATCTCGTCATCAGATAAAAGAAGCCAGCATGATCCCCACTGTGTTCTTGAGTTTTTTTAAGGGAAGAAAGGAAAGGAATACAAAAGATTTTAAAATAAATTGTGTTCTTGAGTTTTTTTTAAGGGAAGAAAGGAAATGAAAAGAAATGAATTGAATGGAATTTCTAGTTGATTTTGTTCAATAAATTTTCTTCCCACATTTGGGATGATTTGAAAGGATGGAAACTATACCCTTTCTCTTCCATTATCTTCTCTTCTCATCTTTTCATTTCTTTTAAAAGAAGATAAAAAAATCACCTGCAAGTGGGAACAATTTCATCTTCTAAATCTCTTGACCATAGGGACCATTCTTGCTGTACCGCTGTGATCGGGTGAACAGCATGAGCTCTTCTAATTGTCGAAGCAGACGCTTCAGACAATCCTATATACTTCACTTTCCCTTCCTCTACAAGTTTCTTCAGTTCTCCCATCTTTTATATACAATATGTCATAAACTTAGCCATACAAGTTTGAAGCTACAAAAAAAAAAAAATCAAACACAAGCAAGCGGAACAAACCGTGACTTCGATTGGAACACGGATATCAATGCGATGAACGTAGTAGAGATCGATACAGTCAATATCAAGTCTCTTCAAACTAGCCTCACAAGCTGATCGAACATAAGCCGGATCACCACAAACATCCCGTTTTCCATCGATCACCCGGTTTCCAAATTTGGTAGCAATTTGAACTTTATCTCTCAGTCCACCTTCTTTCAAAGCCTAGACACATTTTTATACATCCTCAAAATCCATATCAACATTAAACTTCAATTATGATTATAACTTTAACTTTCATATGTCCTATACTGAAATGGGTAATTTGGGGTAACATATTCTCTTAATTATGAGGGTATTCCCTAAATTTATAATGAATTAATCAAACAGATATTATCACAAAATAAATAAATAAATAAAAGTGTGGTTAATTTTTAAGTAAGTGATTAGTTACTTACCTTGCCGATGAGGATTTCGTTGGTGTGAGGGCCATAAACGTCAGAAGTGTCAAGAAACGTGACGCCGGAGTCAACGGCGTGGTGGATGAGTTTGATCATATCGGGTTCGGGTTTGGGAAGTCCGTAGCTACCGGACATACCCATACAACCCAAACCCTGTGCTGAAACAACTAAACCTTGTGATCCTAATTTCACTTTTGGTACTGCTACTGCTACTGATGATGTCATTGTTGTTTGTCAATCGCGATTTCGATAATGCTAATGTAATTTTCCACACCATTGATTTGATCGTGACACTATAAAGAGCAAGATGAAATGATGACCTCATTCATGACGACTTTGCAATAAGAAACGAAATTCTTTTTGGTTCTGTTTTTAATTTATTTGGGAATCTTTCCTTTTAAAGGCATTTAGGAATCTTTTAAACTAGATTAAACATTCCATCAATTTTAAACTAGATACCCGGTCGGTGACCGGGTTACAAATAACCTTATTATACTTGCATCACATATTGCGAAAAATATAAGTTTTGTAATATACAAAGATGAAGTTTAGTATGAAATCAAGCATAATGTTAAGATAAACTTTTAACACTTATATATTTTTTGGTATAACATATTTAGGCTATCAATACTCGATCCAACCGAAAACCAACACAAAAAAAACCGAGTTATACTTGCATATTTTGGACCCTCTAACACGCCAAACAGATTATTTCGGATAACAGGTCGACCCGTCAACCCGAAAGAATTTTAAACTTATATAAATTTTTCAATACGTCAACCCACCACCCATATGACCCACGAACCCATAACCCTTTTGACCTGCAATCAATCCGTCAACTTACGAACCCACCAACCCATATGACCTGTTTCAACTAAAATTAATCCACCAACCCATTTAACCCGTTGATTGATTTTTTGTGGATTGGTGGGTTGGGTTAACGGATTGACAACTTTGGGTTGAGATTTATATCCCGATTTTGATATCTGTTCGGGCTCGAGTTGGGTATTTTCAAACCCCACCCCCCCCCCCCCACCCCCCACCCCAGCCGCTCTCGAAAACCCCATTCACCCTACAAATGTAGAAGTGAGACTCGAACCCTGATGGAATTCCCCAATGTCAGAGACCTTACCAATGACCAACCAACTCAGTTGACTATTACGAGTAATTTACCCGTGGGGAGAAATACCCCTAGGGGATTCAAGACAACGATCTTGGATCTTGCGCATGTCGGGCGAAGAAGATGGCTCCATACGGTATCATAAGCCTGTTTAGGAGTAGAAAAAGGATAAGGGGCAGAAGCGCTCTTTTTGCTTCCCTTATCCGGAGAGGGTCTCTTTAGTTCTTGAAATGAATCGTACGGGGCCTATGGCTCTATACGGAATCAAGACAGGGAACAAACCTCTCCTTCTACTTCTATATGGGATACCGGTGGTGGATCAAAGCAGAGTTTGACCCTCGTCAAGTCAGCTTTGGAAGGGGGAGGGCTGTCTCGTGCATACAAGGAAGAAGATGGCTCCATACGGTATCATAAGCCTGTTTAGGAGTAGAAAAACTACTAAAAACCTACTTTTTTTTTTTTGGACAAACGATATCAGGTCAGGTCTATGGATGGATCCAGATCTACGGGCCGGCCGGCCCCGGCCGATGAGCATAGGGAATCTATACTCGAGCGTTCAACTGGGCCCCTGACAGGATAGGTGAGGAATCACTCTTGATCTTTTTTATTGAGGCCTACAACACAACATAGTTATTTCAACCCTTAAAATAATTACCTCATTTAACATCAGTTACTTTTACATTTACCATCACACCACTACTACCCACACCATTGTCGCCCCCCCACCACTTGTCAACGCTGCCACTATCGCTGCCACCTATTATCGCCACCCGTTACCGCCACCGTCACATTGTCGCCGCTACCACCATCGCCGCCACATCACGTGCGTATGCGTCTAGTATTTTTAATTTTTTTTTATGCAATTAGTCCAAAAAATTCATTAACTTATTTGGTGTAATTGTATTTTTTTAATTTCAATTATGAAAATTAAATAAAAGATGCTTTATAAAAGTAAATGGATTTTATGAAACTTAAAACACATAAAGTGTTATATAAAAGTAAATAGGTTGACAGGTTGGTAGGTTTTGGTTGAGATTTTAAGTCGATTTTGATATTAGGTTGGGTTCGGTTGGTATTTTCAACCCACCGACCCATTCACCCGAACCCGATATATTATATTATAATTATACTTAAATTTATTTTAGTTATTAATTGCTTTATATAAAGTTATCTATTCGTGGATAAATTGTTTGTGCCGTGTCTTTTAAAAAGATATCAAAATATTAAAAATTATGAATTTTTGACAAGGCCTAATGAAACGTTAAAGTTGTTTATGCCGTGTCTTTTTATTTTTTTTAGTTGTATATGGTTATATTTAATAAAGTTTAAAACATACTATGTTAATATTTTCATTTTTAAAATTTAAAATTGTTCTGTTGTGTCCTTATTTAGTTGTATGCCGTTTTTTATTTTTTACACTTGCATTGCTAGCTAGTTGTATTGCTATATATAATAACTTACCATGTTTATAGTTTGACTTTTAGTTTAAATGGTTAGGATTGTATTTGTTAATTATTTTCAATGGTTTAGATCAAAAGTAGGAAATGAATTTTTTCTCTATGCTCTACCAACAATATATATATAATGCAGCATACATAACTGATATTCATATAATTTAAAAAATAATGTCAATGGTGGTTTGAAAAACACTTTTTTTGAAAAAAATATATTTATAAAGGTGGATGTCATTGAAATGAATAAAGTTTTCGATGAATAAATTAACAACCCTCAAACTTTTGATTAAAAACTTTTTTTTTATTTAGTGATAAAATAAAGTTTTTAAAAGATTTCCATCGGAAGTGATAACCTTTAAATAGGTTGAAGATAGTGAATTAATTTTTAACTAAGGTATAGTTCAATGATCCAATGATTGAAATTACTATATAGGTTGTAGTTAAGTTTAGATTGAGATATAAAATTCCAATAGTAGATATAACTACTCGTATTTATTAATGCCTACCATATGGGGGCAAATCAAATAAGAACACCCTTAAAATAAGAACACGTTGAGAACATTTAAAAACTTCATTTTGATGCTTTAAAAGTCCATAAAACTAACATAGTGTATAACTAATTATCATTATTTAAGTGTTTAACAACACATTGGTCTGTCAAAATCGAGAAAATCGTGTTTTTTATTTTGTACATCCATCTTGGATGCATATTCATCAAAATGATGCATCCAACAAAAAACGTGATTTTTTCGATTTTGACGGATCAATGTGTTGTTAAACACTTAAATAATGATAATTAGTTATGCACTATGTTAGTTTTATGGACTTTTAATGCATCAAAATGATGTTTTTAAGTGTTCTCACCGTTCTTATTTTAAGAGTGTTCTTACCGGAGTGTTACCCCCTACTATATAACATGAAAGTTCCGAATGTTAACTTTTTTGTTAGACTTTCCTTCCAATGTGTTTG
This sequence comes from Erigeron breviscapus, assembly GCA_034093135.1. NCBI lineage: Eukaryota > Viridiplantae > Streptophyta > Magnoliopsida > Asterales > Asteraceae > Erigeron > Erigeron breviscapus. The sequence goes on along the minus strand of CM067167.1, from coordinate 110,647,512 downwards.
AATTGGTAGTAGATAATCGTAAAAATGAACGTTTTATGCCACCTGCTTCGTAACATAGGTACTTTTATTGATTAGAAAAAAACTACTCAAAAAATCAAAAAAGTCACATGCATATTTATGTCCATTTGCTTTGAAAAGAACATTATGAAAAAATCATTTTAAATTAATCATTTTAGAGTAAGTAAAAGGTTAATCTGTTACCATTTCATAATAGGTTCCAACAGATAATATTATGAAAAATTCAAAATGTATATTGGATATAGAAGAAAGGTAGTAATATTCATACCACGGTTTTTGATAAATTTACCACAATGTACTATAACTTATGTATATCATACAGCTGTTTAATGCACAATAGTAGTAAAAATATCAAAAGTTGTGGTACAAATATCATTTTCCGAGGAATATATGTTAATTCAAGAAACAAGTAAGAAAAAATACATGAATCATGCACGAGATGATTTATTTAGGAGCAATACAAACTTACATAGCTCCCATCAAACAAAGAGTAGCTAAAAATTCAACATATACAAGGTCTTCAAAACCTTATTCGGTCAACGTTGCCGTTATTTTGTAGTAACAACGATCAACAGCTTAACTGCTTTTCCAAGATGACAATGGAGGAGTTTCAGAGTTCATCCAGGTGAATTGCATGAATGGATTCCTGTCACCCTTGACCACATCACTCGAAGCAAACGATTCAAGTTCCGCCATCTCTTCTGATGTTAGCGTTACTGACAAAGCTCCAATGTTTTGGTTGAAGTTTTCAAACTTTGTGGTACCTGGTATTGGAACCACATCACTTCCTTGGTGATGCACCCACGCCAATGCTAGTTGAGCCGCGGTGCATCCTTTCCTTGTAGCCATCTCATTCACTTTCTCGAATACAGTCTTATTGTGATCCACATTCAAAAACCTTGGATTACTCTGCAATATAAGTTTTGGGGAGACTCAATGTTCAAACACTCTTACTATGCTATACGTAATAGATTATGTAATATGCACATACTATACCTTCCTTATGTCGCCATCTATCATGTTTTCGATCACTTTAGGACCTGCAGCCAAGAATCCCCTGCCAATAGGACTGTAAGGAACAATCCCAATGCCAAGTTCTCTGCAAAAACCAACCATAACAATCATCATCAAATAAAATTACTGTAAATTTTGTGTTTTGTGTCAACCATAAAAATCCCAGTAGATCTTACCTGCAAGTAGGAACAATCTCATCCTCTAAATCTCGTGACCATAAAGACCACTCGTTCTGTACCGCTGTTATTGGGTGGATAGCGTGAGCCCGTCTAATGGTTGAAGCAGACGCTTCTGATAATCCGATATACTCCACTTTCCCTTCCTCTACCAGTTTCTTCAGTTCCCTCATCTTTTTATTACATTTTGGCACAGACACAAGTGTTGAGATTAAAATTGCAATAAGATATACTTGTATATCAAAAGTAAGCAATGCAAGCATTGACATACATAAAAACTAACGAAAACTAACCGTGACTTCAATTGGGACACGAATGTCAATCCGGTGAATGTAGTAAAGATCAATGCAATTGATACCAAGCCTCTTTAAACTAGCTTCACAAGCTTCCCGGACATATGTGGGGTCACCACGTATCTCCAGCTTTCCATCAATCCATTGGATTCCGAATTTCGTAGCAATCTGGACTTTGTCTCTCAGTCCACCTTCTTTCAATGCCTACAAATAGTATCAGATTCATAAACTGAATAAACTAAGGAGCCGTTTGGTTCCCAGAATATATGGGAATTTGATGGAATTGAATTTGGAATTTTCTATGTTAACCAAACACAACACAGGAGAAAATTCAAATTTCATTCCACCAAATTCTCATAGAACCAGGCCCCTAAAAGGTACGTAATTATAATGACATGTTATAACAACTTAATTTAACGCATATATACTTTTTTGTGACATGTTAAGTTAAATCATTTAGTTTTCACAAACATTTCGTATTATATATGCAAGTACAATTAGTACCTTTGTGAAACTATGTTATGATTACATGCTATTATTTGATGAAATTACTTGGTTGGTTACCTTGCCGATGAGGATTTCGTTGGTGTGAGGGCCATAGAAGTCAGAGGTGTCAAGAAATGTGACACCGGATTCAATGGCGTGGTGAATGAGCTTGATCATATCGTGTTCAGGTTTGGGAAGTCCGTAGTTCCCGGACATGCCCATACAACCCAAACCTTGTGCTGAAACAACAAGACCTTGTGAACCTAAGTTCACTTTTGGTACTACTGATGATGATGCCATTTTTAACTCTTAATCAAATTAGTAAATTAAGTCTAATATTTCTTCTTATGCAATATATTGAGAAGAGCTATAATAACATTTATATACTAGTATCTCGATCTATTAAAATATTTCAAGTTAACTAGCTTTGACTTTGACTTTGACTTTGAAGCATGGAATGATGGTGAACTCACTGATGACGGAAGTATACAGATCCAGCGGATATGATGACGTCACTGATAGCGTCAGAGAGCAAAAAGAAGTTGATGGGCTCACAGTTTGAAACCTTTACTAATTTATCTAAAACTACATGACAAGAAGTCCTCACTTTTTAACTTGACTTCAAAGGCAATAATCCAATGGCTCGAAGCTTTGAATGCCTTTTACTTGCCTTCCAATTAAACTAAAACTTGTATGGATTTAAACTTCTATATACAAATTAATGACAAGCATCAAAAGTTATCATTAGCCCCATTCATTTTTACACATCCATTTTGATTTATGGATTTATCTGAAATACGACCTCATGATAAACCACAATCGCCCTCCGCTTCGATAATATCAACCGAGCTCATTGAAATATCCATCGAAAATCTCGTCAAATCATACAAAACAAGGCAAAAATGGGAGTTTTTCTCAGGATCAACAAAACAAAGCTCAAACAAGAAACCACCATGGCGAATTCACTTAACAAGTTTCCTAGAATCAACCCCCGTTCATATTATCGCCATCATATTGCTTCTAGTTGATCTTATTATGGTAGTTCTTGAACTCTCGAAAACTCTTGTTTCTTGCCCCACAAGCACGAAGATTAACAAGAAAGTAGATTTTTGGTATCACTGGGTAGGAATTGGAATCTTGATCATTCTTACTACCAAGAGTGTGGCATTAGTAGTAGGGTGTGGAAGTTCGTTTTTCAAACGCCCGGGGTTGGTAGCCGATGGTGTGGTTTTGATTGGGGCATTGTTGTCAGAAATTTTGCTGGAACGTGTAGGGGTCGGGTTAATTGTTGTGGTGAGCTTGTGGCGGGTTTTGAGGGTTGTGGAAAGCGTTTTTGAGCTAAGTGACGAAGCTATTGAAGTGCAGATAACAAACATATTGTGTCAGCTAGAGTTGCTTCATGAAGAAAATGAAAAACTCACAAGGATTATAACCGAAAAGGACAAGATCATAGAAGAACTGCAAAAAGAACTTGATAACCGCTTTTAGATGCAGTTAAACCTATCTACTGATGATAGTTTAATGTTTATCATATACTAACTCACAATAAATGTTCACTTAATTGTAGGATCATCATGATGTGCATGATTTGTAGAATTATATGAAATAATATCCCAAACGTCACCAGTACAAGATTCATGAATGGGTCAGATCGTTCAAATTAAAAGCTTAACTGATAATGGAAAAGGTTGAAAGCTACCCAAAGTGACACTTTTATGCATATATTGATTCATGAATTTAATTAAATTCTTATAATTGGAACAGTATAACTTTTGTCTTCCTTAATCAAATTTACAACACTACTTATAAAATACAAACAAACAACCAGTGTTTCTGGCCAATCTGGCACATTTTGACCTACACAAATAAGTGAATAACCCACCAGGTTAGCACAGCCAATTACCCAACCCGCTTCAACCAACCCATTTGCCAATTACACTTTTTAGCTGATATGGGTCCAAAGTCACCTAAAGCGTATTCAAAGTTATACAACCTCTTAACCTGTTTTTTTTTTCTTCCACAAAAATAAGTAGACCAACTTATGTAATCATAATATATTTTTACAGAAGTCAAGTAAAAGGGACATTTCAATTGTTTGAAGGTATATTTACCAAGTGTAAGCCTTTTACCCAATAAAATAAAGTGAGCATACGTATACACACTTAAAGGACCGCCATCATAAGACAAGATATATAAGATAATAATAACTAGGTATCAATTTTGAACACTTTAAGAAATCATCCAACACAGATACTGAAATCCATAAAACACAAGATGATAGAAATAACTGGATGAGAGATCCCTAATGAAAACACACATGTCTAAAACAGGGTCCAATAGAAAGATCAAAAAAGATCACACGGACCACTATGTGCTCTCATCCTGAATCCTTCAGCAAATCACCAACATCAAATTCAGTCTCACCCTCTGTGTGGGAACTGCAGCATCTCCCTTAATTAACTGATAAGTCAACAAGTGGAAGTTGGCGAATGCCCAATGTTATGATAAACCGAAGAATACAAATAAAATGCATACGATGTCAGTCTAACTAAACAGCTAAAAATATGCATAACCCATCTTACCGCTCTTGAAATCCATTCTTTGTATGCCTCTTTCTTTTCCGTCCCCCACTAACATGTCGAGATACATGACTCATTGATCTCCCGCTAACATGATGATATAGAATATTTTTTGTTCTCCCATTAATGTCTGGAGATACAGGATTCTTTGGTCTTTCATTAACTTGAGGAGATACAAGGCTCTCTACGTATATAGGATCAGTAATATAATAATCCCAAGTCTTGAGAATACATTGTTTACCTTCATGAAAGAAGGATTTCTTGACTCTATTGTAAAATACCAGATTTTTTAACCGGATTGTGACATCATTATCCCACTGATCTTGATGTGAAAGCAGTTCCCAACACCTACCATTGTAGTTTTCCATTACCCATTTGGGACTAGCACGCGGTTGGCCTTTTCTTGCACGATTGGGATGGTGATCGGGAAATATGCATAAACTTTCTTCAACCATCCCCAAGCGGTAATAAGTAAAAGCAGTTGTCTTCTTATAACTGGCGTCATCAGGTTGGGGGATTTCTTTAAATTCCTCTGTGGATAAATCAAAAGAAAGAATCACCGGGTTCTTATGTTGATCTAACACAAACCAGTGGAGTGCCCCATTGCATAAGATACCACAAGTATTATTTTCATGATTAGAATTGAGCGTGCGAATGGATGAGCTACATTCTATGTCTCCAACAAATTTCCAAACATTTGATTTCAAAGAAAACATATGAAATCGCATATCTTTGTTAACATAATCCTGTCTCCCTGAAATGACCTTGTAATCATCTGACGATGAATCGTAACCAAAACCAACAAGGGATGGACGGATAACCTTATATTCAGGGTGGCTTTCGAGTTTCTTCAACTCTCTAGTTAAGGGATTAACTACTATATATTGAAGATTGCGAGTACAGATGCATACAAGGCCATTGGAAGAACCAACAAGATGCTCTCGCGGATGATCCTCAATGATACAAATCCTCTGCCTCCTCCTATTAGTATTAGTAAAACGGGATACAGCGAAACGAAAACCGGAGACCAAAGAATGCCATGACTTACAAACTCTCATGCAGTGGATGAGATCCTTCCAATCCAATCTAACCAGTATTTGCTCAACGATATCATCAGGGACCACCATCTCCGACATTAAACCCTAATCGCCTACGATTCGTAGAAATCTATTTGGTTAATTACAAAAATTAGATTGGCGGAACAAAAATAAATATTTTGGGTTAAATTCGAAAACAAAGGGCTGATCCAATACCAGTAGCCCACATTCCAAGGCCTGTTTACTTTATACTAAGCCACGTAATTAAAAAACTACTTTTATGTCCGGTTGCCGTGGATACCTTAATTGGCACCATTAATTGTTACACATACATTTCCATTTATGGATTCATCTAAAATCTAATTGAAGTATCCATCCAAAATCTCATTAAAATCATACAAAACAATGCAATTGCAAAGATGGGAGTTTTTCTCAGGATCAACAAAACAAACTTCATACAAGAAACCACCATGATGAATTCACTTTCCTAGAACCAACCCCCGTTCACAATATCACCATCGTATTGCTTCTAGTTGATCTTATTATGGTAGTTCTTGCAATTTTGCTGACATGTGTAGGGGTCGGGTCATTGTTGTGGTGAGCTTGTGGCGGGTTTTGAGGGTTGTGGAAAGCGTTTTTGAGCTAAGTGACGAAGCTATTGAAGTGCAGATAACAAGCATATTGTGTCAGCTAGAGTTGTTTCATGAAGAAAACGAAAAACTCACAAGGATTATATCCAAAAAGGTCAAGATCATAGATGAACAGCAAAAAGGACTTGCTAACCACTTTTAGATGCATTCAAAACTATCAACCGATAGTTTACCGTTTATCAAAGAAACTCGCAATATATATTGTATGTTTGTAGGATTATCATGATCTACATGATTTGTAGAATTATATGAAGTAATATCTCAAATGTTAAAAATGGCCCATTATATCGGGTTCATGTACAAGATGAAGATGCCATATGAAGATGTACTCTAACCGGAGTATCTTATCAATGAGTCACGAACTCAAGATATATGGCAACATATATGTGGCAAGTCTGTCTCATTATTTTTGAATGACTCGATCAATTCGGGGGTCAAATAGTTCAAACAAAAAGCTTTAGCTGATAATGGAAAAGGTTGAAAGCTACCCAGAGTGACACTTTTATGCATACACTTTTTTTTTAGAACAGCATTATATTAATAACAAATGGCATCTAGGAAAGTACTAAAAGCCAACACACAGTTAAAATTACAATTACAGGGCCTAGAGAAACATCAAAACGACATCAAAATCACTACTACAAAAAAAGAAGTGGGTTTTGGAACCACTCCTCCCGTGATACACACATCTTTCGACACCTGGTAGTAACCCACAAATAGGACTGTGAGACAATAAAATCGAACAAGAATTCCATTCTTTGAATACCCGGAGAGAAGACCTCATCATTTCGATGCTTCCAGATCGCCCAAACCATGCAAAAAATAATAGCTTCAATGCATGCTTTCTTGGAGCTCTTAATCTGCAAATAATCAATGGAACTTAAAGTATCCCCCACGTTTCCAAGCGACATAATGGGTATACCAAGCCAATTAGAAATTAGGCTCCATAACTTATCAGCCACCCTACAAAATGAAAAAAGATGATTGACAGTTTCTTCCCCGTTTGAGCATAATGGACATAAAACCGAAGGAATGTCAATTCCTTTGTTAGAAAGATTACATAGAGTAGGAATCCGGTCACGAATCACTCTCCAAACCAAAATATTAACCTTCTTTGGAACAAGATTGCTCCATCTAGAACCAAGTTGCAAATCGGATAGCGTTTTATCATCAATGAGTAATCTAGTTTCTTTAACCGAAAAATCAAGAGAATCTGATACACTCCAACGCCACCTATCCTCACTATCAACCAGAACAACATGGCTTAAGATCGAATAAAGATCCAGCGGGACATGTCCATACCATATATCATGCCAAAAATCCGTCGATCTTCCATTCCCAATCTTGATCTTCAAAGAGTGAAGCGGGACAATATTTTTTTGGTCTAACTCAACAGCTAACTTTGACATTTGATGCCAAGTGCCATGTTTAGGCCCATTCCCGTCCGTCCAGGACCAAAAGGATTTCGGCTTATAAAGATTTTTAAGAACCTTGACCCACAATGCATCCGGAGAATTTACAAAGCGCCATCTCCATTTTAAAAGTAGACCTTTGTTCAGAGCATCAAGAGAACCAATACCAATTCCACCACACTTTTTACTAGCAATGACATGATCCCATCTAATCCAATGCATTTTATTTTTACCATCCTGACCACCCCAAAAAAAATTGGCTCGCATAGATTCAAGTGTTTTCCTAACCAAACCCGGCATACGGAAGAGGGACATATAATATGTACCCAATGATCCAAGAACTGACGAAACCAAGGTACACCGCCCACCGATAGATAGAACATTAGCCTTCCATTTCGAAAGGCGTTTAGAGAATTTATCAATGACAGGCTTCCAGGAGTCAAATTTAGACATGTTCGCCCCAATGGGAACCCCCAAATACTTAAAAGGAAAAGACTCTTTAGTGCAACCAGCCACGTGCGCAAAGTGTTCCAAATCCGAACCCCTAACCCCAATACCATAAAGTTTTGACTTAAGTAAATTAATGTTAAGTCCCGAAGCCAAATTAAAACAAGAAAAAGCTGTCAAAATATTTCTCAAGTTGTCCTCGGACCACTCCCCCATGAATAAGACATCGTCAGCATAGATAAGATGAGAAAGAGATAACTCACCAACCTGAATTCCACGAATATCACCAGCAGCTTTCAAATCTTCCAAAGCCACATGTAAACCCTCCATAGCTAAAATAAAAAGAAATGGGGCCATAGGGTCACCTTGACGAATACCTCTTTCCAACACAAATTCATTGGTCGGGCTACCATTAATAAGAATAGACGATTTGGCAGAGTATAGGCAGCCAGATATCCAACTGATCCAACGCCGGCCAAAACCCATAAAAGACATGATAGATAGGAGATAACTCCAATTAAGAGAGTCATAGGCTTTAGCAAAGTCAAGCTTCAGGAACAAAGCTTTTTTCTTCTTTCTTTTATAAAAAGCAACAACTTCATTCCTTTAAGGAAGGCCGATTGAGAAGAGCTAACCACCGTGTCCAAAATCGTGGACAACCTGTTTGCCAATATCTTGGAAATGACTTTATATTGAATACCAATAAGACTGATAGGTCTGTAATCATCCACAGTGAGGGGGTTAGGAACTTTTGGAATAAGCGTAATGAACGAAGAGTTACATCCAGGAGGAAGAAAACCTGTTTGTAAAAACCTGGTCACGAAAGCCACAACATCATCTTTGACAAGATCCCAATTGTCTTTTAGAAAACCAAAGGTGAAACCATCCGGGCCGGGAGATTTGTCATTACCACATTCCCAAACAGCCGTTTTTACTTCTGTTTCGTTGGTTTCAACATCACCTGATCTTGTGATAAAGATTTAAACCAGTTGCTCCTGTTCACTAGTTGCAAGCAAGGTTGTCGTTTGAAACTTGTTGTGAAGTGATCATAAAAAGCTTGTTTGACATCCGTAGGGCTGTCCATCCACACACCTTCGACTTTAATTCCTTGGATGGCAAGAGACTTCCTTGACTTATTGACATAAGAATGAAAAAATCGTGATTTCTCGTCGGCTTCAACACTCCAATTAATTAAAGATTTTTGCTTGATGTCGAGAGCAGCCCTTAGCTCGGCCTCCATAATATTGTGGACCACCTCTATTAGCCGCATAATTATCGTCCGCCAATCCACTGTCAAAAGCATGATCCAACTCCACCAGCTTTGCTTTAAGGTCGACAATCTCATTTCCATTATTCTTAGCATGAAGCCAATCTTTAATAGCAGCTTTTAGATGTTTAAGCCTTAGCCTAAAACTTTTCAATGGGCATCCTTTAATAGACGCCGACTCATCCCACACCAATTTGACCATATCTTTAAATCCGTGTAACCGAGACCAAGAATTAAACACCTTGAATGGGATAGGCCCAAAATCTAGTGTCTTTTGAAACAGAAGAATAGGATGATGATCAGACACATTACGATCAAGAACTATAGCAAGATGATTCCCCATTTGAGTCCCAATCTGATGCGAGATGAGAAACCGATCCAATTTGGCAGCGGAGGACCCCCAACACGAGTAAATTTATATCCACCCAGCGGAATATCAACCAAATCATTGTCTCTAATAAAAGAATTAAAACAGTCCGCATTGCATTGTGAGAAATTAGAACCGATCCTTTCACTACTGTTCCGGACAGAGTTGAAGTCACCGAACACAATCACATTACTGTCACAAGAGGAAATATAGCTGGAAAGAAATCTCCAAACATCTCTCTTGGCAGATTCGTCCTGGGGGGCATACACGTTAATCATAAAACAATGAATATTAGAGTTAGACCAGGTACCTTCCACAATGAGCACGTGCGGGAAACTAAGAACTTTACAACTTCGAAACATAGACGGGTTCCACAACGAAAGAATACCACCAGAATGCCCCCTAGCCGAGGCTGTAGCAAAATCAAACTGACAATTCCCCCAAAGTTTCCGAATTTTAAACAGATCGACAGACGACATATAAGTTTCTTGAATACCGCAAAAATTGACACAATGCTTCGATAACATGGCAGAAACCTTTGATAATTTATTGGGGTCTCTCCCACCGAGTCCATGCAAATTTAGAGAAAGAATATTCATTTTAAAAACGTACCATCGCTATTCGCTTTCACTATATTATTCAAAACATTAGGATCCCTAGGAATTTCGAGTCCAACAATTTTACCATGACGCTTCAGTCTATTCAAACTAGAAGATGGCGATTCCAACCCCTTAGACCCGCGAAGTCTGCCACCAAATGAATCTGAATGAGAGTCAGAACTAGAACCTGGCCTCGTAACATTTTTCTTAAAACCTCCCTGCTTCGGCGCACCTTTAAAACCCGATGAAGTCGAAAAGGATGAACTAAGGGTATCTTTTACACCCCCTTGACAAGACTCAGCCATTTTTGAAGTATCGAAGTGACTTACACCATGAGAAAGGTCACCAATAGGGGCAGTTTGCATAGAGCTCAAATTAACATTAACGTCCACAACATTCTCATCATGGTTTTTATTGGCCATATTAGAACTTTCAGCTTCCTCAACTTCAGCATCATTAATAGGAGATACAAAAGGAACCATATTTTCATTAGCATGAGGACTATTTACCAGAATATCGTTAACATGCCTATCCCCGTTGAATGATTCCCCAACAATCTCCCCTTCTTCAACCGAGTTCACATTAACGCTATCAACCCCACGAACGTCAACCTCCTTCAACAAGCGATCTATAGAAGGAGTATCAACAGAGGAAGCCGAGTCATTGTTTTCACTAGCCAGAAAATCGTCAAAACCCGACCCATCTGATCTGGAAGATTGATTGTTTGAAACATCCTCATCATCTTGTGATTCGAAAACAGGAACCCAATAGTCAAATTCGGTCGCATTGATGCTAAAAATTTGATTACAATACGAAACTTTAAATGATTCTTGAACACGTGACTTGGATTCAGTTAAGACACACACTTTCCCATGGGACATCGGGACATCATTATCAACGTCCACACTAACACTAACTCCCCAACGATTACCCAACTTCTTATAAACATTCGGCGACCACGAAGCTAGCGGTAGTCCCACTAGATCAATCCAAACACATCTTTCATCCGGAGTAAAAACAGGAGAAACTTCTTTAAACTCCAAAAACAAGACCTTCAGTTCCTCAGAACACTTAAAACACTCGACTTGATCCAAAGAATCGAAACCCAACCAAACCCATCGACCCCCAACATATCGAATATCCACATCATTAAAACCTTCAGATTTAGCATAGGTCAGAAGGTCCTTTATCACATTTAAATCTTTCACCTTAGCTAATATACTATTTTCTATTACTTCATAATTCATACAATCCTCTTCCGAAATCACCAAGAAAGCATCATTATCTAAAGCCGAATTGACCCTGTTACAGGACGATTCCCCCTCTGCCTTATCACCATTAATCCCCACAGAATTATCAGTCTTTTTACCCAAAACTGCCTCAGCATACGATTTAAAGACGTTTTCATTAGATTGAACAGTTCGAGAATCGTTACCTGCAGGAGGTTTTATAGTCGCATTAAGCCCCACCGATCTTGAATCATTACGGGAATATTTAGCCACATCCGCAAACAAATGGAAGTTACCCATCCAGACCGATCTTAGGTTAGAGACCAACAAGTTAACATCTTTAACATTTTTAAAACGGACAAAACCAAAACGGTGACCCGACTTAGATTTCTTGGCTGCAACATAAACATCCACCACCATACCCCATTGATTGCAGGCATCCCACACCTCCTGGACTTTCGCTTTCCATGGAATATTTGTAATGAAAATGGATGTGGATAACTTCTCAATAGCACACATATTAGAGTTTTGAGGAATACCTTGGATTCGCTGCCCTTGAATTCGATTCTTACCCTGCATCGCATTCCGATTATTCTCGAGAGGTTGCTTGTCCCGAATCCATTGCCACTGGCCATCTTTTTTGATCAATCGATAACCTTTTTTCCCTAGCAACCGATCGCCCATAGCTTAATGAGTGACTTAAAAAATCGAATTGAGTGGGGATTTATATGGAAATTGAGAAAAAAACTAGTTGTTGATTTGGGAGGATCTTGGATTTATTTGAGAGATTCTTAAAAAGATATTAATTGATGCTTTTAGTGGAATTTAGGGCTGGAAGAAATGGGGAAATCGCCATTCTCCAGAAAGAAAAAAACTCTTTATGCATACACTTCATATATTAATTCGTGAGTTTTAATTAAATTCTTACAATCGGTAACGGTATAACTTTTGTCTTCCTTAATCAAATTTACAACACTACTTATAAAATACAAACAAACAACCAGTGTTTCAGGCCAATCTGGCACATTTTGCCCTACACAAAAAACCCACCTGGTTAGCACAGCCAATTACCTGACCCGCTTCAACCAACCCATTTGCCATCTCTGGTTTTGATCCCATAAGAATACAGTTCTCAACAACATGGCCTATTAAGAATATTAGTTAGCCTAAAAATTCAACATTTGCAAATCTGAACACAGAAAAACATCCAAATAATTTAAAACCAAGATAAGGGTCAAACTAGCAGATCAACAATCTTTAGAATGCACTTCCAAAAACTTCAAACACAAAGCACTTGAAAGCTTCCACAACATAACATCAACCTGAGGCACTGGTACTGACACCCGACCTGGCATCAACAGTAGCATTGGCTACAACGAACTCTTTAGCTTGTCCTAAAAAATAGTAACAAGCTAGTTTACACTTTGTAGCTGATATGGGTATGAAGTCACCCGAAGCATATTCAAAATTTAAACAACCTCTTAAACTGTTGTTTTTTCCTTGAAAAGAAGTAGACTAATTTTTGTAATCATAATACTTTTTTACAAAAATCTAGTAAAAGGGACATATAAGCTGTTGGAAGGTAGACCCAACTATAAAATGTAAAGCAGATAACAATTCACACCCACACGATTCTTTCACAACCAGTTACATTTTATGAGATCAATCCCACATTCACACCTAAAATAACTCACCTCTATTTTTTCAAACAAATAATGTTAAGATGGAAAGACTCGTATATGAGAATTGCCCTGTAATGGGTGCCTGGCAACAAAATACACCCGGGTTCAACTGGTTGTTTGTGTTTGATAGGTTGATGGAGGACAAGTGTTGGATGAAAGTCCAAACTTACTCACTCACCAACCTCCTTCATTACTTGGATCATTTCGTTCAAGCACTTACATATTGAATTGATGACTGCCGTGTAACCACTTACAAAAACTCAAAGCGGGTAAAGCTCTCCCAAATCGATACTGGCAAAAAAAATAAACATCTTGCCACAAGCATTCCCAGAATTTGCAAAACAACCACCATGACAGAAAACAGTAAAATTAAAGTGACTATACATACTTAACTTAAAAGACCGTCATCACCATAAGACAACAAATATGAACGCACTAAGTATCAATTTAGAACACTTTAAGAAATCATCCAACACAGATACTGAAATCCATAAAACACAAGATATTAGAAATAACTGGATTATAGATCCCTAATAGAAACACACATGTTTAAAACAAGGTCCAATAGAAAGATAAACAAAGATCACACGTACCACTATGTGTTCTCCTCATAAATCCTTCAGCAAATCAACAGCATCAAATTCAGTCTCGCCCCTCTGTGTGGGAACTGCAGCATCTCCCATTATCCCTTAATTAACTGATAAGTCAACAAATTGAAGTTAGCGAACCAAGGTATACAAATAAAATGCATAAGATGTCAGACTAATTAAAGAGCTGAAAATATGATAATACCATATGGGCCAGTAAATTTCTTCGATTCATTTTTACTATCACATGTTTATAAACGACTACATACCATACTACCATGTGCTCCAGACCACCGTAACATCTTCTTTAATATAATTCTTTACACAAATTGATTAGGGATGTCAAGAAAGCATCATAAGTGATAAGAAATCAAACGTTAAGTAAGTTATAGCTTCTTTGCAACAATATGCATATATATACATATATAGTCTAGCGATCCGACACGAACCAAAAGAAGCTTATGTACTGTAGGTCCTGTATATTCTTCCTTGTTTCCATACGCAAATATCATATGGAAATCATAGAAATGTATCTTCTATGTTCGATCACCATCACCATCTCCCATCATCACCAAGGGCAGAGCCCGTCAGCCGCCACCATCCAGGGCAGAGCCCGTAAATCTACCATCCAGGGCAGAGCCATGGCGGCTAAAATTTGGAGCCCGACAGTACAAGGCGAAGCCATGGGGGCGGGGGGGGCTTCAAGTAGATCACTCCATCACCGATCAGTCGATCACTCTTATGACCTATCATCCCCGCACCCTTTATTTATTAAGGGCGGCGGCGGTGGCAGAGCTGATTGGAAAAAGAAAAGAGGGAACAATGGTTCTCACCTTTTTTTAGTTCTCACATCAACCATACTATATATAATATATATAAATATTTTCATATATATATATATATATAGGGGTGGGTTAAATAAGGAACAAGCAATCAAAAGGGAACAAGGGGATCAATCTAGACCGTTGGATCGGGAGATCGGATGGAAAGAAAAGATGCATCTCCGGCGACATCTCCGGCCATCTTCATCGGATCTAATCACCACTGATCATCTCCGGCGACATCTCCGGTCATCTTCATCTCCGGCGGCGGCGACATCTCCGGCAATCATCAGTTTCGTTTTTCGGTGGATACGGTACGGGCGTTGCCCTCATCCGTTCTAAAGTGGTTGTCACCGGACGCATATGGGAATCGTATGGATTTGATGGGCTGCGATCCAAGAGATGGTGGCGGTTTGATACGGTACGGGCGTAGCCCTTGCGGCCGGAGAAGAAGGAAGAAGGAGGAGGTGGTGACGGTGGTTGTCTCGCCGGAGAAGGAGATGGTGGCGGCGGCTGTTGTCTCGTTGGAGAAGAAGGAAGAAGGATGAGGAAGATGCTTGATCTGAGCCATCAAAATGCTTGATCGGATGGCTGGGAGGAGTCCCCTGGTACTTTTTTTTACCCCATCCTCAAATTATCTTTCTCCTATATATATATATATATATATATAGGGGTGGGATAAATTGAGTCCAGCTTAATTTGAGTCCAAAAAGGGTCCATGTAACTTACACATGTGTAAGTCGTGGTGGCGGTGGTCGCCGTCACCGGAAAATCATGGTGGTGGTCGGAGATGATGGTGGTGGTGGTAGGAGGTGGTTGGAATTTGAGGAGATGGAAGAAAATCAATGGACTCAAATTGGACTCAAAATAAGCTGGACTCATTTTATCTTTTCCCTATATATATATATAGGGGGACAATCAAATAAGAACAGCCTTAAAATAGCCTTAAAATAAGAACACTATATATAAGTATATGATATATGAAAGCGCTAATATATAGGAAATAAAGCATTATAATTAGAACCCATCTTACCGCTCTTGAAATCCATTCTTTGTATGCCTCTTTCTTTTCCGTCCCCCACTAACATGTCGAGATACATGACTCATTGATCTCCCGCTAACATGACGATATAAAAGACTTTTTGCTCTCCCATTAATGTCTGGAGAAACAGGACTCTTTGGTCTTTCATTAATTTGAGGAGATACAAGGCTCTGTACATATATGGGGGCACTAATATATTCCGAAGTCTTGTGTATACATTGTTTACCTTCATGAAAGAAGGATTTCTTGAGTCTATTGTAAAATATCGGCATTTTTAATCGGAGTGCGACATCATTATCCCACTGAGCATGATGTGGAAGCAGTTCCCAACCCTGTTTACCATTGTACTTTTTCATTACCCATTTTGGACGAGAACGTGTTTGGACTAATTTTGCACGATTGAGAAGGTGATCGTTATATATGCATAAACTTTCTTCAACCATCCCCAGGCGGTAATTAGTATGAGCAGTACTTATAACTGGCGTCATCAGGTTGGGGGATTTCTTTAAATTCCTGTGGATAAATCAAAAGAAAGAATCATTGGACTCTTATTGTTGATCTAGCACAAACCAGTGGATTGCCCCATTGCATAAAATACCACAAGTATCTTTTTTTGGATAAGAGTAGTGGGACCGGGGCATACAAATGAAACTACATTTTGCCTCTCCAGCAATTTTCCAAACATTTGATTTCAAAGAAAGCACATGGAATCGCATAAAATCCGCACAGTAAATGACCTTGTAGTCATCTGAGGATGAATCGTAACCAAAACCACCAAGGAACCATAGGTTGTTACGAATGGATCGTACTCCATGATTTTCGAGTTTTTTCAACTCAGAGTGGGTTTCGAGTTTTTTCAACTCTCCAGTTAAGGGATTAGCTACTACAATTTCAGCATTGGGAGTAAAGAAGCATACAAGGCCATTGGAAGAACCAACAAGATTCTTTCTCAGTTGATCCTCATTGATACAGATCCTCAACCTCTTATTATTATTATTATTATTACTAGTATTCTGATTAATAAAAAGGGAAATAGCAAAACGAGAAGAGGAGACTAAAGAATGCCATGACTTACAGACTCTTTTGCATTGGATGAGATCCTTCAAATCCAATCTAACCAGGATTTGCTCAAGTATATCATCCAGGGACCACCATCTCCGACATTAAACCCTAATCGCCTACGATTAATAGAAATACAGACAAATAAGTATTTGTTTAATTAAAAGAGATTACAAGAAATATCTTCTAAACATAGATTTATTTATGCGGTTATGCGGATAAAGTTTTTTTTCTCTCATTTTACTAAAACGTTTTGGAAATTGCTAAATAACGTCAGGTTAAATAAAAAAAATAGTATTTTTTCATATTAAAATTATATCTTTAAATTTTATTATACATTATATAATTAATAACATGTTATCATTTCATGACAACATATTATTTGATATAAATAAAAAAATTAATAAATATTTGATTTTATATATAAAATTTGATTTTTTACATAAGATGAGCTATTTGATTTTAAATAAGAAAAATCATATAAATATTTGTTTCTAACATATTATTTATTCTTCTATTTCATATAGATAGAAAATATTGATTTCATGTAATCAAATTTAAGGGTTAAGTTTGAAACTTAAATTAAAATACAAAGTCAACATTTATAATTCCATGGTATATATTTTAACATGTACAGAAAAATATTAGAGCTATTTGATTCGGTGAAATTTGAAATTAACTTGCTTAAACTTAACTTTAGTTAAGCCTTAAATTATATGTTATAGATACGTATATTATAGTTTCAGTTGATATATGCATAACATAAAGTCAAAATTTACAAATTAAATTTTATAGATAAATTTTACTCTTTTGAAACCTTTTCTAAATTTATATATTTTATTATCATACATTAATATTATTTAAACAAATAAAGTTATATTTTGTTTAAATATAAAGTAAAAAGACTAATGTTGTGTTTGACCAATTTTAAAGTCAATGATGAATCATCATTTTGATCTAAACGTTGTAACTAAAATTTGAAATTAATCTAATGATCATTGTTATTCTAATAAATAATTTAAGACTCTCTTATATATAAATGATGTCATCTTTCACTTAAGTTTGAGTTAAGTCGATTTTAAGCTTTTCGTATTATGGATTGTATGAACTATTTTACTCGAATCCTCTTTTCAACTATCATTCAAAATTTGAGTGAAAAGGCTAGTATGATTTACTAAAAAAATTTCAACTTTAAGTTTTAAAATATTTTTTAAGAGCTTATTCTACAATTTTTTAATTCTTGTTTTTAATAGATTATAATTCCTTAGCCCGAACCCCAAAACATTTTTCACTGTGATTTCTAGCCATAATCGCCAATTCCTTTTGATTTCTTACTAAGCCATGGTTTGTTTGTTTCCTTCAACTATTTTGTTGGTATATTTGGTCTTTTTGTATTATTTTTAATAAATTGCAACATATAATTTATGTGAATTTATATACAAATAAATTTTTTTTATTAGTTACAATTTTGAAAAACTTTATCATTTAAACAATAAATGTATAGAGATAAAATAAAATACAAATGATAGTAGTAGATTGAAAAGAAATAATGCATGATAATGATAGTTATAGATTAAAAAGAATTAGTGCATGAATATACATTAAAAAATAGCAATTATTATTATTTTATCCTTTAAGTTTGAATTTATATTTTGTCTAAACTATAAAGTAGAATGACTAATATTGTGTTTGACCAATTATAAAGTCAATGATGATAACGTCATTTTGATCTAAGCGAAATAATTTACACCATTAAATCTCTTATTTTTTTAGAATATCTTCACTACCCCTTTAGATCAATTACATTTACATCAACCTACACCACTCGACACCGCTACCATCACCAATAGTTGCGACATCACCACCTGTCACTTACACCACCAGACCGCCGTCACAATCACCACCGCCGCATTGTGCAGATATCGTGCTTAAAAAATGAAAACTCATCTAATGGTCATTGTTTCTCCATTGTACGAGTATAATTTAAGACTCTCTTATATATAAATGATGACATCTTTTACTTAAATTTGAGTTAAGTCGATTTTAAGACTTTCATATCTATGAATTATATGAATTATTTTATTCAAGCCCTTTCATATTAATTATCATTCAAGATTTATGATTTTTTAATTTTTTTTATTATTTTAATATAAATTGCAGCACATAGTTTATGTGCATTTATATTCAAAAAAAAAATATTATTTTATTGGTTATTATTTTTAAAAAATAAGACATAACCAAATTGCTATTTATCTATTTAACAATGGTTTCTCGATTGGTTTACGAAAGAGCGAATGAATCTCCATCCCCATTATAATATTTTAGTAATACAATATTAATATCTTATTTTGTTTATTAATTAATTTTGTAAAACTTGAATAAGATACCAATACGCATATGTTTCCTTTTAAATTCTAAATTATTTTTTTTACTAAATAAATCGTAGATATATATTTTTCTTATTATTATTATTATTATTATTATTATTATACATTAATATATTTAATTACATAAAGTTATATTTTGTCTAAATACATAAAGTAGAAGAACTAATGTTGTGTTTACTTAATAATAAATTTGGTAATGATACAATTATTTTGATCTAAGGGTTGTAACTAAAAGTTTGAACTCATCTAACGGTCCTTGTTTCTTCATAAAAGAATTCCCGCGTAATACGCGAGAAATATTAATAAATATACTAAAATGTTAATATGTGATAAACTAATATTTTGACAAATATAAATAAGAGATGTTAAAATGATAAGGGTATCAATTTTTGTAACACCCTTCATTTAAAAATACGGGTTTCTAAAAAATTTCGCCTAACGGCGTTATAACAAAGCGGAAGTAAACTTTGAAAGTCCAAACCAATTAAAATCTGTTTGGTTTCTTTAATCATTGGTGTTACTCGGTCATATCGTCAAAACAAGTTTAAATAGAAACCCGTCGGCTGCCCAACACAAAACAACCGACTACATAACATGCAAACTACACAAATGCCAAAACATAAGCAAGAGTCTAAAAATGTGCAACAACTATGGGTAGCTAAGGTCATCAGCAAGCTATCTACCCATTCCTCGCTCTTCTTCATCAACTACTTCAGCTACGCTAAACCTGAGGGAGCAACACATTTCAAAAGACAAGTGTTAGCTAACGAATTAGCTAAGTAAGATAACACTCAAGTTATAAAACATTTATCCATTTCAAACATTGTGGATTTAATCAACGTCATTAAGGCACAACACACATCAAGCATATCACATCATCAAAACTACATAATAGGATGAAACACCCTAAATGTGTCTATCCTTCATTCTGCATTACACACATATAACCACATAACTGCATTACTACTTTTAACTGCGTAACTACATTTTAACTGCATTACTACGTTTTAACTGCTTTACTACATTTTAACTGCGTCAATGTGTAACATAAGTTACACCCGACTAGATGACAACCATTCAGTTGAACATCAAACGTCGTTAAGGAATGGCAAGCCAATCCCTGAGTAATCCGTATGCACAAGACAAATGAGGGCGGGTCAGACCCCTCGTATTACTCAACTACATCTCAATGACCATGTTGCAAGGAGCCACCCAAGCAACCTACGTCAACGCACTTAACCGGGCTAGGGCAAGTACGGGTTAAGCTTAACACTTTCCTGCATCAAAGTTTAACGAGCTCGATCCTGCATTATTTAGTTTAGGTGACTGCATTACCTAAACATTTGTTTAGGTGACTGCATTACCTAAACATTTACTACGTTTACTGCTTTTACGTTTTGGGCCCTTAAACGTGCACGTGTCATGGCAACTTAACAAGTCTAGTGAACTAGATGAGCAAGCCATACAATCATGCACATATCAACAATCAACAACATATACTACATCTCAAAGCATCACAAGTTACTGCATATCACTTCATAACATAACACTACATTATACTTCATATCATAACATACACTACATTATACTTCATATCATAACATACACTACATTATACTTCATTTGGGACTGCATTTCAGGTCTCAATGGTCAACTACATAACCCATATCACCTCCCGTGTAACCCCGAATACCCACAAGCAATTCAAGATATAAGTTGGGAAGTTATTATTTGAAACCATCTTTTCGTTGAACCCTCAGCGTGTCAAAGTAGTGTATCTTACCTCGTGACGATCAATAAGCAACGTTAATGTATCTTGTTTGTGATCCCGACAACCTATCTCGAGTTCATAGTCATTAAACCTGTATAAACCCAACCTAATAAGGTTATAAGACCATACATTAACTTAGGTACACTTATAGGACCCTTAAACGCTTGTTTCGGACCTCAAACGGGCTCACAGACCCTTTATGTGGCGCATGCTTTGAATATGCGTCGCATATTTGCTTCAAAAATCACCCAGAAACCTCCCAGGCCCCGATATGCTCCGCACATAGGTTATATGCGCCGCATATGGAGTGCTGGTCTAAAGACTGACTCGCGCCCTTCACTTGCAGGCGACTTTTCGACCTCAAGACGACCAAATGAGTCAAAACTTAGTTCTTAAGGAATGTAGGGAATTCAAAGACCTTTCCAGAAATATAAAGTTTGACTCTTTAAGATCTCTAATGAATTAGTTATGGCGTCTGCAAAACAGACCTACAGAATTCGTCTTAAATCCGACCACTTCTGGAAATTGACATTTTTCACCCATATCTGGACACATAGACCTTTTCAAAAATATAAGATTCATCTTATAACTCTTCTAATTGAAAGAGATATGATTTTTGCAATATTACTAATTTTTCAGATCTAGTAAACCCTTAGTTTTGCAAGCAATTTTCGACCATCAGATGACCATAGCAACCACCACGACCTATGAACCTCATATGCACCCAAAATATGACTCATATAATGATTTCACATGATCACTTGTTCCAGGAACAAGAGGATACAATTACAATACATTAAATTACCCGAAAACCCCAATAATCGACAATGAAACATAATCAAATCAATCTCAACCCTAGAGACCAGAAGTAAGATCCATATGATCGACTCTTATGATCACAAATCAAAGGGAAATTGTCTATATTACCTGTAGATGAAAGCAAGGATGAGAGATCTTGATCAAACTTCACTTGAATCACACGTTTTGAAGGATTTTCGGCTTAGGAATTTGATAGGGGATCAAAGGGGTGGCTAGGGCTTGGGAGAAAAGTTATTAGATCTGATTTGATAAACTAATGACTCCCCCATTGACCCTAATCCCGTTTTTGACTTTCACACCATGTCAAAACTGGTCCCTAAACTTCGTAAAGTCATATTATTAGCCCAAAACACCTCTATGGACTATATACAACTTGATTAACACTTTGAACACCTCTAAAAGGCACATAACTTCTTCTTTAAACATATTTCTACATCAATTAATAAGACATTCAAGTCTCACACATAAAACACTTTAACTACATATAAGCGTTAATCCACCCTAAACTTAACGAACACTTTACGTTGACTTAACGACTCAAGTCAACCGTTAATTAAAAAGTTTGGGATGTTACAATTTTAAATAAGTTTTGTTGAAACGGTTGAATTTGTTACTAAATATTCTGGCAAGGCACCAGAATAAGAGAAAATTACGTCAAATGACTCAGACTAATTTGCTACACGGTTCAAGGAAAAAAATAGTTACAACATGTGCTAATCCAAAAAAACAAAAGGATACAATATAAAATAGGTCATCGCTTGCTACATTGCTATCCCAAAAGTGAACATTGTTGCGATGTTTCTACAATAACCACCACCAGGTAAATATATTTTTATTTTTATATATGTATATAATAAAATATATTTTTCCTAACTAATTATTAACCAATTAAAATATTTGTTTGAAATGCTATTAATATTATAAACAAAAGTCAGTCACAATTTTTACATAATTTCATAGTTTTTAATTTAATAACTATTTTGATTTAGTTTTATCAACTGATAATAATCATATGTTTAAGACCATATATCTGGTGCATAACACGGACACAATCCGACTTAATTTATAAACACGACTTATGATAAAAAAAATATTTCAAGTGATATAAAAAAGATAAAAACATATTAAACATTTAAACCAGACTGAAAAAAATAATCCAATGATTAAAATGTATATAATGTTAGTACCCTCATATGAAAAAAAAACCTAAAATTTGATTTATATGATCATATACATAATGTTAGTATAAATATCATATTTATAAGACCATCTAATTACATGGACATGATTCTAGTCTCTATTAATACAAAAACAAACAATAATTTTTTTCTTTTAAAACGTATTATTGTACATAAAACCTTAATTACATTCGTAAACAATGTTAAAAGTTGTAATCAAAGTCTTCAATTTTTATTATATATATATATTGGTAGATAGATTATAATTATAATTATTATAATTAAGAACTAAACAAATATTTAAAAAGTGTAAACAAAAATAGAATAAATAAAAAAGCCTCATTAAATTATTAAATCATTAATTAAAAAAATAATAAATAAATAATTTTGACAATTTTACAATACCATACAATCTTAATTTAATACGTAAACAACATGTTAAAGGAGTTCGCACAATCAATATATATTATTATTATTTTTATATTATTTATTTATTTATATTATTATTTGTTTCTACAATGAGCGCCACCAAGTAAAAAAAAAAGTAAATATATTTTTATTTTTATATATGTATATAATAAAATATATTTTTATTTTTATATATGTATATAATAAAATATATTTTTATTTTATATATGTATATAATAAAATATATTTTTATTTTATATATGTATATAATAAAATATATTTTTATTTTATATATGTATATAATAAAATATATTTTTATTTTATATATGTATATAATAAAATATATTTTTATTTTCTAATATGTATATAATAAAATATATTTTTCCTAACTAATTATTAACCAATTAAATATGTATATAATAAAAATAAAATCCATCAAATCTTTATTGAAAACGTATCATACCTAAATTTATTAAACAGCTCTTTCTTCTTTATCATTATTTACATTACTTAATTTTAAAAAGATCTGATCATATCAATTTTATTCATTTAACACCCTTCTGATTCTTTAAATTCAAATTGAAAGAAATTAGAATTCTCAATTCTCTACGACGTCTAGACGATAAAATCTTTTCAGGAACAAGCAAATCAGAAGTCTTTTTGTCTCTATTTAGAGTTTTTATTTTATGTCTTGGAATGGATTCATCAAAATTTTTCTTATCCATTAGTTTGAATATCATCACCTAATATACCTATAATACCCTTAAATCTCAACCACTCATTTCTCTCTTTTTCTATCCTAAATTATTTATAAGTTTTGACCTATCATATTTGGTAGTGTATGGTTAAAACTTGCAGGCCTGGTCTAGAACATGTGCAGTCGGCTCAATTGAGCGGGGCACCAAAATTTTCAACCATACCTTAATATCTATACTATATTAATAAACAAACTACCTTCCCTCTTTTCAACTCTCTACCTTTAAAATACCCAAAATACCTTAATTTTCAACACATTCCTAACTCACACACTAAATCTACCCAATATATCCCTAAAATATTTTACACCCATATTTATCCAAACTATCTATCTCTTTATTAATTAATTTAAATATTTCCACCTAATATCTCTATAATATTCTTAATAAAGTTATTTACAAAAGATACATCCCTTAACCATAAAATAACTACACTACCATTTACGTCAATTACTTTTAGATTAATAACCACATCGTTACCACCACCGCCACTAGCACCACCCGTTGCCGCCACCGCCGCCGCATTGCGCGGGTACCCATCTCGTATATTTATATATAGTGAGTGATAGAGAGATAGTATACATTAATTTAACCGTCAATGCGAATGTGTAATCAAAGTCCAGTAATAATAAATTAATGATGTGTATGTAATGTTATTGAATTAAGCCTATATCTTAAATAAATACTATATCATCATCATCAGTTTATATATAACATATATGAAATCATTTGCCTTTCAAAAAAAAAAACATATGAAATCATTTAATTACATTTAATTAAAATATATACTATATCAGTTGATTAATTTACGATTCATTATATAAGATGATAATGATAATAATCTCATACTACTCATATATATTTCTGGACGTTAATTTGCGGAGCAAGTCACAAAGAGCCAAGAACGCAAATCATTGTTCAAACAGATATATTGATTTACGACATTATTGCTATAGTTGTTTTGATACTTTAATTAATACGTATTTATTGGCTAATTTATTTTAAATGAAAATTTTTGACGTTTAATGGGGCATTATTCATATTCTCGAGCAGGGTACCTAAAATCCATGGGACGGGCTTGAAAACTTGGTGCAAATCAATACTATATCATATAGTATTTTATACGTTTTGTGAATGATGATAATTGATGATAAAAATTTACATAAAGATAAGTTAGGTATGTGTTTCTAAAGAAATAGAATCTTGTGAGACGTTTAATTTCTATATTAGATATATCATATATTTTTTTAAGTAAATAGTGAATTCAGTGCCTTAGTGCTAAAACATTAACAATATTGCGAATTAATTTAGCTACATTAAAGAGGGATTACTTTCATGTGTATTAGTATCGTAAAAACTAATCCTTATGTATTACTACCCATACGTTGCAACGGGTTCAGTAGATTATTAAATAGACTATTCAAAATTTACATAAAACGTTAGTTTAATCATATATTTATTTAACATCTCTTATTTGATTTGGTATACCAAACAAAAAATGGGTTTGAGCTCCAAAATAACTTAAACACACATTAAAGATATGTAGCATTTTTATTTTCTTATTTTAATTATCATAAATCATAAAGTTTTAGTACACTTTGATGAAGTAAAATGACGACATCTGTCCCGTCCAAACTTCTAATATGACGGGTGGCAATTTGAAGCTACACACTTATTTAGATTCAGTGTCTGAACGCTCAAATAATCGATCTACATTCGAAGAGAGTTTCCCAATTTCTTTCTCATCTCAAAAACAAACATAATGATCGAGTGGGTCTTTCATTGTAGTGCGTAGTACATACTCCCATCTCACTATCATTTTAATTTTTCTCACATGAATCTCCCAATAATTTTCTCTCTATTCTCAAATAAAAGCTTCTTCCATTAAATATTACTAGATAGAGTGACGACGCCAAGAGGCGGATAAAGTTGTTCGTTGGGTTCTTGGTGATCAACGATCGTTGTTACTGGCGGTGGTTATCGGCTACCGATGGTGGTTGTTTAAGATTTAATGGTTCATGTATATTGTGTGTATTTGTTTATGCGGTAACGTTGTACATGATGCTTACAAAGTTGTATACATGTTGAGATAACGGTGGTGAACGACGGTGTTTACGTTGGTGGATACCGATGATGGTGGTTGAGGATTAATACTCTACGTATATGTAAATTCTGAATATGGTCGATCAGTATTGGTGATGGTTCACGTATGTAAATAATTGTGTTGAAAAAGGTGTACACTATGCTTAAAAAATTGTAAAGAGATGAAGTTGTACATTGTGCTTAAAAGTAGTAAAAATCAAGTTAGTTTTTAGTATATAGGTAAATATCCAGCATTTTGTGATATCGTTATATATAGTTGAACATACATAAGGCGAAGTATATAAATAGTTGAGAACGAAATAAAATACGGTAAAATCCCTCGTAATACATCAATTGTGATTAGATGGTTTTAAAGTACACGAATTGTGCTGGTTAGTATTTAGTTAATTAGTTGTTGTGTTAACTAAATAATTGGTTATATTGTATTTGTAGTTTTCTTTTGGTGAAAAGTATTTTCGTCATTTTGCATGCTCTATCTGAATTACAAGTATTTTTCACTATAATTCATGTACAACTTTTGTATTTTACTCTTATTATTAATACTTTACTTTATAAAATTATATTTTATCAATTATTATTAATTAATAAAATATTATTGTTAATGACTATTATTTAGCAATAAATTATAATTTTATAAAAAGTTATTCATATTTTATAAATATTTACTTTTAGATTTAATAAATTTTGGAATACAAGTCTCACAATATGTTTATTTATTTACTCTAATAAAGTAAATATAAAAAAAGTCAGAACAAATCTATTTAATGAATATTTTATAACCAACTATTTGTAATAAGAGTAATAACAAACTAAACAGGTACCGACGCAATGCAACGACGGCGATAGTCGTGATGACGGGTGGTGGTAGTGTGGTTATTAATGTAAAAATAGTTATATAAATAAGGGTAGTGTAACTATTTTAAAGGTTGAATGATGAATGTTATAAATAATGTCACTAAGAGTATAATATGTATATTACGTAAATATATTTAAATTAGTCAATAAAAAGCGAGAAGTATTTTGGAATTTTTAAGGCTGAAAATTGAAAAAAGAGAAAAGTAGTTATTTATAAAAGTAAGGAGAAAAGTAGTTTATTTATAAAAGTAAAGATAAAAGATAATTGTTTAAAAATGTTTGAGTTTTGCTAAATGAAACCTTAAGAGCTTTGGTTAAGATTGATTAAATAATTGTACATTTATCATCTACCAATATATATATATATATAACAAGGTCCTAAATTCATTGCTAAACAAATAGGAACCCTTAGATGAATTTCATCTTTGATTTATAACCATTAGATCAAATTTAATTATTTCATTTGATTAACATGGATGATTCCAACAATAACAAGATACGATTGTAATTATATTATAAATTTTCAAATTATATAATCTACCAATATATATATAACTAGATTAAACCCGCACGTTGTGCAGGATGACTGAAAGATAAATATTTATAAATCATAAAAATCTTTTTTATGATATATATTTATTAAATATAATATAATAAATACTTTTCAAAAAAATAAACATAATATAATAAACAATCTCATTTAAAAAAAGATAATTATCATTGAATTAATTAAAAAAAACATAGTATTATATTTATGAATATATATATACGTCAAATATGTTAAAGCATGACTAATGAAACATAAATATTTATAAATCATAAAAATCTTTTTTATGATATATATTTATTAAATATAATATAATAAATACTTTTCAAAAAAATAAACATAATATAATAAACAATCTCATTTAAAAAAAGATAATTATCATTGAATTAATTAAAAAAAACATAGTATAATATATTAAACATCTTTGTATTCATATAGAAAAGGGTTAATTACAAAAATGGTACCTGAACTATCCATCATATTGCACAAATCATACCCAGGGTTTATTAATTACGTCCGTCATACCCAAACTTACCATTTTTCTACTCGGACCATACCTGGACCAAACGTCCGTTAGTTGTGCTGTTAAGTGCCTCCATGTACAGGTATGAAATCCGTAATTTTCATTATACTCAGGTACCATTTTTGTAATTTACCCTTATTATTAATATTTTAGTTTATAAAACTATATTTTATCAATTAGTATTATTTAATAAAAATTAATATTCTTAATGACTATTATTTAGTAATAAATTATAATTTTATAAACATTTATTAATATTTTATAAATATTTATTTTTAAAAATATTTACTTTTATTTTATGAAATAATATTTAATTTTTATAAAGATTATTTCTATTCTATAAAAGTTATTAATTTTTTAAAAAAATGTATTTTATTGAAAACTATAAATATATTGAATTATAGATCCATGATTATTTTGATAAATGCTTATTTTCATATTTATTTATTTAAAAAAAAATATTGCATGGTGGTTGTGTAGGTACTAATGTGATACAAGAGATTAAGACATTCCTTCTAATTTACCTTTTTTTAAAAGAAGAAAATAAATCTTGAAATACATATCTATCAAGATCATTATAGATATATAATTCAATATGTAATAGTTTTTAATAAATTATATAGAAAAATAATAGTTTTTAAGATAGTTACTAAAATTAATATTGTAATAATTTTTTATAAAAATAAAATGTTATATTTTAAAACAATATAAATATTTATAAAATATTAAATAATATCTTTTATAGACTAATAATAATTTTTTATAAAAATAAAATGTTATATTTTAAAACAATATAAATATTTATAAAATATTAATAAATTTTTATAAAAATAAAATTATATTTTAAAAAATATAAATATTTATAAAATAACAATAATTTTTTAATTAATTATACCAATACTAATTGATAAAATATAATTTTATAAGTATTAATAATAAGGGCAGATTACAAAGATGGTACCTGAAGTATAGTAAAAATTACAGATTTCATACCTGTACATCAAATAGAGCATGCAAAATGACGAAAATACCCCTCACGTGCACGGCACATGGGGGCACTTAACAGCACAACTAACGGACGTTTGGTCCATGTATGGTCCGAGTAGAAAAATGGTAAGTTTGGGTATGACGGACGTAATTAATAAACCCTGGGTATGATTTGTGCAATATGATGGATAGTTCAGGTACCATTTTTGTAATTAACCCTATAAAAATAAAAAAATAAATATTAATGATTAGAATTATGAATGATGATTAAGATTAGAATTGTTGATTAAGATCATGACAACATAAATATAGTAATTTAAATGGAAAAAAATGACAAGTCATTAAAATCCAATGTGACAAAAAACTAAAAATGTCACATATGAAAAAACATACCCTCTTTTAATTATATAGAGAGATCATAATAGTTTTTAAGGATAGTTTTAATAATGAAATGATTGAATAATTGAAAAATGAGATTATTCAGGAATACACATTGAATGCTTTTGATTCGTTATACAATTAGATCTTATGTCAACAAAGCAAACCCATTCGTCTCAATTTCACTTGTATTCCGATAAACGAATTACTTGTTTGCTCAAAATAATGGACTTAATGTTCTAATTTTGATTCAAAGGAAAGAAAGTGTGGAGTTGAAATAACTCACTCAGAACGCCTTTTAAAGGATTACGTGGTACGATTAGATCGAATAAACCCTTCTGGAATAAATACTCAGACGCTTGTGAATATGTACTAAATCAAGTTTTTTTTTAAGAAAAAAAAAAAGATAAATGCTTTATAAAGTAGTATAGATAAAGCTTTCACTAAAAATAATCAATTAATATGGCATATCGAATGTACTCAAAGATCCAAAAACTCTGTATACAATATTGAATTCTAATTAACAAGAAGCCATTAGAACAGGTTAGGATTGAAGCATTTCTTGGATTTGGCATCAGAGGTTCCTTGATTCTTCATTTGGACCGTTGCTGGTTTCACCTTCACCGCCAGGAACTTCGGTGTGGCTTCCTCCATTACTAACTTGAGAGTTACTCCCGCTACCAACCACCCCAGACCTGCCTACAGTGAACAATGATTGGATACTGGCTTTTTGTTTTAGAAGTTCAACCGCCTGTACGAAATAGGACCAGGGCCACCCATTAGTATTCCAAGTAAATGCAAACCTATAAATGACTCACGCAATTCCCATGTTAACACCCCGAGCTAGGCTCGAAATGTACCGAAAGCATGACACAAGATGGAATTATCGTAGAACGAGTCTATATGAAAATAAGAGGATTCCGGGAACCCAACAATTAGATTACAATGTCACAAAAGCATAAGGAGCATTCAACCATCAAAAGTTTACAAAAATAACAATCCAAAAGATGGCTCATGATCCTAAGCAAATCCCATCAACGGGCAAATGGATCGCGGATCCATGGTCAAAGTCCAACATCTAGCAAGCACATCAAGCTCTTGGGTTCTCTTGATTACCTGAAAAGTGTACTAAAAAATGTCAACACTAGGTTGGTGAGTTCGTAGGATAAGATGAACAAGAACACATACCAATGTCAACCGATCCATAATTTACATTAACATGATCTAATAAATTGCACACTTGTAACCAATGTACTCATTTGCACGTAAATGTACTCATTGTACTCAATTGCACGTAAATGTACTCATTGAACTCAATTGCACGTAAATGTACTCATTGTACTCAATTGCACGTAAATGTACTCATTGAACTCAATTGCACGTAATGTACTCATTGAACTCAATTGCACGTAAATGTACTCATTGTACTCAATTGCACGTAAATGTACTCATTGTACTCAATTGCACGTAAATGTACTCATTGTACTCAATTGCACGTAAATGTACTCATTGTACTCAATTGCACGTAAATGTACTCATTGTACTCAATTGCACGTAAATGTACTCATTGTACTCAATTGCACGTAATGTACTCATTGTACTCAATTGCACGTAAATGTACTCATTGTACTCAATTGCACGTAAATGTACTCATTGTACTCAATTGCACGTAAATGTACTCATTGTACTCAATTGCACGTAATGTACTCATTGTACTCAATTGCACGTAATGTACTGATTGCACGTAAATGTACTCATTGTACTCAATGTCCACCCATACCCAACATCATATGTATATACTTCGTACGATACTACTTTTGAAAGGCCATTGATGCTTATATATAGGGTCACCCGCAGCCTTCCCACCACATCTCCAACCTTTCAAAGGCATTACCGTCCTCCATATATACACAACTGCCTAAACAACTCAATACACAATTTACAATAACCATACAACTAATTACATAATAGCACAATCAACAAAACGTCACAAAGCATCATGCACAAGGTACACTTTTCAGCCCGACTCTTAAAAGAGTAGGGGAGGCTACGAAAACTCACCTTTGCCTTGATTTACCGAAGTCAAAGTGAGTTAGAACGTCAATTAATTGCCAAGCGATCACAACCTATCATAATGTACATGTACGTATCAATATATATACAATCATGTCCTCATTTAGCTCTTATGAACTTTAGAATTGAACCCGGGACTTGAACGCGTATTGGAACTGAATACGATAACTTGGAAGACAAAGAGAGACCCATTTGGAAGTTCGATGTGTCCCAAGGAAAGTGAAATAAGATTTAGAAATCAAAGCAGGAAAATGAACTTTAGGGACAGGCGTAAGCTACGGCCCATCTGGGCGTAGGTTACGCTAGGCAGAAATTAAGGGGCGTAAGCTACGGCCCAAATGGGGCGTAAGCTACGCTGGTTGGAACCCAATGGGGCGTAAGCTACGCTGGATTGGGGCGTAAGCTACGGCCCATCTGGGCGTAGGTTACGCTAGGCAGAAATTAAGGGGCGTAAGCTACGGCCCAAATGGGGCGTAAGCTACGCTGGTTGGAACCCAATGGGGCGTAAGCTACGCTGGATTGGGCGTAGGTTACGGCTACCCCGAAACAAGCATTTTGGCGTAAGGTAGGGCGTAAACAGTAAGGTTTTGGCGTAATGAAGAAGGAGAGGGCCGTAAGTTACGCCAACAGGGGCGTAAGTTACGCCCGTTCAAAACCAGCACAGCACCAGCAGGTGTTCTTGACCTATGCACGACCCAAAACCCTAATTTCTTGATACCTAGACCATGAAATCGATTTGCACAACTTCGAGACCCATTTTTGAACATAGTTAAACATAATTGAACATAACCAAACATGTTTCATCATCCAAAACCAACCTTTAACACATTTTCTTGTTAAAATTCGATCTTGACCCATTTGAACACAAAATCGACCCAAAACCTAGTTTTTGACTTATAAATCGTTTTGAGGAGTTCCTTGGCCCGTTTCTGAACATAACCAACTCATTTGAACATAACCCACTCAAAAATTCCATTCCAAAACATGGCTTTTGACCCAAATCGCATTTTGACCTAATTTAGACAACTAGAAACCCTAATTTCGGATTTTGAAGCTATAAGGACCAAGAGTGCTTAGATTTAGATGAAATACAAGTTTAACAACTAGAAATGATGAATTTAAGCTAGAAAACACTTACCAAAACTTCCACAAGCAATCAAAATCCGATTTTGACCTAGTTGAAGCTTTTCTTGCACTTTGAGACTTGAAATCTTTGATATGATGTTAGAATGATAATAAGGATGATGATTTTGTTATTAATCTAGTTGAACTAGCATAAATGACCAAGAATCTAGAGAAAGATTGAGAGTGTGAGTATTTAGTGAGATGGGAGAGAAAAGATGAATGGATGGAAGAAATGAGTGAAGGAAGGAGGATAGGGTTTGTTTACTTGGGTGGGTCATGGGTTTGGGTATAACCCATGGATAGGATCCAACCATTTACTAGTTATCATAAATATCATCTAATGAAATTCGATTAGCACCCACTAATGATATCAACTTGCACTTAAGTCTCTAATTGCACAATAAATTGACCCATAAGAACCACATTGCACTCAAATGACCCTTAGATTGCACTTGAACATATATTAATTAAATCAAAACTTAGGAAACGTACCCATAGTCAAAAGTCGAAATGCACGGTTGTTACATTATTCCCCCGTTAAGGGAATTTCGTCCCGAAATTCGATGGAACCCTAATCACTAAACAAATGCGGATATTTTGACTTCATGAAGTCTTCCCGCTCCCAAGTGAATTCGGCTCCACGTCTAGCATGCCAACGAACCTTGACTATCGTATAGCGCTTTTTCTTTAGCTTCTTGAATTCACGATCCACAATCTCTACCGGTTCTTCAACAAAGTTGAGCTTCTTGTCTACTTGTATCTCGTCCAAGGGCACGTGATGAGTAGGATCCGCCAAGCACTTCCTTAAATTACAAATATGGAACACGTTGTGCACTCCACTAAGTTCTTGAGGTAGCTTTAGCCGGTAAGCCACCTTGCCCACACGTTCTATGATTTCAAAAGGTCCTATGTATCTTGGCGCAAGCTTGCCTCTCTTGATGAAACGAACAACACCCTTCCACGGGGAGACCTTCAAAAGTACGTGATCACCAACATTGAACTCCAAGGGTCTACGCCTCACATCGGCGTATTTCTTTTGTCTTTCACGGGCCACTTGTAATCTCTCCTTAATTTTTGAAATTACTTTTGTTGTTTCGATAATTCTACTTCCGGCCCAATAAGTTGGCTCTCGCCTATTTCCGCCCAAGCGAGTGGAGAACGACACTTTCTACCATAAAGCGCCTCAAACGGGGCCATTTGGATAGTCGCATGGTAACTATTGTTATATGAGAACTCCACTAGCGGTAGGTGATCTTCCCAACTTCCACCAAATTCAATAGCACAAGCCCTCAACATATCTTCAAGCGTTTGAATGGTTCTTTCGGTTTGCCCATCCGTTTGTGGATGGAACGCCGTACTCATGTCAATTTGAGTACCCATTGCACGTTGAAAAGCTTTCCAAAAATTTGATTTGAACCGGCTATCTCTATCGGAGATAATAGAAACCGGGACTCCATGTTTTGCCACCACTTCCTTAATGTACAAACGCGCTAGGGTGTCGAACTTATCGGTCTCACGAATGGCTAAAAAGTGAGCCGACTTTGTCAATCGATCCACAATCACCCATATAGTATCACGTCCATTTCTTGTCTTCGGTAACTTCGTGACGAAGTCCATTGCAATCCTTTCCCACTTCCATGCCGGTATCACCGGTTGTACCAACAAACCGGGTGGCTTCTTATGATCGGCTTTCACTTGTAAGCAAGTAAGGCACTCGCTCACATATTTAGCCACATCACGTTTCATGCCCGGCCACCAATAGAAATCTTTTAAATCGAAGTACATCTTATCCGACCCCGGGTGGACCGAATAAGGCGACTTATGAGCTTCATTCATTAGGAAAGTTCTCAGATTGCCAAAGATTGGAATCCAAAGCTTCCCAACTAAATATAACCCGTTGTCTTCCTTCCGGTCAAAAAGTTGCTCCATACCATCTAGCCCTTCATTACCAAAATTTTCCGGCAAGGTAGCTTGCACTTGAGCTTCTATGATACGGTCCCGAATACTTTGCCCCACCGTAAGGCTCATGGCTCTTGATCTTCTCGGCTTGACCCTTTCCTTTCTACTTAAAGCATCGGCTACGACGTTGGCTTTGCCCGGATGATAGCGAATGTCACAATCATAATCGCTAAAAAGTTCAATCCATCTTCTTTGCCTCATATTCAACTCACTTTGATTAAAAATGTGTTGAAGACTTTTATGATCGGTGTAGATCACACATTTGGTGCCATAAAGGTAATGTCTCCAACACTTCAAAGCGAAAACAACCGCTCCCAATTCCAAATCGTGAGTAGGGTAATTCTTCTCATGCACCTTAAGTTGCCGGGAGGCATAAGCGATGACCTTGCCCCGTTGCATAAGTACACACCCCAAACCTTGACCCGAAGCGTCACAATAGACCACAAAATCTTCAATCCCATCCGGAAGGCTCAAGATAGGAGCTTCACATAACATGTCCTTGAGAGTTTGAAAGGCGAGTTCTTGTCTCTCGCCCCACTCGAATCTCCTTTCCTTTTGAGTCAAGAGAGTGAGTGGTTGTGCTATCTTGGAGAACCCTTCAATGAATCTTCGGTAATAACCCGCCAACCCAAGAAATTGGCGAATCTCGGATGGTGTTTCGGGTCGCCTCCAATTCTTAACCGCTTCAATCTTGCTAGGATCCACATGAATCCCATCTTTGCTAATCACGTGACCAAGGAAATGAACTTCTTCCAACCAAAATTCGCACTTTGAAAATTTAGCATACAACTTCTCCTTTCTAAGCAACCCTAGCATCTCACGCAAATGCTCGGCATGATCTTCCTTTGTTTTTGAGTAGACAAGTATGTCATCAATAAAGACAATGACCGACTTGTCCAAATAGGGTCGACACACCCGGTTCATCAAATCCATGAACACCGCCGGTGCATTAGTCAACCCAAACGGCATAACGGTGAACTCGTAGTGACCATACCTTGTACGAAACGCCGTCTTTGGTATGTCATCTTCATGAACTCTAAGTTGGTGATAGCCCGAACGGAGGTCAATTTTTGAGAAATACTTGGCACCTTGCAAACGATCAAAAGCTCATCGATTCTAGGAAGTGGATACCGGTTCTTCACTGTGAGCTTGTTCAATTCTCGGTAATCAATACACATCCTAAAGGACCCATCTTTCTTCTTCACAAACAATATTGGAGCTCCCCAAGGCGATTGACTAGGACGAATGAACCCTTTTTCTTGAAGTTCCTTAAGTTGAGATTCTAGCTCTTGCATTTCCGTCAAGGCGAGTCTATATGGAGCTTTGGCCACGGGTGTGGCCCCGGGAATCAAATTGATGCGAAAATCAAGTTCACGAGACGGGGGTAGACCCGGTAGGTCATCCGGAAAAACATCGGAAAAATCACGAACAATAGGAACGGCTTTCAATTCTATCTTTGTGACGGTAGCACTAAAAGCCTTGGAACTAGAGGAATCGGAAGTTTCACCTTGGACTCTAAGAATATCACCGTTTGACAACGGTATTTTGATCACTCTTTCACCACAATCTATGACCGCATTTACCGCCGTCATCCAATCCATACCCACAATGATGTCGAAGCTTCCAATATCGAAAGGCATGAGATTAATATAAAATTCGACGTCGTTTAAAGTCAAGATACAATCACGAAGCACTTGACTAAGTCTAGTTAAAGTACCATTGACCATCTCAATATCAAGCACATAGTTTAAGGCACAAGGATGAACATCTATCAAAGGAACAAAACTATGGGACACGAAGCTATAATCGGCTCCGGAATCAAACAACACCGTGGCATAATGACCGTTAAGAAGAAATGTACCTGCCACCACATTAGGATCATTACGGGCTTCATTTGCATTCACCGCAAAGGCTCTCCCCCTTGGTTGCACTTGATGGCCTTGTTGGCCACGGTTTTGGTTAGGACCGGTGATTTGAAGTTGATTTGGGTGAACCGCTACTTGCACATTTTGTCCCACCCATTGAGGACAAGCATTACGGTAATGATCGGTGCTTCCACATTCATAACACCCACCCCGTTGACCCCTTAGATTGTTAGCTTGAGGAGGATGTGCTCGGAGAGGAACCGCATGAGTAGGAGCCACTCTCGGGGCCCTACAATCTCTAGCAAGATGGCCAACTTGATTACAATTGAAACAAGTCCCACAAGGAGTGGTGGGAACATGATGTCGGGAGCACCTATTACAAAATGGGTAAGGACCCACATAAGCCTTCTTTGCCGGTTCAACCGCCGCAAACACCTTTCCTTTGTTGGGACGCTTAGGGTCAAACCTACCCATTTTCTTCACCCCGCTTGACTCAGGGGCATCCTTCCTCTTTGATGATGATGCTTGGCTTAATTCACCACTTCTAAGTAAGTCCTCGGTAACACTACCGGCTCGGTTTATGGCTTCCGTCATGGTGGTAGGCATAATGTTGTTCACCAAGTGTCGGACCTTTGGAGTCAAGCCCATAACAAATTTTTGAATAGCTTGAGCCTCGGGAGACACCAAGTGTGGAATAAGTGTTGACAACTCTTGGAATCGCCGAATGTACCCCTTATAGTCCGCCCCATTCATTTGGAGTTGAACGAACTCCAAGGTTAGAGTTTGAAGTTCATAGGGTGGACAAAATCTTTCTTTCACCAAAATCTTGAATTGATCCCACGGTATAGCATTGCCCGCCCCTACTTCCTTATTCCACCATTTCAATGCATCACCTCTAAACATGCCGGAGGAGTAGATAACTTGGTCATCATAAGTACAATGACTCCTAGCAATCACCGCTTCAATTTCTTCAAGCCACCTAATACAAGCCGTAGGACCCCCACTCCCATCATACTCCGGGGCCCCACAACCCTTGAAATCCTTAAAAGAACACCCTTGTCGGTACACTCCGTGTTGATTGTATCTTGGGACATAGTTATCAAGCATCACCGGTACCTCTTCTTCCTCTACCCCTACCGGTTGAACATTTTCATTGTTCCCATTCACTTGAGCTTGGGCAATCGGCACCGTATTATCGGGTGCTTGGAGAGTTGCCGTGACTTGGGCAACTATG
This sequence comes from Erigeron breviscapus, assembly GCA_034093135.1. Lineage (NCBI taxonomy): Eukaryota > Viridiplantae > Streptophyta > Magnoliopsida > Asterales > Asteraceae > Erigeron > Erigeron breviscapus. Next base: position 110,609,780 of record CM067167.1, on the reverse strand, counting down.
TTAGGCATAATGTTCGTGACCACTTGAGCGATCACGGTTGCCAAGTCGGGTGTTGGTGCTTCACCCCTACCTTGACCTCTCCCTTGACCCCTACCACCACCTCTACCTCTACCCCTACCACGACCACGACCTCTTCCACCACCACGACCTTCTCCTTGAACTTCCGGTTGTTGTTCCGGAGTTTGCTCTCTATAAGTAGTCCCGGCTCTTCTTGGCCTCACCATTACTATAAAACAAGGAAACGTCGACTCGAAAGGTTAGCCTTAAAATGCTCGCATGTTAGTCACACAAGGGGTTAGTGCTCTCATGTCAACATGTCACACATAATTCATATCGTTACGCTAAGGCAAAGGCACAACTATTCTAGGGGAATTGTTATGTATCATGCCATCATACCATATTTCACCATAGTTGTTCATCAATAAACCACATGTCCATTTCAATACATCAACCAATCACACAACTAAACAAGTGGTCCAAAGTATAATTCGAATCCGATATGCTTCCTAGTTATTGATCCGGGTATGTATACAGGGTGTACCAGCGGCTAACCCTCCACCCAATCAACTCCCAAAAGCGTACCGGTTCCTTATTATACTCTAAACCAACCGCGTGCAATCCGTGATGTCATTAACTTGTTATAATACCGGGTAACCATAAAAGAGTTGATCACGTTCTTTTAGGGTTGCCACAATATTACATCATGTTGATGCCATAACTTCATCTTGCCCTACATCATCAAATAGTATCAATTCAATCCGACAATATGCACATGACCTCATTGACCTCAAGTAACCACATTGACCTCATGCACTTGACCATCATACGACAACACATTGATCACACCAACCAATTGCACCCATGTTATCACATATAATGAACCTTCCTACGAACCCAAACGTACACTTATAATGCTCATATAGTTCACGTTGCATACAAGATTCCTAATCATGCATGCTATATGAAGAGTTTTACTTAAGCCGTAGTCTAGGTCAATCCGCCTAATTCTCTACGACCATGCGTGGGCCACCATTCTGTAACACCCCGAGCTAGGCTCGAAATGTACCGAAAGCATGACACAAGATGGAATTATCGTAGAACGAGTCTATATGAAAATAAGAGGATTCCGGGAACCCAACAATTAGATTACAATGTCACAAAAGCATAAGGAGCATTCAACCATCAAAAGTTTACAAAAATAACAATCCAAAAGATGGCTCATGATCCTAAGCAAATCCCATCAACGGGCAAATGGATCGCGGATCCATGGTCAAAGTCCAACATCTAGCAAGCACATCAAGCTCTTGGGTTCTCTTGATTACCTGAAAAGTGTACTAAAAAATGTCAACACTAGGTTGGTGAGTTCGTAGGATAAGATGAACAAGAACACATACCAATGTCAACCGATCCATAATTTACATTAACATGATCTAATAAATTGCACACTTGTAACCAATGTACTCATTTGCACGTAAATGTACTCATTGAACTCAATTGCACGTAAATGTACTCATTGTACTAATTGCACGTAAATGTACTCATTGAACTCAATTGCACGTAAATGTACTCATTGTACTCAATTGCACGTAAATGTACTCGTTGTACTAATTGCACGTAAATGTACTCATTGTACTCAATTGCACGTAAATGTACTCATTGTACTCAATTGCACGTAAATGTACTCATTGTACTCAATTGCACGTAAATGTACTCATTGTACTCAATGTCCACCCATACCCAACATCATATGTATATACTTCGTACGATACTACTTTTGAAAGGCCATTGATGCTTATATATAGGGTCACCCGCAGCCTTCCCACCACATCTCCAACCTTTCAAAGGCATTACCGTCCTCCATATATACACAACTGCCTAAACAACTCAATACACAATTTACAATAACCATACAACTAATTACATAATAGCACAATCAACAAAACGTCACAAAGCATCATGCACAAGGTACACTTTTCAGCCCGACTCTTAAAAGAGTAGGGGAGGCTACGAAAACTCACCTTTGCCTTGATTTACCGAAGTCAAAGTGAGTTAGAACGTCAATTAATTGCCGAGCGATCACAACCTATCATAATGTACATGTACGTATCAATATATATACAATCATGTCCTCATTTAGCTCTTATGAACTTTAGAATTGAACCCGGGACTTGAACGCGTATTGGAACTGAATACGATAACTTGGAAGACAAAGAGAGACCCATTTGGAAGTTCGATGTGTCCCAAGGAAAGTGAAATAAGATTTAGAAATCAAAGCAGGAAAATGAACTTTAGGGACAGGCGTAAGCTACGGCCCATCTGGGCGTAGGTTACGCTAGGCAGAAATTAAGGGGCGTAAGCTACGGCCCAAATGGGGCGTAAGCTACGCTGGTTGGAACCCAATGGGGCGTAAGCTACGCTGGATTGGGCGTAGGTTACGGCTACCCCGAAACAAGCATTTTGGCGTAAGGTAGGGCGTAAACAGTAAGGTTTTGGCGTAATGAAGAAGGAGAGGGCCGTAAGTTACGCCAACAGGGGCGTAAGTTACGCCCGTTCAAAACCAGCACAGCACCAGCAGGTGTTCTTGACCTATGCACGACCCAAAACCCTAATTTCTTGATACCTAGACCATGAAATCGATTTGCACAACTTCGAGACCCATTTTTGAACATAGTTAAACATAATTGAACATAACCAAACATGTTTCATCATCCAAAACCAACCTTTAACACATTTTCTTGTTAAAATTCGATCTTGACCCATTTGAACACAAAATCGACCCAAAACCTAGTTTTTGACTTATAAATCGTTTTGAGGAGTTCCTTGGCCCGTTTCTGAACATAACCAACTCATTTGAACATAACCCACTCAAAAATTCCATTCCAAAACATGGCTTTTGACCCAAATCGCATTTTGACCTAATTTAGACAACTAGAAACCCTAATTTCGGATTTTGAAGCTATAAGGACCAAGAGTGCTTAGATTTAGATGAAATACAAGTTTAACAACTAGAAATGATGAATTTAAGCTAGAAAACACTTACCAAAACTTCCACAAGCAATCAAAATCCGATTTTGACCTAGTTGAAGCTTTTCTTGCACTTTGAGACTTGAAATCTTTGATATGATGTTAGAATGATAATAAGGATGATGATTTTGTTATTAATCTAGTTGAACTAGCATAAATGACCAAGAATCTAGAGAAAGATTGAGAGTGTGAGTATTTAGTGAGATGGGAGAGAAAAGATGAATGGATGGAAGAAATGAGTGAAGGAAGGAGGATAGGGTTTGTTTACTTGGGTGGGTCATGGGTTTGGGTATAACCCATGGATAGGATCCAACCATTTACTAGTTATCATAAATATCATCTAATGAAATTCGATTAGCACCCACTAATGATATCAACTTGCACTTAAGTCTCTAATTGCACAATAAATTGACCCATAAGAACCACATTGCACTCAAATGACCCTTAGATTGCACTTGAACATATATTAATTAAATCAAAACTTAGGAAACGTACCCATAGTCAAAAGTCGAAATGCACGGTTGTTACACATGCCGTTTTCAACATATCCAAAGTGGAGTTCCACCTAGTTGGGCAATCCGCACACAAGAACCTTTTAGACGTACATTTTGCCTCAAGTATACATTCCTTAAACCTATCTATTCTTTGTGTGGAGTTCTTGATATACTTAACGGCGTTACGGACACCTTCAATAGTTTTATCATAAATAGCCAATCCATCTTTCACAATCAAATTTAGTATATGTGCCATACACCTAATTTGAAAGTGTTTGCCATTATCATACAAGGAAGGCAACCTATCTATCAAATACTTAATGGCCTTATCATTAGAGCTTACATTATCAACACTCATGGTCATCACATTCTTTAGTTTCCATTCATTGATGCAATCAAATAATTCCCGTCCTATATCATCACCTTTATGACTATGGATGCATTTAAAGTTAATGATTTTCTTATGTAGCACCCAATCATCATCAATAAAGTGTGCGGTCAAGACCATGTAGTTTTTTCTTTGATTGGACGATGTCCAAGTGTCCGTTGTCAAGTGCACTCCTTGGGTAGTGTTACTTAAAAAGTTATGTAATTTCTTTTTTTCATCAACAAAGTATTTTGACACCCCCTTTGAAGCGGTCCATCGTGAAGGCAACTTGTAAATGGGGGACAATGATTCAACAAACTCTATCATAGCCGGATGTCTAATTATAGAAAATGGTAACTCGGCTAATACAAACAAATTCAAAACCGCCTTCCAAATTCGATCATGATTATACTCCCACTTACGGACACTACCACTAGCATTTTCCCCATCCCCACAGGTTTTGGTTAAACAAATGTTACTTTGTTTTTCTTGTTTATTTTCCGGGTTTTTATCACATTTCTTCCTATGACGGTTTAAAGCGGACGTACCATTTTTAGTACTATCAGCTTGGTAAGACTTCATACAATAATTGCATTTACTTTTAAACAGCCCGTCTTCGATATCGGTATGTGGTTCGAAGTGATCCCAACAATCTGCCTTCAATAGCCGCTTCTTGTTCGGGTTACTTTTTGAAATATAAACCCTCACACCTTGACTCACTTTCTTTCCCCGTTTCCGTTTTGCCTTTTGTTTTGCTTTAGTCTTAGTCGAGCCAGATGGTTTGTCACTCGCTACTACTTCTTCAGCCGATGATAAGTTCACTTCATCCATATGTTCATCACCATCCTAAAACAAGTTAAGCAACAAAAGCATGATTAAGGGACTGTTTTTTGAAAAAAAAAATATGTATATGCATGTATATTATGGCTAGTTGGCTACTGTCCTACTGTATTGTATTCGAATAACTATGTTCTAATTTTCGAATTAATGGCTACTGAAATAAACATGATAAAAAACCATCCATAATAATTTAATAAACATAAAACAAATTCATCTCATATGATAAAAATCATCTAAATATCTAGGGTTTTTTCCGGAAATAATATTACAATTTAATCATGAATTTCGTAATTCTAGAGAATAGAGACATAATAAAACTTATCTTACCTTGGATGATGATGATTGAGACATACTTGTAGCCTTGAATTCGAAAAAAACGAGCAGATTTCTTGAAGATTTGAAGAAGATCTATTGAAGAAGAAGAGATACAAAAAGCATATTTCTTATCTTTTTAACAATCCCCATAAACCTACTTTGTTTTTCTTGTAAACCGTAAAGACTAAAGTGTATATAGTGATATTATGTAAATTAAAAAACTAGTTACTGAAACTGAACCAATTCACCAAATAGAAGCACGTTCCTTTTACTTTTTTTTAGTATATGGACGGTTGGACTTGGAGTCTTGGACTAAATAACATATCAAAGCCCATTATAAATAAATTCATAAGCCCATTATATCAATGAAAGCCCATTGGAGTCGGGTTTCGGTCCTGGACCGGCTTTTTCCGGGTTTTGGACCGAACCGGACCGAACCCGATATATCAATGAAATCCTAGACCGAAGACCGGACCGTTTGTGGCTCGGTCGGTCCGGTCCGGGTCGGTTCCGGTCTGTCAGTGTCGGTTCTCGGGTTTCCGGTCCTTTTGCTCATGCCTAACAATGAGAGAAGGTGGCAATTGACTATTTGACTCATGTTATGTTCACTTCCAACGGGCAAAATAAATAAATAAATGCATAATTCTAGGAAAAAGGGTCAAAAAGATCAAAATAAGTGACACACTAGTAGTTCAAAAAATTATGATTATGGCAAAATGGTTCCAGGTCAACCTGCCCGAGATGTTTTATTTGACTCCAAAATGTTACTTGTCTGACCAGAATCGATTTTGACTAGTTACCACCACCTGACCATTTTGCAACCTCTAACAATATTAACTATTGCAAATTATTAAGGAATAGGTTGATTACCGAAAATATAAAAACAAACTGCTACTGTTTCGACTTTGAAAAACAATGGAGGTTCACCAGCTTGGAAAATGTTTCTTTGAAATTAGACCAAGAAATGATATTAGTACTAGATTACTTATCTATTATACCAAAATGCTTATGTGTGTCAGCTGGCATTGTCAAATTTTTGGCCATCCTTTAACGACTAAATCATTCATTTAATTTGACTATTGAAATGAACAAATTTGTCACACTAGTAGAAGTTATGTCTTTTAGTAATTTGACTCCATATGCACATACATTATGCTTTTCATTGTGGCGTTTGCAGGTCGCTTCAATAAATCGTGCTGCAGTCTGCAAAAGATGAAAAGAGAAATGTTTGTAGCATAGCTATATTAAAAAATTACAAGAGAATATCATCCATCTCATTACATATACGGAGTAATAATAAATTTACACTTTAGGATGTCTAATGGGTTTATAAATTTTCTTTCTTGCAAAATGAACCCCTATGCATGCTAATTGGTGCAATCTAGTCACAAAAAAATGGTGATTATAACCTATAGAAGGAATGTCACATTGTCATTAAAGCTTTCTTTTAGCTACATCAATAAGTAGATCACAAATGCTTGAGAAGATAAGATACCTGTTGGTATTCTGACTCTAATTCACGTAGCTCGGTTCTCTTTCTCAAAATCTGCTGCTCAATATCATTGAGCTGATGAGTTGCATCCTCATATGTGGTGGCACAAATAGCTTCTATTGTATACGATGTTGTTTGGAAAAAATTATCTCCTGCAAGCAGACAAAGAGATCAAGTTTTGCATAAATAAACATACCAAAAATAAATAAAAAAAAGAATGGAACAGAAATAAGAGTTCCTAACCATAGACTGCAAATACACGAGTGCCAGATTTTAGTTCAGAGAGCTCGCACAGTTGAAGACCTTCTAACATTTTAAAGACTGCCCCGTCAGGGTCCTTTCCAAATGCTGACTGCAGGATGATCAGATGTGCACTTTCATTGTTAAATTAAAGCATGACGTGATAAAGGGGATGTAATGAAAGTTTGAAGGATGCGTACTTCATAAACAGTTGGATCCATTCTGTATACTTGAAAATGCAAGAAATACATCCCTGCAGAAGTCATCTTACCGGTTTTCTCACTATCTTCCTGCAAAAGATGAAGTCATAAATGATATATCAAAAACATCGTGTTCTAATATGTGTAAATTCAACGCTTGAACATAAGTAAATTTTCTAAGACTTTCTAATTTTCCATATTATATTTTACATCCATCTGAAATCAATACTACAATGTTGTTGGAAAATAGACTTATCAAGTTTATGTTTGATTAGACTAGTTTGGTACCTAGGTTTAGCTTATGATTCCATACATCTGAATTACATAAATACTTTCAGCCTGTTAACCTACTCACTATGAACCTATTATGATGAGTAATGATAATGTGTCCAATTTAATTACAACTTTGTACCTATTACGGTGGCAATTGACATTCATTTTTGACCTAAGTTAGTAAGTTGGATAAGTTCTAAATACCTTGTTCAAGTATTTAATGACTGCTAGCGACTTAATTGCCATCGGATCTTGTAGATAAGCTATGCCTTGATCGTTATTGACGAGTGCCATCAAATGTATCAATAGCACATGGGTACATAAGAGTTGAGTGAAAGGTCACTTAACCGTTCCTGCTTTACCATTAAGGAGCATCAGTTTTCTAGTTGAAAAGCCTCTTAAAGTAGATGAAGGAGGTAAACACAGGACATAAATTTATAAACACTTTAAATCATGGTACAATTTTCTTTCCGTAAACTCTATTACTCTATATTTCCCTTTGATTTGCATCATGTATTTTGAGAGTAGTTAACTTGCTATCAAACTTAGCAGCTGAAGGACTGACAAAAATCATAAATAGTTTTAAAAACGTATTCAAACCCCTTCTAAGTTTTCGACGGTAGAACTAAAATGAAGAAACATTATCTAACATTCCAAGAAAGTAAGAGTGAAGACGGCATTGATCCATCCTGAAAACATGTTCTAAACAGACTCCAAGATTTATGGACTTCAAAACACCCTAATACATGGAATTATGCAAATGGCACCGGTGAGGAACACATAAGGTCAATGAAATAATCAAATTTCAAATCAACCTAAGTCGTAGGCTACCCCTACCCGTTTTGGTGGTTCACAACTCGTAGCAGAAAAGAAGCACTGAATGACTTAATCTCACTACTCTGAGTATATAACTATATGTAAAATTGAAATAAGAAGCAAAATATTCTGCAAGTTAAATAGCCTCTATTCCGGAATAACTTTCACTTGGGCATATAATCGATCAAACAATGAGAAGCACACCACATTTAAACTAGAACTATAGACGGATACAAAGAACTATAATATATAAAGACTAGTACGTGTTGTGCCTTAATTACTAGAGATTTTAAAGCAGATGGATTCAAATATTTGATACCATCGATCCGGTTTCTTCACAAACTAGAAAGCAAAGGTACTAATACTACAACGTTACTTGTTAAATAGCATCAATCTCTCCCTTTTTCTTACATTTTTCTCTTAGTGCCACTTGTAGTTACAGCAAAAGATCACTAAACACTACGTCACTATCACAATGTTACTTAAAAAACCTTAAACAAAAGATAACAGAAATGGAAGTACCCGTAATGCCAGCCTATAGCCCCCACCATTAACTTGCTCAAAATAGAGTAGCTGCAGTGTTAGATTTATATGTAGATTAATATCTTATTAAACAATATGATAAACACATTAAAATGGAAAGAAATTAACTCAGAAACTTTGGAGCACCTTAAATATGCTTTGTGCATTTGAAGTAACTCTAACAACAATCCCTGATTGAGCTTCTTCCTCACTAATCGTAACACTAAAAAAATCAGCACACCGTTTGTTTACCTGCAATTCAACTTAATTAAGGTACCAAAATGTAAATTGTAAAAAGGAGGCGTGATCCTTTAACACTAAGATAAATACTCACCTTTCCGCTGATTGATGCTCCTACTGGAAGGGCCGTGGCTGCGAATGTTGCATTTGATGTTTCCTCTAGAACATTCGCAGAAATTGTTGTCTTGGTAGGAGCTCCGAGCGTACTTAAAAAGGGAAAATAGAATAGCAAATAATGACTTGGCAGGACAGACAACTAGAAATACACGAAACTTGTATAAAAAAAAGTACCTGCATAGTGCTAGAATCATTGTTCTCACAATTCCGAAGTTTGATAAATCAACCTCCGTGTCTTCAGCATCAAGTGCCTATTCGATTGACATAAATACAAGATGATGGCTATAGTACAAGCACATACGTTCACAGGAGGTATAGAAATTTCAGAAAGGTGGAAAAGTACCTCTGAGCCTGAACTATCATACTGCTTTCTTTTTTCCGGATCGGATAAGATACTGTACGAATGCATCACTTCCTGGAATAGCTCCGAGGCTTCAGGATTACTAGCATTTTTGTCAGGATGATACCTGTATATATACACATGCAACCAACCAACATTAACAATCTTTGACAGTAATATTCTGACATCTAGTAATAATAATATATAAATAAACAAAAGAAGGAAGTAATAAAGGTAAACTATAACTTGCGAATAAGTTCTCTGGAAGCAGATTTGATTTGTTGATGAGAAGCTTCTCTCGAAACATTCAAAACTTCATAGTGATCTCTTTTGGAGGCCATGAACTTATTCCGCTGTGTTAATGGAGTTTGAATAACGCTGTGTTAATGGAGTTTGTTGATTTCCAACAAACAATTTCTATATTTATACATACCGCTTGAGAACCCTAATTAGAAGGGAAATTGGTAATTATGTTTAGAGTTACCTCCACTTGCCGCTTTCATCTCTAAATTTAATAAATTACGATTTTAGTCCAAAAAACTTTGTCACGTCAACACTTTTGGTCTTGAATAGTAACATTCGTTTAAAAACCCATCACGTGCCTGACACGTAATGGGTAATTTCGTCATTTCTCTTCTCATAACCCAGATCTAGATCATCATCCTCCAACTAAAACATCCCTTCACTAGTTCTTTTAAGATTAAAATATATATCAACATCATCAATATCATACAACTATATAACATCGAATCTACTTATTTTTAAGATGAAATTTAGCTTCAAATTCATAATTAAAATCAAAACTAAAACCAACTAAATCCAAAGTACAACAAATATGATCCAAAGTTTTATATTGGACTAAAACTAAATCTAATATAGAAATGATCTTTCTTTATCACCAATTAAACCGAAAAGATCTTATATTCGTAAGAGAATGATGAAAACCATTTGAAAATTTTGAAGGTGAAGATACGAGGGACGGTGCTAGTGGTCAAACACGTCACTAGTCAACGGCGGTCAACATGGGTAATAACAATCCGGCCACCACCCACACCTACCTCTGAAACCCTAAAATCTGACCACTACCCACAACCACCTCTAAAACCCTGAGATCTGGACACCACCTACCATCTAAAAACCTAAGATCTGGCTAGCCACCACCATACCCGCCATCTGAAACCCTAAGATCTTGACTATCGGCATTCACAATCTTAACTAGTGTTTTAAAAATCTCGACTGCTAGTGTTTTCCAAATATCAATTTAGTGTATAACTCGATGGAAAGCATGTAATGGTGATGTAATTCAAAGAACATAGTTTATGGACTCAAAGCATGTGATGATGATGATGATGATGATGATGATGATGATGATGATGATGATGATGATGATGATGATGATGATGATGATGATGATGATGATGATGACGATGATGATGATGATGATGATGATGATGATGATGATGATGATGATGATGATGATGATGATGATGATGATGATGATGATGATGATGATGATGATGATGATGATGATGATGATGATGATGATGATGATGATGATGATGATGATGATGATGATGATGATGATGATGATGATGATGATGATGATGATGATGATGATGATGATGATGATGATGATGATGATGATGATGATGATGATGATGATGATGATGATGATGATGATGATGATGATGATGATGATGATGATGATGATGATGATGATGATGATGATGATGATGATGATGATGATGATGATGATGATGATGATGATGATGATGATGATGATGATGATGATGATGATGATGATGATGATGATGATGATGATGATGATGATGATGATGATGATGATGATGATGATGATGATGATGATGATGATGATGATGATGATGATGATGATGATGATGATGATGATGATGATGATGATGATGATGATGATGATGATGATGATGATGATGATGATGATGATGATGATGATGATGATGATGATGATGATGATGATGATGATGATGATGATGATGATGATGATGATGATGATGATGATGATGATGATGATGATGATGATGATGATGATGATGATGATGATGATGATGATGATGATGATGATGATGATGATGATGATGATGATGATGATGATGATGATGATGATGATGATGATGATGATGATGATGATGATGATGATGATGATGATGATGATGATGATGATGATGATGATGATGATGATGATGATGATGATGATGATGATGATGATGATGATGATGATGATGATGATGATGATGATGATGATGATGATGATGATGATGATGATGATGATGATGATGATGATGATGATGATGATGATGATGATGATGATGATGATGATGATGATGATGATGATGATGATGATGATGATGATGATGATGATGATGATGATGATGATGATGATGATGATGATGATGATGATGATGATGATGATGATGATGATGATGATGATGATGATGATGATGATGATGATGATGATGATGATGATGATGATGATGATGATGATGATGATGATGATGATGATGATGATGATGATGATGATGATGATGATGATGATGATGATGATGATGATGATGATGATGATGATGATGATGATGATGATGATGATGATGATGATGATGATGATGATGATGATGATGATGATGATGATGATGATGATGATGATGATGATGATGATGATGATGATGATGATGATGATGATGATGATGATGATGATGATGATGATGATGATGATGATGATGATGATGATGATGATGATGATGATGATGATGATGATGATGATGATGATGATGATGATGATGATGATGATGATGATGATGATGATGATGATGATGATGATGATGATGATGATGATGATGATGATGATGATGATGATGATGATGATGATGATGATGATGATGATGATGATGATGATGATGATGATGATGATGATGATGATGATGATGATGATGATGATGATGATGATGATGATGATGATGATGATGATGATGATGATGATGATGATGATGATGATGATGATGATGATGATGATGATGATGATGATGATGATGATGATGATGATGATGATGATGATGATGATGATGATGATGATGATGATGATGATGATGATGATGATGATGATGATGATGATGATGATGATGATGATGATGATGATGATGATGATGATGATGATGATGATGATGATGATGATGATGATGATGATGATGATGATGATGATGATGATGATGATGATGATGATGATGATGATGATGATGATGATGATGATGATGATGATGATGATGATGATGATGATGATGATGATGATGATGATGATGATGATGATGATGATGATGATGATGATGATGATGATGATGATGATGATGATGATGATGATGATGATGATGATGATGATGATGATGATGATGATGATGATGATGATGATGATGATGATGATGATGATGATGATGATGATGATGATGATGATGATGATGATGATGATGATGATGATGATGATGATGATGATGATGATGATGATGATGATGATGATGATGATGATGATGATGATGATGATGATGATGATGATGATGATGATGATGATGATGATGATGATGATGATGATGATGATGATGATGATGATGATGATGATGATGATGATGATGATGATGATGATGATGATGATGATGATGATGATGATGATGATGATGATGATGATGATGATGATGATGATGATGATGATGATGATGATGATGATGATGATGATGATGATGATGATGATGATGATGATGATGATGATGATGATGATGATGATGATGATGATGATGATGATGATGATGATGATGATGATGATGATGATGATGACTCCGATAGTGATGATGATGATGATGATGATGATGATGATGATGATGATGATGATGATGATGATGATGATGATGATGATGATATCGTAGCAACCACTTAGTTTTCATGGTGTTGTCACAAATTGGAGACTACCTTGCCATACTTCCCAGTAATTGTTACTTATTAGCTTTGAAGTAATAGTGTTTATAGTTTGCTTAATGCTTGTAATACATATTGTATGCCATATATAAACTAACGTGATACTTTGTCACTTTTATCTATACTAAACATTATTTATAATGTTTAACTATAATGCTCATATATCACAAAATGCTATATGGATATGTAGGTCTGAGATACATGTTACCAAGTTTAAAAATCACTTTGAAATCTCGAATCTCCCGACTAGTGTTTTTTATTTAACTTCATTTAATAAACTGGCAGTAACACTAAAAAGTTAAAATGGGCTAAATTTTTTCAATAACGGGCCAAGTATACAACTACATGGACTGAGAGTTTGCTGCCCAAGGTGTGCTGCTCTGGGCTATAGACCTATTGCTACAATAAAATAGTGAATCAAAATTTAATTGGTAGCTTTAGTCCATGACTTCATGAGTACTTCCAAACCAAACACTTTCAATGGAATGATATGATTCGTTCATTCCCATTCTTCTAAACCAAACACACCATAACAATCTTTTCACTAAATATAATTAATTAATTAGTTAGATGATTTTAACATCATCTAAGTTAGATGATGTTGCTCTCACAAACCATAAAATTCATGGGGGCTTTTTGACATGTGTAAAAATTGATGTGAGTGAGTATGTGAGGGAACATCATCTAAGTTAGATGATGTTAACATCATATATCATTTTCCCAATTAGTTATGTTACTCGGATTAGGGGTGTTGATGGGTCGGGTTATTCGGGTTTCGGGTTATATGGGTCGGGTTATTCGGGTTTGAGTCCTACAAAATGTGACCCATAAACCGAACCGAATAAAGATTTGGGTTTTGGGTTTCAGGTTAAATGGTTCGGGTTAGTTCGGGTTGGGTTTTGGGTTAAACCCAAATTAACCAATTGAAAAAGTTTTGAAACAACTACAAAAACTTTCAATATAAAAATCGGGTTGTTTTGCCCATTTACATATACATTACAGTATTTTAGCTACATAGCAATTTCAACATATGAGTTTTGAAGTACATCATTAGAAATTCAAAATACAAAAAAAAAACATATTACGCATCATCAAAATATTAGAATATACAAAAGAAGAGAGTACATGCATTATACCAGTCTAGTCCAAAAGAGTGTTTCTTGTCTTTTCAAGTCAAATTTTTATATATCATGTTACTTTAGTGATCAGTCATTCTAAATTTGAAGTACAAACATTTCTTGTTTCCAATTCTACAATAATAAATAACATAATACTAGACAAAATTTATATATATTAAAAGATGTAATGGAGAAACAAAGTTATAATCGTCGATTCCTGCTAGTATTCTAGTAACTATGCCATATTTATCATTATATTAATTCTACCAAAGAATAAGAAGAATTTATTCGGGTTATTCGGGTTGACCCAAAATGAAATTTTATCACCCACAACCCGAACCGATTAAGTTTATATGGGTATGGTTAACCAAATAACTAACCCAAAACCCGAATAACCCAACCCGTATAACCCAAAGCCATTTGGGTCGGGTCGGGTTATTTGAGTTTGGTTATTTTCAACACCCCTAACTCGGATGTTGTCTCGGGAGACATAACATTGCTTTTTAAAAAATTTATGAATGCGAAAGATGCATTCGCTTGTTTGCTTTAAACATGTGCGTGAAAATGTATCATTATGTACAAACATAAAATATAGTAATCATCTACATGATCAGTTCACTCAATAGTTAAAAGAATAAAAAAACGAATATTAATTATATAAGGATGACTAGTGTTAAAAACTAATGATATTACTTTTATTGGGAAATTTTTAGAAATGAAATCCTTTCAATATACGAAAAGTAAATAGGTTCCCTAGATTAGGAATTTTGAGTAAAAACGTTACATTTTTATGGTTTTTTTCCATTATATAACATTTATATGTTTTTTTTTTTTTTTTTTTTTTTTTTTTTTTTTTTTTTTTTTTTTTTTTTTTTTTTTTTTTTTTTTTTTTTTTTTTTTTTTTTTTTTTTTTTTTTTTTTTTTTTTTTTTTTTTTTTTTTTTTTTTTTTTTTTTTTTTTTTTTTTTTTTTTTTTTTTTTTTTTTTTTTTTTTTTTTTTTTTTTTTTTTTTTTTTTTTTTTTTTTTTTTTTTTTTTTTTTTTTTTTTTTTTTTTTTTTTTTTTTTTTTTTTTTTTTTTTTTTTTTTTTTTTTTTTTTTTTTTTTTTTTTTTTTTTTTTTTTTTTTTTTTTTTTTTTTTTTTTTTTTTTTTTTTTTTTTTTTTTTTTTTTTTTTTTTTTTTTTTTTTTTTTTTTTTTTTTTTTTTTTTTTTTTTTTTTTTTTTTTTTTTTTTTTTTTTTTTTTTTTTTTTTTTTTTTTTTTTTTTTTTTTTTTTTTTTTTTTTTTTTTTTTTTTTTTTTTTTTTTTTTTTTTTTTTTTTTTTTTTTTTTTTTTTTTTTTTTTTTTTTTTTTTTTTTTTTTTTTTTTTTTTTTTTTTTTTTTTTTTTTTTTTTTTTTTTTTTTTTTTTTTTTTTTTTTTTTTTTTTTTTTTTTTTTTTTTTTTTTTTTTTTTTTTTTTTTTTTTTTTTTTTTTTTTTTTTTTTTTTTTTTTTTTTTTTTTTTTTTTTTTTTTTTTTTTTTTTTTTTTTTTTTTTTTTTTTTTTTTTTTTTTTTTTTTTTTTTTTTTTTTTTTTTTTTTTTTTCTCTTTTTTTTTTTTTTTTTTTTTTTTTTTTTTTTTTTTTTCTTTTTTTTTTTTTTTTTTTTTTTTTTTTTTTTTTTTTTTTTTTTTTTTTTTTTTTTTAATTCTTAGACTTTTTTTAAAAGAAAGAATATTTTCGACTTTAATAGAATTAATTGAATCTTGATTAATAATTTTAGTCCAAAAATTAAAATGCCTTCAACTAAATTAGAAGATTTCTTCCATATTTTTAGTTATAAATCCTTTGTAAATATACTATCACAACTTGAAAATTAGTTTTGTTTTTAAGTAATACAAAAATTGAAATTTAAAAAATACTCGTAATCTTTTGAACACTAATTAAAATTTCAAAAATAATTTTTGTCTAAGTCTTTATCATTCACAGTGTGACACGTTTCAAAAATAATAATAGCC
Organism: Erigeron breviscapus; assembly: GCA_034093135.1. Lineage (NCBI taxonomy): Eukaryota > Viridiplantae > Streptophyta > Magnoliopsida > Asterales > Asteraceae > Erigeron > Erigeron breviscapus. Next base: position 110,593,401 of record CM067167.1, on the reverse strand, counting down.
ACGTACACAAGTGGCTACCACCCTCCCACTGTTTTGTTTTCTTTTTTTCTCTTATACACTTTTTAGTTTATGTACTACTCACTAGTTAAAGAACACAGGTTGTTTAATAAAAATTCTGAATAGTGAAAAAAATGATAATGGTTATATATATTCATGAAATAATGAAATGTGAATTAATTGATTCAATTTTGTCATATTGATCGAAAAATATATACTTTAAGAATATGTATAAAGATATCCAAAATATATACTTTAAGAATATGCATAAAGATATTTATTAAACTATATATATATATATATATATATATATATATATATATATATATATATATATATATATATATATATATATATATATATATATATATATATATATATATATATATATATATATATATATATATATATATATATATATATATATATATATATATATATATATATATATATATATATATATATATATATATATATATATATATATATATATATATATATATATATATATATATATATATATATATATATATATATATATATATATATATATATATATATATATATATATATATATATATATATATATATATAATATCTTTCATTTCAATTTAATCTTTGTATATGTATATATTAAATTATATATCTATATAGTAAAAAATATATATATATAAGTTAGTACTCCATATTTCTTATAGCTAAAGGATATGATATAAATATATATTAAAGTTTTTTAAAATTTAATTTAGAGAACTTGTTGTGAGTTTCTGCATTTTGTAATGTCGAAACATGAAAACAATAAATCCACAAAATCATGGGACAATGACAATATATAAGTCGAAGAATTAATGTTATAAAAAAAATCTTCTTCGTGGTTACAAATACATAGGCTAGGATTAGGATTGGTTAATAGTAAGTAAAAAATATATATATATATATATATATATATATATATATATATATATATATATATATATATATATATATATATATATATATATATATATATATATATATATATATATATATATATATATATATATATATATATATATATATATATATATATATATATATATATATATATATATATATATATATATATATATATATATATATATATATATATATATATATATATATATATATATATATATATATATATATATATATATATATATATATATATATATATATATATATATATATATATATATATATATATATATATATATATATATATATATATAGAAATATATATATATATATATATATATATATATATATATATATATATATATATAGTATTATATATATATACTAATACTAATACCAGTACTACCCGTACGATGTACGAATAAGTATATATATACATGTAATATAATATCATGCGATTATATAATAATAAAGAAAATACAACTTAAACATGCTTCATTATTTACATGGATTTAGTAACCATATTACGTTAATAATAAATATAATAAAGTCATTTAATTTATAAATTTTTTAATTGTAATAGAAATTTATATCTTTATATTGATTAATAGTAAGTCATCAAAAATATATATATATAAGTTAGTACTCCATATTTCTTATAGCTAAAGGATATGATATAAATATATATTAAAGTTTTTTAAAATTTAATTTAGAGAACTTGTTGTGAGTTTTTGATTTTGTAATGTCGAAACATGAAAACAATAAATCCACAAAATCATGGGACAATGACAATATATAAGTCGAAGAATTAATGTTATAAAAAAAATCTTCTTTGTGGTTACAATACATAGGCTATTAGGATTAGGATTGGTTACATTTAAAAAATTAATATCTGATAAATATTAAGTAATTTTAAATAAGAATTTTTTTATAAAAATTTTTTTTATTAAAAGTGACACGTGTCATACAAAGAATTCGCCAATGTCGAATAAAAAAACCTTCAATCCTGTTTTAGTATATCTTTAATATATATTAAAACAAAACCCTTAATTAAATTTCATCTCTTATTCTCTACCATTAGATTATTTTGATGACATCATCATTGACTAAAGAATTAGTCAATAACACTTTTGGTCCTCATAGTTTTATAGAAATAAATGTGTCTTATAAAGTCTTTTATATTTATTTATTTTAGTACAATAATGGTACTTCGTAGTCTTTAATGTATATAACTTATAAATAAATAAAATCATTTATATAGTATATTATATTTTCATGTATACAAAGTTTTATATATTTGTATTTCTAATGTGGTGTAAATGATACGAATATTCGACAAAATTTTTGGGTTGATACAAATATTACATGAATTTTTTTTTGATGTGATTGCATAAATTAAAATAACACCTTTGGTGCTCCTAATATATATAAGTAAAAGTTATGTAGTTATAACTTAATGTTAGTAATGATATGTATTTAATATCTCATAACTAACATAATGGTGAGCTTGGGATCTCACCGTCATGCAGTGTTGTAGGGTCGCTAGCTTGAGAGAAAAAATTCCTCTACGAGACTAAGAAGTTTCTGGGCATTTACCATTTTTTTACACACTTATTGGAATATACGTGTTCCATGCATATTTTTTAGTTTTATGGCTGACAACATTATTTGTTAACATTTTTCAATGACAAAGAACATGATATTATTATTGTGGTTCAAAAGTTTATAAATATTTATTTAGATGTTAATCGTTTTCATATATTAAAAGTTTTTTAATGTAAAAACAATGTACGAAAATTCCGCTTATTACGCGGGTAATAAGCTAGTTGGTATACAATGAGAGGTTTGTAAAGAGTAAAAGACGGTTGATGGACATTTACTTATTTTTCTTTGCTAACTAGTAATCTTAAAAAATAAAGAAAGAAAAAGAAAATGGTCATAGTAAAAAAAATTTAAAAATGGGGTCTTCGGAGTGCAAGGGAGAAACGTGCAACAGAAATGATAAAAAAATAAAAATAAAAAAGGTGGGTGTGCGTGCACGAAAACTCACGCACAGGTTTTATATATATAGAGAGAGAATATGGCATATCAAATATACTCAAAAATCCAAAAATAATCAATTAACTAGTTTTTGTGCCCGGGCGTTGCCCCGGGACACATAGCAATACGTAAAATTTGTAACTATATGAAGTCGTAATACATGCATAACGATAAATGTATATTACAAAAACGTACCAAGGCTAAAAGGTATACAACGAACAATAAAAAGTAGTGCAAAATAATATCAAAAGACTAATTTTTTTGTTATAGTAGAATCACCGCTTTATGGTGTTATATTCTTCTGCTAGTATGTGATTAGCCGGTCATTGACAACAAATATTAATTATTTCTTTTTTAAAACAACACTAAAAAAACACTTAAAAGGTAATATATTAATAAAGAGAGAAAAAAGGAAGTATGAGAAAATAAAAAAAGTTAAGGCAACTATATGTTAATTAGAAAGTCAATATGATGATATATGTAATATTTCTCGTAAAATCAGTATAAATCTTTTTTTACAAAACTACTATAGTCGATCAAGCCGGGTGTTGTTTAGTCATGTTCGTCACAAATTACGTCTAACTATCACAAATTGTACTAACACACTTGCACAAACACACTTTCGATGATGTAGTTGAGAAATTAACTATTTTAAAAATTCAAAAGTTATGTGCTAAAAAGTAAGGAAAATGAAATTTTCGTGTCAAAAGTTAGAAAAGGAAAAGCATAAAAAGCAAGCAAAAACTCAAAGTTATATAGTAAAAAGTAAAGAAAATAAAATTTTGGTGGCTGAGCTTGAAAAACTTAAAGCTTTGTGATAAAAAGTTAAGAAGATGAAACTTTGTTGACAAAATGTAACACCCGTCAATTTAAAATTTGGATTTTCAAAAACTTTTGCCTAACGGCGTTTAGAAATGCGGAAAAGAGAATCCTTAAAACATAACTAACCCTTAATGGATAGTTCATTTATAGAAGTGGTGTTACAACATTCATATCATTAAAATAGTATAAGATAATCCACATTTGGCATCAACATAAATGCCAACATAAACAATACATTAGTCATATTAAAAGTAGCCAATCATCATAAGGCTAACATAAATGACTAAGCGGGAAAACTAAATGTCTTCTTCATAGCAACTACCCGCCTCACCAAGCTAAGTGTTTCACTAGCTCAACCTGCTTAACCTGAGGGAACAACGTTTTTCAAAAGAGCAAGTGTTAGCTTTAAAAGCTAAGTAAGATAACATGAGTTTATGAAAACATTGCCAATTCATTATATATTAACAAAAACATTTCATATTGTTAATATCACATATTCGTCATAGCACGTTAAGATCACCACATTACTATGGTGTCCCTCACATCATACATTAGCAAGATCATATCATCAACATTAAAGCAACATACATAAGTTAACACATTAGGAATTCATCGTAGTCCTAAATGTGCCTATCATCATAAAGCTTTACTTTTCATCTTTCTTTACTTTCTTTACTTCTTATCTTTCTTTACATTCTTTATTCTTATCTTTCTTTACTTTCTTTTCTTTTGCCTAGACGTAGGCTATGTGACATAAGCCACACATACTTAGGGATGTGGGGTTGTGTGTAGGCGGCCATAAGACCTTACATGGGATCCTCACACCTGACTTGATGGGTAGACCTTACGGTGGTCCATCGTCGTCGTTAAGGAAAGACAATGTCGATCCAACTGAGTATACCGTTTGAACTTTGCGCGTGTAGTGGTTAGTTGCTCCACCCGGATACACTCAAACATAACTATGCCACGGGGAGGTATCTAGATTCCCACACCACGTGACAACGTACACACTAGCTCCGAAGAACTAGCATGGGTTAAGCTTAACACAACTTTACTTATGCTCGAGACTTCTTTATTATATTAGCTTAGGCTACACTTTCACCTAAACTAATCACATATATCTTTCTTTACTTTATATTAGCTTAGGCTACACTTTCACCTAAACTAATTACATACATCTTTCTTTACTTTAGGGCCCTTAATCGTGCACGTGTCATGGCAAACCTATAGAAGTCTAGTGACTAGGTGTTCAAGCCATGCAACAATCATATGACATAAATACATCAACATATCGTCATCACATATCAACATCACATCATCATATCATAGTAAATCCGTATCAACGTATCAATCATGGCATCTAGGGGTGATCATGGGCTCAACCCGGCCCGGCCCAGCCTCAACCCGACCCGTGACCCGAAAAATACAAAATATGTGGACCGAGGACTGGCCCATGTTTCATTGGGTCGGTCCGGTCCGGGTTAGCATGCGGGCTCGGGTTTTTTGCGGGCCAACCCGTAACCCGGAGAACAACAATATATTTCATGGTTTTTTAATTGTTCTTATGGTTCTCGTAATCATGGTTCAACTACAACACAATATCTCATTATGGTTCTCGTTTTGGCTGTGCTTTAACTATCAAAACAACATTAAGAAATTATGTGACAATTCCTAATTACATTATTAACATGATTTTACATAAAAAAAACTTTGTTGCATGGAATTAGAAACCAAATCAAATACTGAAATACATATATAATATATAAAAATACTAGTAAAAATATTATTATAATATATAATATATATTTACGTGAGTCTACATGAGTCCTATAACAATTTAATGTCAATGTTGGTCGGGTTGTCGGGTTTTTCCCCGGGTTAGCCCGGCCCGGCCCGTAACCCGAGATTTCATAAAATATAGGCCCGTGGACCGGACCATATACTTAACGGGTTGGGCCGGGCTCGGTTTTTACGGGCCGGTTAAACGGGTTTGACGGGTTGGCCCGTATTTTGATCACCCCTAATGACATCATATCGTTATATTATAATAACATCATATCATCATGTCATATTAGCATCATTTAATCTTGACATGGTAGCAACATATCGTCATATCATTTCATTATCATAATTTCATAGCAATACATCATCGTATCATCAATTGCATTATAGCATCATATCATTATAATAACATAACATCTTATCGTTACATCATAAACATTGGAGCTTATCATTTACTTTATTCCATCATTTCATAACATAAACATATTATCATTTCATCATAGCATGCATAAGCTTACCACATATCATCAATGGCAATCATAATATGTCCCATAGTAACCTCCCATACCTTCCCGAGTCCATAAAAGCACACAAACATTCATTTGGGGAAGTTAACTTATGAAAACTTATGTTTTGTTGTCCCTCATGTGATAAAAGATGTTATCTTACCTTTAAGGAGTTCAACAACAACCAATTAACAAGTTACGGTGCTTGAAAAGTATCCCGGGGTACCTAGAACAAATATAAGATCAACCTATAAGCTACAATAAAGCATAAATGCTAAACAAGGAAATTTGAGCACGTTTCCAGCTTTGCGCCATTCACTTGCCTAATGACTTTTAGCCCTCAAGAAGACCAGATACAACAAAACTCAGTTCTATAATTTTCTAGGGCACTAAAAGACCTTTTCAAAAATTTAATGTTTGACTCTTGAAGAGCTCTAATGAATAAGTTATGACGTTTGCAAGACAAGTCTGCAGAATTCGTCCGAAACCTGACCATTTTTGGAAATCGACATTTTTCGTATATCTCTGGGAAAAATTACACGAAACTTTGTTCATATAGAATTTAGGGGACACATAGAGGTTTTCAGAAATGTAAGATTCATCTCCTAAGTCGTTCATATAAAGAAGATATGATTTTTGCAATATGACAGAATTTTCAGACCTAATAAACCCTTTGTTTTGCAAACAATTTCCACCATCAAACATCCATGTCAATCCACCACAACCTATACAGTTCATACACATCAAATTATGAATTATTTATCATTATGAAATCATCAATTGATTCATGGATTCATTATACTCATTTTACAATCGATTTGACACCCGAATGACCTAAATCGACTCACAAACGCAATCGAATCCAAATCAAACCTCATGACCAGATGTGAACCCTATATTGGTTCTATTTGAACATTAAAATGACACTAGAAATAACTTCATACCTGTAGGAAATCTCAAGATACATATTGATTGCAATAACAATCACCGAATGACCCGAAATCGTGAATTCTAACAACAAAAACGTTTCTTATCAATCAATACTCAACAAGTCCAGGTATGGACGAAATATATGAATAAATATGACTGATATTCTGCAAAGATTTCGATCTATACCTTGGAGGATGATAAACGGATCAAAAAGCTAGCAAAAACCCTTCTGAATCACCCGAAATCAACTAGATCTTGAAGATTTAACCTAGGTTTTGTGTGAAATACTTTTCTAGGGTTTTGATCTGTTTTTTCCAGCCTTTAGGTCGACCAAGAGGTCATATATATACTAGGGCAACTTTAAAAACTTTACATCTAGGCCCTCGCACTTCGTTACAACTCGTTTCGGCCCTTAACGACTCGTTTAACGCAACGGGAACACTTAACAACTCTTATATCTTATCGGGAACATTAATGACTTTATTAATCATTATCAACTTTAATTTCATTACTTTAAATCACTTTAACACATATCTCACGTAAATCATTTAATTCACGTAAGCACATATAATACACATAGTAACTAACGGTCGCTAACGGTAAGTTAACGGCCAATGTCAAAAAGTTTCGGGATGTTACACAAAAGTTAGAAATCCAAATGTTATGTGGTAAAAAGTAAAGAAAGTAAAACGGTTTAGAAAATGAAACTTTCGTGTCGAAAGTAGAAAAGAAAAAGTATAAAAAGTAACGAAAACAAAACTTTCGTGCGAAAAGTTAAAAAAATTGAAAGTTATGTGGCGAAAACTCAAAGTTATGTACAAAAACTAAATAAAATGAAGCTTTCGTGACAAAAATTAAAAAACCAAAAGTTATGTTGTAAAAATTGTTGACAAAAGTTTTGTGGTGAAAACTAGGATAATAAAACTTTCGTGACAAAAGTTAGAAAAATAAAAGTATAAAAAGTAATAATAAAACAAAACTTTTGTGCGAAAAGTAAAAGAAACGAAAGTGATGTGGGAAAAAGTAAAAGGGCGAAAACTTTAGTTATGTGATAAAAAATAAAAAGAATGAAACTTTTGTGGCAAAAGTTCGAAAATTGAAAGTTTAAAAACTAAATAAAAACAAAACTTTCATGCCAAAAGTAAAAAGGTTAAAATTTTCGTGACAGAAATGTGAAACAATCCAAATTCCCTTACCAACTTAGATGCATGTATGTGGTTACCTATCAGTCAGAACGATTAAAAGACGAAATTAAAAAAAAAATAAGTAAGCAGGCATGTAGGCCGCTGATGCGCTACTTGTTTTGTTATATATATAACTAGTTGAATTTTCCGCGCTTCGCCGCGGGGAAAATTAAAATAAGTTATCTTTGACTACATCTGGATCTTTTTCACCAGATCCAGGTGCAGGAGTAAAAACGATTGGTATTTGATACTTGCTCCCCTTATTTTTACCAGATTTAGTTCCAGATGGAACATTCTTTTGTTTAGGTTTTGAAAGGGGGGTTTTAATATTTTGTTTAAAAACTGGAGGTGATGAACCTCCTTCCAGATTTTTAATCCGGGCAGTACAACTCTGAACCTGTCGAGACAAAAGTTGGAGTTGACTTTCCAGTTTAAACAAAATATTGTTTTCATCAGGCAACTGAACCTTGGACCTTGGTTCAGCTGGAGTTTTAGTCTTTTGGGTCTTGGGCACCTTAGACTTTTGAGGTAAAGGCTTGTTACCAGTGGCCTTTTTAACTGGAGCACTAGCCTGTTTAGCTCCAGGTTTAACCTCAATGGGGGTGGTCTCAATGGGTTCAGCTTTAACAGCTTCAGGTTGATCATAAGAAGTTTCAACCCTGAGAGCTGGAGGCAATGCATGAAGATCTGGTATGAGAGCTGCCATCTCCAGATCTCCAGATTTCCATGCATTCTTCTGGGCATCGATAGTTCTAAAAATGCATCATAGTTCTTACCAGATGCTTTTACCCATGACTTGATAATCTTTTGTTCTTTTTCAAGATCAGAAAATAATTTTTGATTATCAAGTTCCAAAGCCTCAATTTTTAAAACTGACTCCTTGAGAGCCAACTGGACACTTTGTAAATCATTCAGTTGTGGTTTAACATTGTTAGTTCAATTAAGATAGTGTCAAGATATCTTTCACTATCTGCTCTAACAGTTTCCACAAAAGCCAAATCACCACTTAATGATTCAACAAGGTCCAGTTTCAGTTCTGGGTCAACTTGGTTGTCATAATCACATACCTTCTCAAAATGATGTCCACCCATCTTCCAGTGATGACATCTTCTTTTGCCACATGCTGCTGTTGATCTTCCAAGGCCATGAAACACATGTCCCTTTCCTCTTCTTCATCAGCTGATGAGTCATCAGAGTACTCCCATTTTCCCTTAGTTTGTGCCATTAAGCACTGATCCTTTTCTTTTTCCATGGACAGGAGGGCAATCTGGGCCTTAAGCTTTTTATATTTAGCTTTGTAGCTATCATCAGGCCGATTGAAATTAGGGACAGGGGGCCAGTTTGGTTGTTCATCTGACTAGATCTGCATTCCTTCATAAAATGACCTTTCTTACCGCATTTATAGCAGGTAAGATTGGTTTTATCCAGAGAGCTGGAGATGGAAGCATTGTTTGGGCCATTAAATCTTTTAGATTTATGCTTAAACCTGTTAAAGGTTTTAGCAATCATGGCTACCAGATCATCATCGTCAGTTTCATCACAACCATCACTGATTTTCAGTGGTCAGGCCAGAGTTCAAGAAACTGTTTAACATCTCCTTCATTGAGTGTGCCTGGACACTCTCTGCAGACATAAGGCAGCACAAGGTCGCTCAGGTACACTAGCAACCTTGGAACTCTGGCATGGTTCATGGCATCTTGCTCAGCCACCAGTCTTGCAGCATTATTATCTCCAGTGAATCTGAAGGCTCCATAGAGCGATGCAAGAGTATGACTGTGCAAGGTTTTACCTTGTCTTAAGACAAGAACCATGTTTTCCCATTTGGAAGAAAGAATATCACAAAACTTCTCAAGAAGAATATCCTTATCCTTCTCTACACCCAAGCCTCTCAGCTAATTAATGAGGCTAGAAAATCTGGTGTATGTACCAGTTAGACTTTCATTGGGTAGAGCAAAGAAGGATTCATACTTCTTGTTCAAGGCAACTTTCCTGGTGACAATAGTGTCATCACCTCCTTCAAACTGAATAACTAATTCATCCCACATTGACTTGGCACTGGGGAACAACACAAGTGTTGGAATTAGATCTTCAGGGACAACTCCAAGGATCATGTTCTTGAGTCTGGTGTCCAGATCTACAAGTCTACGATCCTCATCAGACCAATGGTCTTCGAGCTTTTCTCTTGAACCTCTTCTTCCAGTTGGATCTAGAAGAGGACTTACCCCAAGAGACATGGGTATATATGGTCCATCCTTAAGGATTTTCAACATATACCTCTATATCCCACCAAAATGCAAAAGCATTCTGGCCTTCCATGTACCAAAGGTCTCACTGTTTCCATCAAATTTTGGAACAGGAGTGTTAGAATAATGTACATGGACGTGATTTGGGGCAGTAGGAGGAGGAGGGTTAGTATTAACATTTTGAAAAAGTGATGTATTAGTATTCAAAGGGTTTTCACCTTGACCAGAACCATCTCCACCTTCAGTAGTGTTCATCTAAGCAGATCTAGGCAAGTTTATAGCCTTCTGCTCTGATACCACTTGTAAGTCCCAACTCAATAGATGGTACTACCTGAAGACACCTCAATGTCGATGGTGGAGTTACTTTGCAATATAAGCCCTGAACTGGAGACGACCAGTTACAGAGAATATATACCAAGTTCTAGATAGATTACTTATTTAAGTGACAATAAGTAAAGAACAATGCAATAATACAAATAACTTGTAAAATAAATTGGTGAGACAATATGTAATTTTCAAGTGTAATTTATTTATTAACTTAAATAAATTACAAGGTTGTTGCGGAACCAAGATAATACAAAGTATGTAAATATCCTAACAACCTATGAACTACAATTGATCTACACTTGGAATTTCTCTAAACAATCGAAACACTTAAAGTTGTGAAATGTTCCTTTTTGTGATTGAGAGAATATTGCACAAGTTCACCAAGAATATTGCAGGTATGCAAAGTGTGAATTCTTTCGAAGTGTGTTCGAAGAAGTGATATTCTTGGTGGGCAATGACTTGTATTTATAGGCAAAGTTAACATTGGGATGTTAACTTTGGCCGTACAAATGTGGTTGAGAGCATTTAAGGAATAGCATTTAATTTCTTAAAATGCAGTGTAAAGTTGCAGTATAAAGCAACTTTATTCAACCAGCTTTATGTACCTTTTTGTACTTAAATAATAAGATAAATCTTATTATCCGGGTAAAAGCACATAAAGCACAAAAGTCAATTCCTCGTAATCAGTGTAAAGCTTTGTAAGAGCTTTTCCACTGACGGTCTCCAGTTTGTAACTGACTAGAATGTCAACTGGGCTTCGCTGCCATTGTCATTCTCTATCTTCCACTTGTTGTCTTCGACTTCAAATGGAAGGATTCTTCAACTGGTCAGTTCTCAACTGGAGGAAGTCTTCAGTTGCGTTGACTGTACGATGCAACTGGACTTCAATATATTTCTGGACAAATCTTCTGGGTCTCCAGGTGCAACTGGAGACTGGCCAGTTTACCAGTAAACTGGTCCTAACACTTATTGCTATACAAACCTTAATTAAGTGCTTAACTAGTCAGCAGAAGGAAGTAAGATTGAGCTGTAAGACATGTGGAAGTATAGAACTGTTTTAGAGGTATTAACACGAATAAAAAGTTAGCTTTTAGTTTTGATTGACCAATTATCTCGCCTCTAGCTATAGTTTACTGATTTTGTCTTAAAGCTTTCTCAAAACATTTTGCATGGACTATTCTTTGAATGATTTAAAAGTAGAATAACTTGTACACTTAAGTTATCCGCTCATCAATGTTTTCATTTTTCATGGACTATTTGCTTGAGGACAAGCAAAGACTTAAGTGTGGGGGTATATGATGAGCGTCCATTTTGTGATTATTTCCTATATCATTAGGCCGTGTTTTGATGCTTAAATGAGTTAAGAAATGTGAACTTTTGGTACTTAATGGGATGACATGTTATGATAGGTTCACAAGGCGTGCAAGTGAAGGCAAACGTCTCTAGTCAACTTAACACGAAGTCACAAGACACTTGGACGAAGACTAGCAAGCGGAACATGAAGAATTTGAGGTCACTACTACAAAACAAGCCTAAGGCAACACTCATAAAGTGTCACATTTATCCCTAAAAGTGTCACTTTAGGTTTAATGCAACACTTTAACAAGTGCTACGTTAGCTAACGTCGCCTTAGGTCTATAGCAACACTTTTTCAAAGTGTTGCTAGTGTTGAGAAAATGCAAACACTTCTCAAGTGCAAAACTTTTTCAATTCATTGGCAACACTTTTTCTTACCATCCATCAACCTATTACAACACTTTAAATTGTCAAATGCAACACTTTTTATTTTTTCCAACAAGCAATTACGACACTTTTTGATTATCAAATGCAACACTTTAGATATTGCAATATTTCTCATTCCTTACAAAAGTTTTAGATTATTATAATAACATTACAAGTAAATTACTAAACTTTACATGTGGTCTTACATTATCTAAATGTGTATCCATGAGATCTAAAACATACCTAAATTAGTACAAAGACTTGATTATCATTGCAATCCTATCTAAAACATTAATTATTTGGGGGGAAAACACCAATTGTGACATAAGTTAGTTTTGACCTGGAACCCAAACCACCCATTTTGTCACCTCTAGTCCTCTACTAAAAAGTATCAAACCTGGTCTCGTTGTCATCCAAGGCATTCTCCCCATCAATCAGTTTAAAAAGAGCTTCTCCAATATCTCGAGGTAACTCCTGAGATGGATGCATTAAACATATACATAATCATGGTCGCCTACATGATAAAATAATTATAGCAACAAACTCAAGGGAAAGGAGCTGAACGCAAGTCAAAACAGCATACCTGGCAATCTCTACTATTTTTACAGGTTTAAACTGATTCAACGGGTTCTTCAATTATTGAGTTTTTTGGAGATGCAAGTCATGCAGCCGTAACCATTTTACATTAAAATTCCGACCCTAAAGTTTGCCTCCACCATGTCCATGGCTCCAAACATTGTCCTTCCCCTGACAACAGAAGACATAATTTGGGCCCCATGGAAGAAGCCACTCATGTTAACACTTAATATTTATATAACCTTACCAGAATTCTGTAATGAAAGTAGTTGCTTTCTTAGAAGCAGAAGGCTTGAGAAAAGTTTGAGACGAATAACTATATGGGATAACTAGTCTTAGAATTTATTTATAAGTGCATACACGTATTTGTGCACACATTACCATATCATTATATCAACCAAAAGGGCAAACGCGCATAAAAACCTAGTGATCATCAATAAGGGGTGTTTGGATGTACTTTGATCTTCAGAATGCTTCTCTAAACAGCCCTTAATTCAGTGCTGAAAATAAAAAATTCAAAGACAATAGTTTAGAAAGTTAAGTTAGTCATTGTTATCACTCATTGCGGAAACGATGTCATTGCAACTACAGTAAACCAAAAGACTTGAAGGAGTTCTGTAGCAGACTAGCAGGTCAAAAATGGGTTCAGATCACAGCATGCAGTTATTTAGAATGAGTTCAAATGAGTCGGGTCAGCTTCGAGCCTTCCACCAACCCTTTAGCCACTATTTTAGTACTTCATTAATAAGCTAACTCGTTGGTGAGACCCTCTGTATAAACTTAGCAAAGAATTCTGAAACCTGAAAGTGTAGTATCAAGTTAAAACCTTTACAAAAATACTACGCAAGTGAACGGATTTCAAAAGGTTAGAACCAAAAGAAGGCTCTTAACTAATCACTAACTGAATTGTAGACCATAATGCAAATAAGCTTATTCTTTTAAGAGCATAGTGCATATATAAGATGCTCCGAGCTGAGTTAGGCTGTCTCTATTTTGGATATTAAACAACATTGCGTGCACTCTCAAAAAAGTAGAGATTAACTTCAAAATGTTTTCATCGGGGTTAGTCTATCAAGTTAACTAATTATGACTCCACGTCAAAAATAAGAAGAGTGTTAACTAATTTTATTCACTACTTTATACAAAACCCTAGATTAAAAGACACAAATCAATTGTATAAAATACTCATCAAACTTCAAATAAATGCAACTAATTACATCTATCTAATCTCACAGGAGTAATGAACAATTGTACCAATCGCAATTTAATTCAAATCAATTGAAAATTACATAAAAATTGAATAAGAGGGACAACAGACTTCGAGTGTACGCGTGAGAGAAAAGAGGTGAGAGACTGAGAGCGTGTGTAGCAAGAAGATGAACAAAATGTAGGATGAGTAACCGCTTAGATCTTACATCAAAAACTACTTAGTCGGAGTTTTGTGAATTGGGGATTTTGGGGTGGGGGCGGCACCTTTTTTTTCCTTTAGGAGGGAAGTTCAAAAGTTTTGGGAGCCTTATTTAGTACGGCATATAAATTTGGGGAGAGCGGGTTAAGTAGGACGCAAGGTTTCCTTCCGACTCCTTTTATTTTTTTTAACCGCAAAAAAAATAAAAAATAAAAATAAATTATCCTTCCGACTCCTAATATATTATCGTATTTTTAACAGACTATTAAAGATCTTTTCCTCTACAAGCTATTGGGTTAAAGGACTCTCTAACGTGGATCATGTTAAGACAATATAGTCTACACCTTTCGTTATAATATTCAATCGACACATGTAAAAAAAATACTATTAGTTTAAATTTTTTAAATAAATCATCTCTTTACATTAAGTTAAAATAATATTACAACTTTATATTTAACGATACTAAAAAATAAATGCCTTTATCTATTTTTTGTGTATTTTACTTTAAGTTTTTATACACAACTAGATACTTTAAGATGTCGGTAACAATTAAATTAAAAACGGAACCTCATAATCTTTAATATAATTAATACATCACTATAACCACATACTAACCGATTAAAAATAAGAAGAAAACTGTCATGATTGTCTTTCAAACGTGGTTACCATCGTTGAAACCACGAGCATCTACCATGTGAGTGGGTAGATAGATCAGAATACTCGATGTGGTAGAGCCACAAAAAGTGTTGGTGTTGTTTTAAAGCTTAAGAAAATGCAACATGTTTAAAAAGTGTCGTCAATTTCAGCAACACTTTCAAAAAAAGTGTTGCATAATACATATAATAGGCAACACTTTGAAAAAGTGTTGCATTATACATAGAAAATGCAACACTTATTTCAAAAGTGTTGCATAATAATTTATGTTGTATGAAATGCAACACTTTTTGTTAGAAATATAAATGGTGTTAAATTGTAATATTTCTAGTTATATAAGGGGTATTAGTGTTAATTAGATGATAGGTATAAATACCCCTTCCTTAATAACTTTGTAATTAGCCTTAATCATAATTCCATACTTACTTCTCACTAAATTACTTTCTCTCTCTACAACTCATCTTCAACCTCCCTTTCACACACTTTTCACACACTAACCTAAATCCTAAATTAAACCTTCAATTAAGCTCATTTCTATATCTATCAATTGGTATCAGAGCATAATCGGTGTATCCGAACGATCCGTAATCATATCCAAAACCAATTTTGTTCGAAATTCATGAATTTGAGCTTAATTTGAATCTGAAAATTCTGTTTTCACGGAATTCAAGGCTGTTTTGTGATTCTGATCATCGATTAATAGTGGATTAGTGTTTGATTTGTGTAATCAGTGTTCAATTTCTAATTTCAGATCAAATTTCAGTGAGTTTGTGTGTTTTAAGCATAAGCTCGGCACTTAGTTATAATAAGAAAAAGTTCAATTTGAGTTTTTTTTCTTTTTTTTCTTCTGCTACTGTAGCAATAGTTCAAATCACGTGATTATTACATAGGTTTCATCGAATTACTTTATTTCAGAAAAAGAAAAATAGAAAAGCAGAAAGTGAAAAAGAAAAACAACTTTTGTTCTTGAACTTCTCTCTTCAATCTCTTCGTCATTGTGCATCAAATCGATTGGAAAATCATAAGGTTTTTCTCGCGATCAAATTCTGAACATTTTCACCTTTTCAATTTTTCGATTCGTCGAGGTTGAATTTTCCGGCGAGTTGACTCATTTTCCGGCGAGTTTCAATCGATTTAGTTTTTGCTGAGGGTTTGATCGGAAACTGATTGTGAGTATTTTGGTGGTAGTTTTGAGGTTCAATTCGAAGAAATAAAGGTTTAATCGTGGTTTGAAGTTTTCCGGCGAGATTTTTGCAGATTCCGGCCATCGTGGTGTTCTTCATATGTTTTGCAGAAATCGTCAATTTACCTTATTTGCAGAAGTCGAGGTGCCAAAACTATCATTTGCCGAGCTGGTCTCCTTGAATTTTTGAACCAGTTGCAGAAGTTGGGTTGTTGGTGTTGCCGTATTGAACACTTAGCATTTTTCTTTGATTGAAACCTTCATTTGCAGAGATTGTTGCTCTGCAAATCAACAATTCGTTCATTAATTCACGACCAGCATCATTTTTCTCGTATTTGCCGAGCTCGACAAACACCCCGTTCTTGACTTCTGAAAATTCGACCAGAACCATAACCCTTCTTTGCCAAATCAACAAATTGCCGAGCTCACTGCTCGGCACACAATTCATTTCAACACTTAGCAATTTTTTCGACCAATTTTTTCTATTTCTTCTATCCGCCGAGCTCACTGCTCGGCAATCAATACAACTAACTCCATACTTGGTCAAAAAATTTTCCAACACCTCATTTGCAGAGCTCATATCTCTGCAAATCGACCTTTCGTCCCACACTTAACCAATTTTCGACCCAAACCACCCATTTGCAGAGCTTTTATCTCTGCAAATCCCATTTGCCGAGCTCACATCTCGGCAAATAGACCAAATTGTTCAAAAATTTTTCAAATCATTTTCAAAATCATTTTTCATCATTTTCCATCATTTGTGTGAAGTTTGAAGAAATGTTTTTTTGAATACCTCATTTGCCGAGCACTGAGCTCGGCATCCAAGGCAAATAGCATTTTCATCTTTCTTGTCTTGAATAGTGACTGGTTGTTGTATTTGACTAAGTTTTTTTTTGGTTGTTATCTCTGTGATATTCTCATATTTCATACTTGTGTGATACAAAGAAATATCAAAGTAACAAAAAGGCAGAGAAGTAAATTTGTTTTGTGAGAAAAAGAAAAGGAATCGTACGAGAGAAAGAGGGGAGACGAGAGTGAATTTCTTTTTGATTGAATGTGAGAGAAGAGAGTCTAATAAACAAAGTTTGATAAAGCTTCAATTACAATTTTCTTTGTTAGTGTGTGTCAGTATATAACGTGTCTATTTGGACAAAGAGAGTCAAAAGCATCTTTTGTTGATTGTGTCACGCGTGTACAGAAAACATGTAAAAGTAACGAGTGCTTGAATTGTCAACGTGGTGTTCACGAGGAAAACATCTTTCATTTGTTGTCTTTGTTTAAGTTTTCGAGTATTATTTTTGAATTGTGTGTCCTTTTTCTAGCTGTAAAGTAGAAAACGTGTCTAACTAGTAAAAAGTGTCATTTTTCTATAAAAAAAAAGTGGTCTTTGAGTTGTCAAATTGTGCTGTCAAATTGAGAATTGGTGTTCATTTTTTTTCTAAGCCTCCACGTGATTACAATCCCTAGTTGAAATTTTTTTTATTTCATTTTTGTTTGTCTTGGATTTAATTTGGGCTAAATTTGTTTATTGGGATAACATTGGGCTACATAATTTTTTTTTTGGGCTGCTTTTATTTTGGACTTATCATTTGTTGGTGGGCAAAATTTTTATTTGGACTAAAAGTGTATGTTGGACAAGTTTTAGCACTAGTTGTTTGTTGGGCTTATATTTTCTTATCTTCTTGGGCTAAATTTTTTTTTTGTTGTTTCATTTGGGCTTTTAATTCATAGTTGGGCTTAAGTGTATTCAATATTTGGTTTAAAAGTTTGTTGGGCCGAGATTTATTATAAGGATTTTGTTGTGCTAAAACTTAGATTTTAGTTGGGCTTGTCAACTTCTTAATTGTTGGGCTAAAATTGTTTGGACTTTTATTTTCTTTTATTAGATTGTCTTCAAGTTTTAATTCAAAATGTCTCTTAAAATACCGGACAAGTTTGTTGCAAGAGTGGTAGATTTTTTAATGGGTGAAGAACCAAGTTGGGAAGAAATACGTCGTCATGATAATCATATTTGTTGGTGTACCAAGAAGAGTAAATGTGCAGTGGTTGTTTTTGAAGAAAACAAAGTCGATGTGAATATTTTTAAAACGTTTGTGAGAGAACACCAGAGGTTTCAACTTGAAATTAAGCAACTCACATCTGAGAACAAAGAACTCAACACTGCTAATTATCCAAAGATATATTATTGTTATTAAGCTTTTCGTTGTATTCTAGATTTAAGAACTCTAGTTTTTTGAATGTTGAAATTGTTTTTGAATCAATGATTATTAAAACTCCTATCTCTTAGTCTTTTTCCCTTATTTCTTAGTCCCTTTTTCATAAGATATTCATATATCCCTTTTTTATAGAATAAAATATATATATAATAAAACAAAATGAAAAAAGATGCAAGTAATTGATAAGTAACAAACTATACATAAATATGATTTAACGTTATCTAAGAAATCCATCAATTTTCCTTTTTTAATATTAGTACATAAAACCAAATTTTATTTTCTTCACCTAAGCGGGTTCTCATAAAATAACGTGGACTTATTTTTTGCCACAAAAACATGAGCCTGTCCTAGTCTTTTAGATCCTAAAACCGATATAGCCAAATGTTCGCGCGATGCGGCGGTGAGATCATAGGGGGTGATAGGTCGTAGGGGTGATCGGTGATAGGGTGATCTACTTGACGGGCTCCGAACTAGGATTTAAAAATTCGTCGAAAGTATATCGAATGACCTCTCTAATGAAAGAACATGAAATTTTAAGAACACCCATATAATTTTTATAATTTATCGATGTACGGTTTTTAAG
The DNA here is from genome assembly GCA_034093135.1 of Erigeron breviscapus. Lineage (NCBI taxonomy): Eukaryota > Viridiplantae > Streptophyta > Magnoliopsida > Asterales > Asteraceae > Erigeron > Erigeron breviscapus. The sequence continues at coordinate 110,574,292 of CM067167.1, read as the reverse complement.
ATAAATTTTATTGAATGAATTAAAGTAATAAAATGTTTATGGACGAGAGAAAATTTTAGTATTTTATCGAAGAGATTAAAA
>CM067167.1:110507947-110573211 GCA_034093135.1 Erigeron breviscapus | reverse complement strand
ATTCTGCCCTCCTCTCCATCTTTCACTGAAGAAGACAGAAAGCAGCTGAATGAAGTTGTTAATAAAGAAGCACTGAACCTGAACTCTAATTTCAGATTAAGGTCTCAGTTTGCTCAATTGTCTAAGGGACTGGCTGATTATCTGAAGCAGCAAAGTTGGGAACCACTGAAGAACATGCAAATGGCCATTGAAGAATTTGCTAAGTTGCCTTCAGAGGTCCCCAAAGGGGGAAAAGATGTGCCGATTGGTCTGCTTGCAAGTACTCAAGAATTGATTGAAGCAACCAAGAAGCAAACTGAGGTGCCATCTGGTAGTGCCTCAGTTCAGGGGGAACGACTTCAGAAGTCTGAAGTCCAACAATCTGAGCCTGTTAGGAAGGATAAGGGCAAGGCCCCAGTTGAAGAAGAACCCAAGAAGAAAAATGCTAAGGGTTCTGGATTGGTTGTTGGTGAAAATGTTGATGAGTTTGGGTATCCTCTGCAAGATCCAACTGCAGATGGAAAGAAATTGGAGGCCTTGCAGAAACAAGTCTCAAATCAGTTCATGGCTTGGAGAGAAAATAAAGAAAGGGAAAGGGCACAACATCTCTCAATGGGAACCCTTGACCACATTGGTGCTGCAGCTTTAGGTCTTTCATTAGAAAGATACTTAAAGATTAAAAATGATCCCAGAGTGCAGAAAGCCTTGACTGATATGGGTGATTATGAGTTTGGATAGATGTATTCACCTCTGGAACAAAAGCTGGAAAGTCTCACCTTCAAGATGTCTATTGAAGACTTGGTGAAAAATAGAATGAGTGAGATGGAAATAAAGAAGAAAGAAATTCTGGCTGAAGTTCTGAAGGTTGAAAAACAATTAACAAGGCCACCTCCAAAGACCAAAGTGACTGGACCTAGATCTTCAAGAAAACATGCTCGTGATACTGATCTTTCCACATTTCAGCCAATTTCTGATGATGCTACTGAGATCCAAAAGAAACATGAAAAGGATCATTATGATATTATATGAAGCATCGATCCCATCCAGCTAAAATAAACCAGAGAAGATTCTACCTGATCGAAGACTGAAGCATCTCAGTGTAAAGTACTTACAATACTTTACACTGATTACGAGGAAGCCTTTTTACTTTACCAACTTTACCCAGTTAATAGCTTTATCTATTAACAAGTACAAGGTTGAGTAAAAGGTTGGGAATAAAGTGTGAATTGTCACATCAAATGACTTTCACACTTAACCTTAAAAGTACGCATATTAAGGAATTGACTTTAATTCCTTAAATGCTCCCAACCATATTTGTATGGCCTGGTCCACATCAGCATGAACCTTGCCTATAAATATAAAGGCTTCTCACAACTTGCAAATTGCTTGAAACTTTGGCATTGCAACTTGTGAGATATACTCTAAGTAATTCTTACGAGTATTTCCAAGTTATTAGATCACTTGTATTTCTAAGGTTGTTTAGATACTTACACATTGGTGTTTATCTTTGTTCCGCAACAACCTTTGTATTTTATTTAACATACTTAATAAAATACATTTGAAAAGTACAACGTATCTCAATGCTACATACTTGAAGTATACATATTATTTATATAGTTTCAGCCATTATTGTTTCTTGTCATTTACTTTAAGTCAATTACTTTATTGTTTATATCCACATCTGGATCGCATTCTGAACTGGTCTGTTTCCAGAATAAAATTGCTTACCAGTCGGGTTTAACCATCTTATTTGGGACTCATAGTGTCGGATGAGGTGTCGGATGATCCTAAAGGTGGGTCTTCGTCAAAAAGGGTTGCTAAACTAAATACGGGTGGTGGAATCGGTGTGTTGTTTCTCTTTTTCCTTCTAGGTTTACTAGGTCTTGAAGATGCACTATCTACTATCGTTCCCGACCTCAATCGCATCAACTACCTAAATAAACCTGCAAAACTCAAGAAAAAGATCAAACGCACCAATATAAAAATGAAATGAAAAACTAAACTACACTACTTAAACTAATTAACCTAAACCTAATTTGACTACTAAACCCTAAAATGACTTAACCTAAAAACTGAAAAGTAACTTTCTCGTGCCGAAACACAAGAAAGGATCGAACTACACTACTAAACTAAGAATGCGTCGCGTCCCCGGCAGCGGCGCCAAAACACTTGATGGGTGGTTTTTGTTTCGTGTTTAAATTTATAAAAGTTGTACAAGTAATTATCTCAAACACACACACCTTAACGGACAGGGGACCCGATCAAATGTAGTATAGTTAAGTGATAAGTACAGGATCGTTCGCAGGGACGCGTTGCTTTACCTAATCTAGTAATATGTGTAATTCTAGCGGTTGGGGTTGTCACGATTTCCTATTAAACTAATTAAAATACTGAAAAGTAAATAGAAGCCGCAACCGCTTATTCAGCGAGAGGCTTAGTCTGAAAATAGTTTGAAAAAGCAAATAATAGTAATAAAATAAAATACTTGTTTGGCATCTCAGATCTCATGATACGACCAGATATCATTCTACCTACTTGCTAGACTGTTGGAAACTTAATCACGGCTCAGATTCTCATTAGATTCACTTTGCCTAAGTAACTAGTGTTGTCCCTAGACTCACACTACTTCTTTAAACAAATTCTCGTTAGATTCATTGTTTAAGAATTAATGACCTAAAGTTTGTGTTACTAATTCATCTTTAAGTTACCCGGCTCTTAAGCCATGACCAGATAATAATTCTCTCCGGTGACCACAGTGCACGTTTCCATGTCACTGGATCGCGTCTAACATTGTTAAGCATCATGTTCTATTCATCCTAATTACTATGGTTCTGGATCCCTCAGTTATAAGTGAATCACCTTTTACAACTAGTTATAGACCGACTAGTGTTTTCCATCCTTATGTATTAATCCTAGTGTATGATTATAGACCGATCATCAGAATTAAACTAATACACTCAGATATAGAACCGATAATAATATGAAGAACTAGTAAAACATGGATCTACAATAAACAGTAAAACACACTCCAACAGATCTAACAAATAAAGTAAAATAAATAAACGTCTACATGATCACATCGATCCAAACAAGTATTCAGCCTATTAGCCTACCATTATTAAAGGAATAACAAAGTCTGAAAAGATGAAAGACATTGTTTACCAACTAAAGTAAAATAAAAGAGTAGATCTAGGTAGAAGATGAAGATCGGAAGGTGTTAGAAGCTCCAAAACCTCCTTGGAATCTGCAAAGTCGACCTAGGGTTTGATGTGGGCGGCTAGGGCTGCTGAATTGGCTCTCTCCTCGGGTTTTGAGGGCTGCTTCGGCTTAAATAGGAAATAAAGTCGGTTTACTGAACTGGGCCGCCCAGCGGCGCTGGATGGGCTCCAGCGGCGCTGGCAGCTCCTGCTGCTTCTCGTTTCGCTTCGTTCGACTCCCGAATCACCTCCTTGTGTCTTGTAACTTCATAGGCCTTCATCTTGAGTCACTTGATGCCATTTACCCTCACTCGCATCTTCCGTGAACCTGCGTAAACATAGAATCCATTAAGTATCGATAGTTCCGGAATATTAACTCATTTAAGACATTGAAATGAGGCCTTTCGATAGGGGTTTTTATCACAAAATGAACGCTCATCACCTTTCATCCATTTTGTGACTCACCACTTCTACCTACATCTAACTACTCCTTTCTATTTATTTTTCATTCCAATTTCTTCTCTTATGTGTAATTCTTGAATTCATCCAAATCAAAAATCATCCAAATAATAATAATAATAACATTCAAATTACTAGAAAGTAAACTTGGGAGATTTTGGTGTTGGTGGTGTATGTGGCCGAAAATCAAGAGGAGGAAGGAGGAAGAAGACTAGTTAATTTTCCTTTTTGTTATCCTTTAAGGTATGGTTTTGATTATTATGTGCTTTGAGAAATTTAGGGTTCATAGAATCCAATTGAATTGGGGATTTCTAGCAAAATGGGTTTTGGAGATTTATTTCAATTAGGGTTCATGCAATTCAATTGATTTGGGGATTTAAGTGAAATATGTCATTTTGAAATATGCAATTCAATTGATTATATTTTATTTCAATTAGGGTTCATGCAATTCAATAGATTTCAATTGATTTGGGGATATTTGAAATTGATAAATTGGGGTTTTTTTTAGTGAGTTGATGATTTGTTATTATTTCCCCAAATTTTACTTACAATTGTGTATATTGTTTTTTTAGGGTTGCATGAAGGATTTGATAAAGGTTGTTTGAACCTTTATGGTCATATTGAGTATTGGTGATTTTGGGTAACAATGTGGTTTGTCTTATAATGGTAATCATAAAACTAAATATATATGTAAAATGAGAATGTTGATGGAAGGTTTAATAGTGATAATTTTGAAGAGATGGAATAATGTAAAAAGAGATTTTGATATGAGTCAATCAATCACATAGTAAGAATTGAAATGGGTAAAATAATGCTAGTGAAATTAGTGTTTATGGCTAGATAGCTTGGTATGTGAAATATGGCCTTATTTGCGTATTATGATGAATTTCTAGGTTGAAAGCATACTCAATCGTATTGTGGTCATCTTGATATTTGACTTTTGCGGAGGAGGTGAGTACCTTTATATATGATTATATATATGTTGGGTCAATTACATAATGGTGGTGAAATCTATATGTGTAATTTAGTTGATGTGGTGAAGACCATACGGGGTATGACACATTGTAGTAAGACCATATGGAATATGACATATTGTTGAAAGACCATACGGGGTATGGCAATGCGATTTGATGGTGAATGACATGTTATAGTAGATTGCTTGTTTGTATAGATATATGTATCTCGTAATTGAGTAAAGTGATAAGATTTGTGATCCTTGGTATGATGATGGTTATATAGTAGAGATGTTGTAAGACCATATGGGATATGGCAATGTGAATTGACTATTGGATGACATGTTTTATTTAGATGATTGATTTCATAGTTTCATTTACTACGTGTTGATATGAAAGTGTATATAGATGAGATATCATTGTGGTAATATAGGTTATCTCATCCTTATGAGTTGTTTCAATATGTGTATATTTGTATATAAACGTACTCACTAAGCGTAAAGCTTATTCTTTTAGTTGTTTGCCTTTTTATAGGTCTCGGAAGTGGAAACAAGTGTAAGTGCTTTGAAGTTTAAAGTTGAATTTGGATTTGGAAATGTTATCTCTTTTGCGGTAAATTGGTTTGTGGATAGAACCCGTAGTGCCCTCCTTTGGACTAGTGGCTCTTGGTACCTTTGAAGTGTTTTTGGTAAAGTTTGTTATGTATATTTCTGCAAAAGTTGGTTTGGAGTCATGGTCTTATGTATCCTAATGTATTTGGTTATCCTTGGTTAATGACAAATTGGGTAAACGACCCGTTTCGTTGTAAATTGTACATTTGATCAAATGAAAGCTTTTGGGAAGGTTGTGTCAATGAGTCACTTGTCTCTAACTCATTTTGAAGTTTGGAAATTGGTTTTAAGGTGTGAAAATGATTGGAGAAAGTTTGTAAGTCTTTTAGGTGCTCATATGGGATATGTTTTCTTCATCGTGGTTATGATTTTTCTTTATCTGGGTTGTGATTTTTCTTCATCTATGTTGTGAATTTGTCTTCATCTGGGTTGTGATTTTCTTCATCTGGGTTATAAAAAAAGATTTACGTATTCGGGTTGAGTCCTTTCAATTTGTATGCAAGTTTATTCACTAAGCATTCGCTTATATTTTAGTTGTTTACCATTTTATAGGTGGTTCCGGAAGAAGGAACTAGGTATTGTTGATTTGAAGTTGTTGACTTGAAGTGCTAGTGACTTGAAGGTATTTTGGCCATCCGTGGAAGAATGACATTTTGGTTAGAAACTTAGTTAATCCCCTCTCAAACTCTTGGCTTTTGATGGAAATGTCGTGTATGATGTATTTTAAGTCTTGAAGTCATGACTATTATGGTGGTTTGAAGTATAAATCATTTTGGAGTCAAATTGCCCATTTCGTCACTTTGGGTAAATGCGGGCGAGTGACCCGTTTGGTCGTTTTAATGTACATTTGAATGGTTAATGTGTTGGATGTGTCCGTATAGTTGTAATATGTGAATTTACTCTTTTTGGTGTTTTGGTTTGAAGATTTGAACTATGGAATTGAATTATATTGAATTTGGGTCAAAATGAAAAAGTGCAGATGGGACCGTAAATTTACGGCCCTGACCATAAATTTACGGCCCTTTGTATTTTCGAGTTACTTTTGATCAGGGAAGAAAAAAATCCAGGAGCGAATTACGGCTAGTTATAATTTAAGCCATAATTTTACGGCTAGGTTTTTACGGTCAGTTGTAATTAAGCCGTAAATTTACGGCTCTCAGCCATAAATTTACGGCCAGAACAAAAAAAAAATTCCTATCTTTTGGTCGAGTCGAGTCCAGTCCTTTCACTTAATTTTAGAACTTTATGACAGGAGAAATGATTTAGTCTAACCAGGGAGTAGTCACTCTGGTATAATAAGGAAACCGGTAGTGTAGACTGTAGCCAGTGCTTGACTAGAAGCTTATTAAGCTCTAAAAGCTCCATCTTTGGTTCACTTCTAATAATGCGAATCTTGGCTTGTATTGGCTCGAGTTTTGGCTTGTTTTATATGAGCACACGAACTTCTATTCGTCTAATATGTTATATGGATCAATTGATTAAAAATCAACAACAACTTAATCTTGTCATTGCATAAAGCTAATACAATGTCCAGGGGCGGATTTAGTATGTAAGTAGGTGGTTCCTAGGACCTACCTAAATATCGAAAAAGATTTAGAAAGAATAGGATAAATTTTTTTAGGACCTACGTAAAGATTTAGACAGGACCTACCTTACATCCTACTCTTGTATATAAAGACCATCATATTACTGGAAATAAACTATAAGAAAGAAAAACATAAATCAAAACTTTTCCGGCGGCTGCATTTTTTTAGTGAAGAAGATGAAGATGCAATAAGTAAAAGAGTTGTGTAGGTAAAAGTCAAAGTTGTTGCCTTTACTCTTAATATTATTATATTAGTTTACACTTTAAACCTTAGACTATCTAAATCTTTCCAAAATAAACATATATATGTTTCAGATATTACAATTTACTCCTTTTGCATTATGTTTAAAGTTTAAACTATTGAGTTTTCTAATGAATTTTTACTGTTTTGAAAATAACTTTTTCACAGAAAAATATTTGTTTAGTACAGGTGAACTATTTCAAATAGGGTGTATGTATAAAAACTCCATCCAAAATGCTTTAAGGGGCAAGGGTGTAGTCGGCAAAAAACATCAACAAGATGAATCGGCTAGCATCGACTCTTTGGCAAGGTTATAGCATGTGCATCGGCTACTTTTGGCAAGCTCCATCGGCAAGTTGAATCGGCCACTTTTGGCCGATGCAAGTGAACGTTGGGTGTGATTGTTTCGAGGTAATCAATCAAAAACAAACATTAATTTATATATATATACTGACACATACATATATATACCATTCTTGTTCTTCACCATTTTTTCCGACGACGATTTCGTTTTCCGGCGACTCATTTGACTTGTTTGTGAGATAAAATGAGGAAGGGGTTACAACATCTTTTCCCGGAGAGAGAGAGAGAGAGAGATAAAGAGATGATGAGACCCACCGCCGTATTCACCATCTTTTCCGGTGAGTTTTTCCGGCAAGCCGTCTGGGTTTCCGACTGTACAGTGTACACCCACGATGTTCAAATCCGAATGGGGGGATGATATAGATGTAAAAACCGATATAGGGGTGAGTTATTTTGAGAACCACTAAAAATATATATATATGATAGATGGAGATATAGATTTGGCTTCAAAAAGAAAAGAGATGGAGAGCATAGCGGTGGTGTACTGGGTGTGGTGTGGGAAATTGGGAATATATATTATGTTGCATATATATTATTATTATATTTTATTATTATTTATTATGGTGAGATGCCAATTTGTACCGATTTGCCACTACACCTTTAAATTTGGCTATATTTTGGCAAAAAGTGGCAAATTTTTCAAAGTCCACATGGCATAATCTTATTGGTCAAATTATTTGCCAAAACTTGTCCAAGTGCCAATAATCGGCACTACACCCTTCCCCTAAAGGCTTGTTATAAACATAATCAATTGGTCATATTTATAAGTTGATTTTTCGTTGCCTATATATTATGCCATATTGACTCTGTTAACACCTGAATTTATTATACAAGTACTTCTATTATATATCTGGATCAAAAATATGTACGTATAACCATATTTGCATTAAACCATTCTATAAAGAAAACCATATATGAGTCTATGCAAATTGGTCTAGTAAATATGTATTATTAAACGAAAATAAAATCGTTCATGTACCGAATTCATGCTATAGGTCGTTCCGACCGATTTCATTATTAACTCTACCTCAAATGTCGTCAAATCAACGTCAAGGACCTACCTAAGTCGAAATCCTAGATCCGCCACTGACAATGTCTAGCCAATTAATTTGCTCTACATTGTGTACGTATTTGTGTGCTTACAACTAAAAGGTCTGTGTAGTGATCATTTATGATGTTTTTGGTGCAGTCACTCTTTTCTCAAGAGTCATTTGAGAAAACAAAAGCTGCTAAAGAATATGTTTATTCTGGATGGGCGCCAAAGGTTGATGTATGAAGCCATCCGAACTATATTGTTCCTTTTACCACTTTATATCTTTTTTCAACTGCATCGAGAATAATCTTTGAAATATCTGGCTAAACAAAACATTATGATTGTAAAGTAATAATCGACGGATTGAATTTTGTTTTATTATTTTTCTTGAGTGCCTGACCTATCAATCTAGCTATTGATGTGAAAGTATGTCAAAACTATATATTAGGATGCTAATATTTGACTGTACTTCCTCACAGTGGCAGATTCAGTAATTTTCTACGTCTACACCATATGTAATCTAGCTTAAACTAAAAAAGGAAATGACTAACAAAATTGTCTTCATGAGGTTGGAGGACAGGACCCTCAACCTCTGTCTCCAAAAGTGAGAGGGTCGGCAACTGATCCAACCATGTTTGTTAAAATTGTCTTAGAAATTAATCAATGTAACTCAAGTAACGTGAGAAAAAAAAAAAGCAATACTGTAGCAAGAAAAACTGCAACAAAACTTCTTTGGAAAAACTATTTTAACTAATAAAAGTCTAACTAAAACATCACAAGACAACAAGCAATAACGCAAGAGAAGTACAACAAATGAAAATACTGGTAAGTGCTAAATTAATTTGAATTAGCGATTTAAAAGAATGATATAAGCTACAACAAATCAGCGAAAAAGAGTTACCGGATATTTGGTACTAGCCGTATTTGAAACCACTTACCAATTAACATGTTATGATATCTTGTAAAATTATGGACAAATTATAGATATGTATAGTGGTGTAATGTCCGTATGTACTTACTTGTCTTTCTCAAAAAAAGGCAACAACAAAATTATATAAAAAAAGCTACGAAACAGCAGTAAACAAAACCTAATAAACACTTGATCGTAGCAAAATAACATTAAATACCAAAAAGAACTAAAAATTCACGAAACTATGAGGTATTGGGCTTTTTTTGTCCAAATTTGTTGACGTTGAGTTATAAGTACGTGCATGGTGATCTCGGACCAAGGCCCGATCTCGGACCAGGCCCAACCTAATAAACCCGATAAGCTTGGCCCAAAGATCAGCCTTACCTGAAAGTTCAAACATGCGTAAAATTAATCAATTATTATAGACAAAAAAGAAAAAAAGAAGCTCGGCCCTAGCTTTTATTGGTGTCGACATTCATGTCTTTAACAGTTATTTCACTTCATGTATGTTAATTTCAACGGCAAGTCGGCAAGCAATTTTAATGGTATGAGTTAATGTATCATAACCAATCATCAATAAGAGGAGATGGATTGATGGAAGACAATAATTCTTCCTCTGTTCATCTCTTCTTCTCTTATCAAACCAAGATATCCACTATCCCAATCCTCTCTCATCTCTTTCTCCCCTCTCATATTTCACTGAACCCTAATTTTTTTGGAATTGGGGGAAGCTTATTGGAGTGATCTATACCTAATTGAAGTGTGAGTTTGTGTGTTTGACATCATGTCCAATAAGAAGAGTAGTGGTGCCAAGGAAGTTTAAGGATTCTGTTCATGGGTTAAATAAAAAAAAGAGTATTAAAAATGGTGGAGTGACTGCTGGGCAAGAGGATAATCATAGGAAGGTTGAAGATAGTGTGATAGATAATGGTAAGGTTCTCTGAACACTTCAGAAGGTATTGAGATGCAGGAGACAGAGGTTAGCACTGCATCTGCTACAAGTGAAGATATAAATTACAAGGATGAGCATTCCCCGACAAGTACCGATGCTGGCAATGTCACTAACCAGCCTGAAGCTACCAATGATAACAACCAGATTAGTGGTAATGGTAATGGTAATGGTTCTGGTATCAATAATGATACTGGAAAAGGGGATGTGAATGCAACTAATATGGAGGAACAACAAAAGAAACCGGTGTCGTATGCTAGTGCTGTTACCTCTCATCGAGTGGCTCGCAAGGCTAACTTCCGTTCGTTGACAGTTGATACTGCCATGGATGGTGCTGATTTGGTGCTCCCTTTGGCGGCTATAAAAGAGGTAACTCACCGTTTTGCAAACACCTTATTTGGTTATTTCTTGGGAAAGCGTCTTGCGTTTCCAATTGTAGAATCTTATGTGAAAAATGCTTGGTCCAAGTATGGAATTAAGAAGGTTATGATGAACCCTGCAGGGTTTTTCTTTTTTAAATTTGATTCAAAGGAAGGAATGGAACAAGTGATTGCTAAAGGTCCATGGCTTATTAGGTCGACTGTGATTATTCTTGACATATGGACTCCCAATACGAACTTGATCAAAAAGGATGTTACAAATATACCAGTGTGGGTTAAACTTCACGATGTGCCATTGGTGGCATATACGGAAGATGGTTTAAGCATGATCGCCACCAAGCTTGGAAACCCTATGATGCTTGATGCTTATACAAGTAATATGTGCTTGGAATCATGGGGTAGGAACTCTTATGCACGTGCTTTAATAGAAGTTTCATCTGTCACTGAGTTAAAAAAAGACTTGGTTATTGCTATTCCTAAGTTGAGTGGTGAAGGACACTCGTTGGAAACCATCCATGTTGAATATGAATGGGAACCACCTCGTTGCTCCACATGTTGTACATTTGGTCACCTAACTGTGCATTGTCCTAAGAGCGTTACTGTTAAACAGGCTACTAAGGTAGATGATGAAGGTTTCCAAGAAGTGAAAAAAGGAAAAACAACTATGAAATTTGTGGTCCCAAATAAGAAAACGAAGCAGAATCTGATCTATAGGCCAAAAGTCAGCCCAGTGCCAAACTCTAATGGGGCTGGCTCGTCGAGTTGTCCTGAAATTAATAAAAAAGTAGGTGCTGGTCCTCCTTGCAACGACCCAGTTAAGTGCTCCAACTCCTTCAGTGGGTTGGATACGGATCCTAATGGGATAGAGCAGATGGACAAGGCAAAGAAGCAAGGTGTAAATAACAATTTTCATGTTACTGTTGACTCTGATGGAGAAGAGGTGATTGAAATTACGAATGAAACAACTAAATTCATGACCTCTGAAACTCAACCTGGTATGAATACCTCGGGGGCAAGCACTCCTGGAAAACCCATTTTTAATGGGTAGTGTTGCGGCATGGAATATAAGGGGCTTGAACCATCCCCTTAAACAAAAAGAGGTTCGTAATGTGGTTAGAGAGAATCACCTTAATATTTGCGCTATTCTTGAATCTCATGTTGATGTCTCGAAATTGTTTGATGTTTGCAAGAAAATCTGTAATAGGTGGGATTGGATATCGAATGGTAATGTATGTAGTAAAGGAATGCGTATTATTCTAGGCTGGAATACAGAAGTGGTGGATGTGATGCTTCTCTCCCAAACCAACCAAGTCATGCATGTTCAGGTTGTATTCAAAGAGGATAAAAAAGCTTTGTTTTGTTCGTTCATTTATGCGGATAATTATTATAAAAATAGGAGAGAACTATGGCAAAACCTTTCCATTCATAAACATTTTGTTGCCGATAAACCGTGGGTGCTTCTAGGGGACTTCAACACGTCCCTTCACTTGGAGGATAAGTCGTTGGGCTCCTCTAGTATTAATACAGGTATGAGAGATTTCCAGGAATGTGTGAAGATGATTGAAGTTCTGGATATTAACTCGTCAGGGGTGCATTTTACATGGACTCAAAAACCTAAGAAGGGAGTAGGTATGCTAAAAAAGATTGATAGGGTCCTTGGTAACTCTCAATTCATTAGGGAGTTCCCAGCCTCTCATGCAGTATTCCAACCTTACAGAGTTTCTGATCATTCCCCATGTGTTCTTAAGCTACCTTCTGTGGCTAGGGAGCGCCCCAAACCGTTCAAATTCACAAATTTTCTAGCCTTGAAGGAGGAGTTCTTGGAGATAGTTACCAATGCATGGCAAGCCCGGGTCAATGGTCATAATATGTTCCGAGTTGTCAAAAAATTAAGGTCACTCAAGACTCCAATGCGTAAACTGTTATTTAAGCAGGGTAACTTGCATAACCGAGTCACCCATTGTAGGAAAGCTCTTGATGATATACAACTTGAAATTGATAAAGACCCTACAAATGTGTTATTGCGTGACAGGGAATCAAATCTTTTGCATGAGTTCAATCAGGCCTCCTATGATGAAGAGAGCTTCTTGAAGCAAAAAGCCAAGGTCGAGTGGCTAAACTGTGGTGATGCCAATACAAAAAAATTTCACAACTCTCTTAATTGCAGGAATCATAGAGGACGCATAGACACTGTAAAGGATGTGTCAGGTGCTGTTTATGATGGCAGTAGTGTACCTACTGTTTTTGTGGATCACTATGAGAAGTTTTTGGGTCAAGAGGGTCATACTATCCCATTCCAACATCAACAGCTTTTTGTCCAGCAACTACACTCGCAAAAGGCTGCCAACATGGTATGTCATGTAACTGATGAGGAGATTAGGAAGGCTATGTTCTCTATAGGTGAAACAAAAGCCCCGGGTCCGGATGGGTTTACGTCGGTTTTCTTTAAAAAAGCTTGGGATGTTGTTGGTAGTGATGTGACGAATGCAGTTAAGGATTTTTTCCAGAATGGTCAAATCCTACAAGAAATCAATCACACAATCATTGCCTTAGTTCCAAAGGTGAGTACTCCTAATGGTGTTAATGATTATCGTCCAATATCTTGTTGCAATGTTATTTATAAGTGCATTAGCAAGATTATTACTAACAGAATAAAGAATGTGTTAAATGATATTGTTAGTATCAACCAATCGGCTTTTGTTCCGGGGAGAAGAATTTCGGATAATATCCTACTAACACAGGAACTCATGCACAATTACCACCGCGATTTTGGCCCACCCAGATGTGCCTTCAAAGTCGATATACATAAGGCCTATGACACAGTCGATTGGAATTTTTTGGAAACATCATTAAAGGGTTTTGGTTTCCATCGAATCATGGTACAATGGATTATGGCGTGCGTTTCTAGTACTTCCTTCTCCATTTGTATTAATGGAAATTTGTATGGTTATTTTCGTGGCAAGAGGGGTCTGAGACAGGGTGATCCTATGTCGCCATACCTATTTACTTTGGTAATGGAGGTCCTTACACTACAACTCAGACAAATGGTTAACGATGCCCTGTACTTCAAGTATCATAACCGATGTGAAAAACAAAAAATTATTAACCTTTGTTTTGCAGATTACCTCTTTTTATTTGTTCGTGGTGATGTGTCATCTGTTCAAATTGTTATGCAAGCTCTTAATGCATTCAAAGAGGCATCTGGTTTGGCTCCTAATCTTACAAAGAGTACGGTGTACTTCTGCAATGTCATTGACCATGTGAAGAATGAAATCCTTGCCATTATGCCCTATGAAGAAGGTACACTTCCTGTTCGTTACCTTGGTATTCCTCTAATCTCTACTAGGCTCCTGTACAAAGATTGTAAAATACTAGTTGAAAAGATGGAAAAACGTATTGATGATTGGAGAAATAAGTCTTTATCATTTGTCGGTCGAGTCCAATTGATCAGATCTGTTTTGTCTTCCTTACACACTTATTGGGCTTCTGTGTTCATTCTTCCTACACGTATTATAAATGACCTTGAAAAGAGAATGCGTGACTTTTTATGGAAGAAGGGTCCTATGACGAATAAGAAAGCAAGAGTTACTTGGAAATCAGTTTGCTTACCAAAATATGAGGGGGGGCTCGGGATTAGAAGGATTGCTGATATGAATAAAGCGTTAATGTCCTCACACATTTGGTGTATCCTAAATAACAAGAACACTTTGTGGGTGCAATGGGTAAAATCATACAAGCTTAAAGATAGAAGCTTTTGGGATGTAGAGCCACAAGCAAACATGAGTTGGAGCTGGAGGAAACTTCTGCAAGTTAGACATTCTGTTAGATCCCATATTTGGTCTCGTGTTGGGAATGGGAACAATACATCATTTTGGTATGACAACTGGGTGAATGAATGCCCTATGAACCAATATGTAACACCGAGACATATTGTAAGTGCTGGTTTTTCCTCTCAAGCGACTATTAGTGACATGATCAACAATGGAGAATGGAAATGGCCTATTGTTTGGTACGATCTCTTCCCCGTACTTATTAATGTGTCCCCACCAATCTTGTCAGAACGTGATGATGAATTAGTATGGCGGGATAGGAGTGGCAATGAGTTTGGATTTGGAACGAGTGTGGTATGGAACTCTATTCGGTATAGTCAAGATGAAGTGTCATGGGTTAATCTAGTTTGGTTCTCTCATTGCATTCCTCGACACTCATTTAACATGTGGCTGATCTTGAAGAATAAATTGAAAACTCATGATAGACTACGACCGTGGGAGGTTGGGGGTCCTATTAACCTCAACCTTATGTGCTGTTCGCTTTGCCTCCATGGTCCGGACTCTCGAAATCATTTATTCTTTGAGTGTCCCTTTTCAGTGCAGGTATTGTAAAGTCCCTCACACGATGGTTTAACCCACGAGTGTAAAATAACAAGTCAAGTATGAACTAGAATCGGACTAGTATTACTTTAAATATAAATGCAAGAATATAAATAAAGCAATAAACGACTTTAAGCAATATTTAAACAAGTAAATAAATGATGGAACACGAATGTAATTTTCAAGTGTATTTTCTTTATTGATGATAAACAAAATACAAGATTGTTGCGGAACCTAGATATTACAAATATGTAACTATCTAAACAATCTTTGAAATACAAGTGATCTATACTTGCTAAATAATCTCCTTAGATCGATATACTTAGAGTTGTGAAGTATAATTGTTTAGATCGAGAGTATTTAAGCAAGTTCACCAAATTGCTAAAAAAGTGATTTGAATGAGAAATATGACTTTGTATTTATAGGCAGATAAATTCAACAATGAATTTATTTGCCGTACAAATATGGTTGCATGCATTTAATGAACCGACAAGGTTATTAAATGCATTGGTTAAGGTACAAGGATAAAGTCCTTTTAACCAACCACCTTTACACACGTATGTACTTTTATCAATAGACAATTGGATGTCCGGGTAAAAGTGTGTAAAGGCATAAAGTCAATTCCTCGATATCAGTGTTCAGACTTGTAAGGTCTAGAACACTAATAAAGGCTCCAGTCGGAGATCTGGTAAGACTGTCAGTGGGCTCCACTGTTTGTCAGTCTTCTTTCTTCAGACTTCAGTCTTTGACTTTAGTGAGAATGTCTTCAGTAGAATAGATCTGGACTGGGGTGAAGTCCAGTGAGCTAATCTGGAGAATACTCCAGATTTCCTATACAAGTATTTGCTCACTGGTCTTCCATTATTTCTGAACAAATCTTCAGAGGGACTCCAGATTCCAAGTCTGGAGTAGGTCCAGTATTTATCATTTCTGGACAGATCTTCAGTAAGGCTCCAGTAGTCGAGTCTGGAGCGAGTCCGGTAAATCTGGACCTAACAAATTCCCCCTATTTGTTTAGAAATAATGCAAGTGTTTTCAAGCTTAAATCTATACAACTTTGTATGCTTGAAAAACACAAGTTTTGACTTAGTCTAAAAAATCTAAGTTACTGGAAAACACTTTATAGATCATCAGTGTTCCAGATTCATCTTTTAATACTAACTTAGACTAAATCTGATCATTTACTTTTATGAATTAAAAACTGCAACTAATATTACATACATCAACTGATAAATAGTTACAATTTTTATCAAACGATAAATTACAATAAGTAAATGATATAAGAGTCAGGCCCTTCTCTTCGATGTCTGTCCTGGAGCATCTTCAGAAGCCTTTCTCTTTGGTGATGGAGAAGATGGTACTGATTCTGGTGATTTCATGCCTATTGCAACTTCCATCTGTTGCTTTCTTCTCCATACCTTCTCAACCCTCTTCAGAAATGCTTTAACTTCAGTCGACAAATCTGTCTCCCCCCTGAACGTTAAGGCAATCTCCTTCAGTTCAGTCCATCCAAACGCCTGGACTGAAGTACTCTTTCTTTCATCAGTAAAGTTACCTTCCCTGGTCAACTTTATTTCAAACTTTGACATACCTTCATGATTATCAGCAAGCTTAATCTCTGCACCAGTGATCCTTCTAGCATCATCCCTGAAATTCAACATTTCATTATACTTGTCTTTCCATTTGGCTGTCTGGATCATTGCTTCAGTTTCCTTTGACATTCTCTGTTGTTCTACAGCAGACTGGAGTTGTTGACGATTGATTTTCAGAGAAGTGTCCAGGGGAATGAATGTGCTCACATCTGCATCTTTAATTGCTTTGACCTGTTTGGCAGTAAGCTTAGGTAAGCCAGTCAATTTCTTCCTGTACTCTAACTCCAGAGCACCAGCATTTTTCCTTATCTTCTTCTGGAGGTTCACCAGTTCCTCCTTTCTCTGCCTGATAAGTTCTGGTACACTAACACTATAAATTATTGAATCATAAATTTGTTCTTCTTCAGCATAAAAGGAGCGTACATGAACATCATTCAATGCATTCAGACATTGATGAACTCTGGGGTCTTCCTTCATCTTTTTGTACACATCAATGTTTATGCCCAACCTGCCAGCATTATAAGAATCCAGAGTCCCCATAGTTGCCATCTCCCTATGATGGGCCAGCAGTTCATCTCTTTGATTTCTCTTGAAGATTTCAATCATTATGCATTGTTGTTCCAGCTTCTTAGAGGTTTCATCATCAGCAGTGGGAAACTCTGATGATTCTTCAACAGTTTGCTCTTCTTCTCCAGATACCATTTGTTCTTTTCCTTTAACAAACTTCAGAGTAGTTGGTATATCTGGGAAAGATTCAAACTGGGGCTCACTGGCTTCAGTACCAGCAGCTTCTTCAGTGGCTTCAGTGCCAAATGCTCTCTGTGCTAATCGTGCACTGGCATCAGTACCAGTCACTTGTTTTGTTGCACAATGCTTTCAGTAGCAAAGGCCTTTTCAACAGCATTGGCCACAACTTCTTTCTTCTTTCTAATCAAACCTTCTTGGACACCAGACGACTTTTCCCCCTTGGAATGATCACCAGTTTTGGACTTGAGATCATTCCATAATTGTTCTAGCATATGTCTGTCCAGTGCACCAAAAGTTCTTCCAGTCACTGGAGTTGTATCATTCACATTCTTTCGGAGTGCCTGCACTTCCTTTTTAACATTTTCAACTTCTTGAGGCAAGTGCTTTGGCAATTCTTTTTCTATCAACTTCTCCACTTGGGGTAACAGCCCATCTTGAATAGTTCGAAGAACAGACCCAGAAATTTCTTCAGATATTTCTTTCAACATACTAAGTCTGAACTTCTTTGCACATTCATCACTAATCGTGCTAACAACAGCAGCCTGATCAAGTGTGGGCCTGCTTTCCAATGAACTAACCCTAGTAACCAACTTCTGAACCTCATCCTTCAGACCTGTCAGTGGTTGAACAAGTTCACCTTTCACTGCAGTCTGAACAGCATTCACCAGCCCTGTCTCCAATCCCTGGACTGCACTTTGATGTTTTCAGTGTTGTTATTAGTGGCCAGTACCAGCTCATCCAGCTTCTCAAAAACAAGCTTTTCATTCCCAGCAAATATATTCATTTTAGATGCTAGATTGTTTGATAATAAAGATTTAAAATCGGAAACAACCTGAGATGATGACTGGAGTGATCTCTCCAGGTCCGCCACCTTACTTAAAAGGCCTTGGACCTCGGCTGAAGACGAAGTGGAGAGACCACTGGGAGGTTCAAGGTTTGAAGTCATTCTGTTCATTAAGGGTACTTGTGCCCAGACCTCTTCAGTTGCAGTTTCATCAGTAAAAACTGTTGAGTCCAGCACACGTTGTTCAGATATGTTGACTGGAGTTTCAAGTGGTGGAGGTTGAGATTGTGAAGTTTGAATGGTTGGAGGAGTGAAGTATTGAGTATTTTCTGGAATTGAAGGTGTGGTGGTGGTGGTGGTGGCATGTTTGAGTCTGGTGGGGGTGGTGGCATTTCTGATTCTGGTGGCGGCATATTTGTTTCTGGTGGAGGTGGTGGCATTTCTGGTAGACTTTCAACTTGTACAACATCCTCACCTAGAAAGTTCATATTGACATCAAAATTCTGATCTTCTGACATGGGAGAATCAGCCTCATCCCAAAACATTTCACCAACAGTTGTATCACCAGCCTGAGCACCAACCAGTTCACCAGCCTGTTCACTTGCTTCAACATTCAAATCGATTCGAGCCTCTTGCTCACCAGATACTTGTTCATCAGCCTGAACAATTTGTTCTACCTGCTCAACAATCTGAGCCACATTTTCTTCTTGCACGACAGTCTGTACAACATTTTCTGTCTGCTCAATAACTTGTATATTTTCAACATTCTCCTCTTCAAAAATAGGAGACCCATCAATGTTCATTACATCACCAGGATGTCTTTCTGGATTCACCTGAACTCCATCTCTCATCAGACGCCTATTTGATCTTAGTCGTCTGGAAGGCTCAACATTTGGTTGTTGACCTTCAGGAGCCACTTGTCTGATGGGTTGTACAGCTTCTATAATCTGAACATCTTGGTCACCAGAGGGTCCTTCACCAACTTGACCTCTACCTGGAGCCACTTCTACTTCTTCCCTTTGAAAAGAGAGCATGGACTGAGGAATATCTACCTCATTCAGTGGAAATCTTAGGTTGGTCAGATCCCTCATATACTCACTCACAGAAAAGTGAGTAGTTTCAAAATCGTACTGGTCTCCTAGAGCGCTTTTAAACAACAGTGAAAGAAAACGGATATATGGAACAAAGGCTTTTCTACCTTTCACTTTAAGACGCTCTACCAGATCATCAAACAGGATCTGAGCAAAATCCACTCTATAACCAAACCAGAGGCAGTAGGCAATCTGGAGATGAGTCTGATTTATCTGGTCCAACCCTCCAGAACTGCCTCCCAAACATTCAACAATGTGCGTGAAGAAGAATCTCCATGAGTCTGTCAGCCTGCTCATGTAGACTGTTCCCTTTCTGGATAGCTGGCCATGCTCATCCATAATTTCTGTGTGCCCCATCAATCTGCATACTTCCCTGAAATTTATACCAGAGGGAAGTTCGATGGGCAACTCATTCTGTTCAAAATAATTCAATTGTAGAACAGACCTGAGTAAACTAACAGAGAAACTCAAGGATCTGGTACCTCCCTTGAGAGTATAAGTAATTGATGAAGTTTCATCATTATAAATTCCAGAGTACCAGAATTCACATAGATAATCGTGGTACATCCTCCCTGGATTTAAGGTCAAAGCACCATATAATGGACATGAGATAAAGAATGTATTTAGTCTCCCAATAATGGATCGGGCATTATGAACACTGGAAAGTGAGAGTTTTGCCATCCAGTTATTCATATTTATCCTTATGGCCTTAGCCTCAAGAGTAATATGGGGTGCCTTTTCAACATTGGCAACCGGAGCATATTCTGCAGCAAGCAGATTTTTAGGAGAGTTAGATTGTCTTGGTGCCATTTGAATATTAATAGATGAAGATGAAATTGAATATTTAGGGTTTTGATGAAGATTTGATGAAGAATTGAATGGAAATGGAGTAAATATGAGAGATGATTATGATTGGAAATTGAATGAATTGAAGTAAATGAAGGAATTTTAAGGATTTGGGGAGTAAATATGTTCGAAGTAAATGCAATTGAAAGTGAAAGTGGGTATATATAGGAGAGAGAATGTGGAACTCAAACGGTTTATTTGAAATTATCAAATATAATTTTTGATCGGGTTCTGAGATCCGCATTAATTACATCACATCACACATAAATGTGTGACGGTTTACAGCCCACAAACAGTATCAAGTTGCACTTTTTGTCTTCCCAAGGTAAAAATACCATCATTACTTTGAAAAATTTACATGCCACGTAGGATTATAAGATAAATATCTTTAAAAAGTTTGCTTACGTGGCACGCACAATGACCAAGTATTTAAAAAATATTATGACTCATTTCAGTGCATTTGGAGGTTGACTGGACACTCCAGTATCACTGGTGGATTAGTCCAGTAACGCATGTACTGATGGTACACTGGAGGGACACTCCAGTAAAGTACCAGTGAAAACCATTTGAAAGAGACTGGTGACCTCAAACATGCACGTCAACTAATACAGACAAATGAGAGGGACACATTTACAAGGAGACAAAAGTCACCTCAAACATGCACTTCAACCTGTCCAATTACCAGTGAGAGGGACATATTTACAAAGTACCAGTAATATTTTCTGAAGAATAAAAAATTCCCCCTGAACTTAAAACATTTTTAAGAGCAAAAAATATCTTTCAAGTCTTTCCCCCTGGAATGTTGATCAGAAATCTATTAATGCAAAGATAGTACACAACGGCGTTCAATATCTGAGCAGTCATAAATTTATAAATCTTTAAATCAAAGATCCTCAGTAGTACATAATGGCGTTCAATACCAAGGTTCCAGATTTAAGGGTTTAACATTCCCAACTCACCAACAAGATATTCAAAAGTTTTGACATCCAGAGGTTTAGTAAAAATGTCAGCGAGTTGTTTGTCCGTGGGAATAAAATGGAGTTCAATGTTGTTTTTCATAATGAATGAAGTGATACCTGAGATCAATGTGCTTCGTCTTGGAGTGCATGACTGGATTGTTCGAGATAGCAATGGCACTGGTATTATCACAAAAGATTGGGGTCTTTGAGTACTTAATACTATAATCAAGCAACTGGTTCTTCATCCAGAGTATCTGAGCACAACAACTGGCTGCAGACACGTATTCAGCTTCAGCAGTGGACAATGAAACTGAAGTTTGCTTCTTACTGGTCCAGCTAACCAGTTTGCCACTAAGGAAATGACATCCACCAGTAGTGGATTTCCTGTCTATCTTACAACCTGCATGATCTGAATCTGAATAACCCATTAGATCCATGCCTGAGCCTTTGGGATACCAAAGACCCAAACTGGGGACACCCTTAAGGTACTTCAGTATGCGCTTTACAGCAAGCATATGAGATTCCTTTGGATTAGATTGATATCTGGCACATAAACATGTTGAAAACATAATATCTGGTCTACTGCAGTTAAATACATCAGTGAACCAACCATACCTCTGTAGATAGTGGTGTTCACTGGTTTACCATCTGGATCGGAGTCCAGTGTCAGTGGTGCAGAAATTGGAGTTGGTTTAGATGGTGAAGAGTTCATATCAAATTTCTTTAAAAGATCTCTAACATATTTTTCTTGATTAATAAAAATACCATCCCTGGTCTGTTTAATCTGGAGTCCTAGAAAAAATGTTAATTCACCCATCAAACTCATTTCATATTCAGTTGACATTATTTTAGAAAATTTCTTGCACATGTTTTCATCAGTAGACCCAAAAATAATATCATCAACATAAATTTGTACCATTAACAGATTACCTTTTTCATGAAGAATAAATAAGGTATTGTCAATTGCACCTCTTTTGAAACCATTTTTCAATAAATGTTTAGTCAGAGTGTCATACCAGGCACGTGGGGCTTGTCTGAGGCCATAAAGCGCTTTGTCCAGACGATATACCCAATGTGGATGCTTTTCATTAACGAAACCCGGTGGTTGTCTGACATAAACTTCTTCTTCAAGCTTTCCATTCAAGAAAGCACTCTTTACATCCATCTGGTAGACCTTGAACTGATGATGAGCAGCGAATGCTAAAAATATTCTGATCGCTTCAAGTCTAGCCACTGGAGCAAAAGATTCATCAAAATCGACATCTGACTGACAGTAACCTTGTGCTACCAGTCTGGCCTTGTTTCTGATTACGTGGCCATCTTCATCTACCTTGTTCCTGAAGACCCATCTTGTTCCAATTGGTTCTTTCTTTCCAACTGGGAAAGGAACCAGGTACCAAACCTTGTTTCTTTCAAACTGGTGAAGCTCTTCTTGCATAGCAGTCACCCAGCTTGGATCTTCCATAGCCTCGTCAATCTTCTTTGGTTCATTCAGTGATAAGAAACTGACATATAAGCATTGATCACTTGAGGCTCTTCTGGTCTGAACTCCTCTACTGGAGTCACCTATGATCTGATCGATAGGATGAGCTTTTGTCCATCTGGAGTACTGACCAGGATTGTTACTGACAACAATATCAGTGCAAGAGTTCAGTTGAGTTTCAGGATGAGGATCCTGGTAAACTATTTCAATATCTTCATCTGAATCAGTAAGATCACGATTTGCATCATGAAATTCTTCAATGGAAGGCATTTCCTGAAGTACTGGTTCAGTTTGAAATTCTTCATATGAAAACATTTCAGGAATAGTTTCAACTGATACTGATACTGGGGGAGTAGTACGTACATCTGATCCAATAACAAGTTCATTGGGTAGTTTGAAACTTATTGAAGGATAGAAAGGTGTACAACTGGGGATCTTCTTCTTACGAACTGGTTCCAAGTCAGAATGACTGGAAACTTCTTCAGGTGAATTTTTGCAGTTAATGGGATCAGATTCACCGAAAATAATTGGAATTACTGGGGGAGAATCAAGGGCAGGCTTTTTATTGATTGCATTATTTGATTCATCAAAAGTAACATGTATGGACTCTTGTACCTTCTCCAGTCTCTTGTTGTAGACTCTGAAGGCTTTGCGAATGGCTGAATATCCTAAGAAATATCCTTCATCAGCTTTGGCATCAAATTTGCCTAACTGAGTGGAGTCATTCAGGATGTAAACTGGACATCCAAAAACGTGAAAATAACCAATATTTGGTTTTCTATTTCTCATATTTCATAGGAAGTCTTCTTGTGTCGCTTCACGTACACTGATCGATTCTGGGTGTGGCAAGCAGTTGCAATTGCTTCAGCCCAGAAACTGGTAGGAAGACCAGATTCAGCTAGCATACTCCTGGCAGCTTCTATCAGCGTTCGATTTTTCCTTTCTACCACTCCATTCTGTTCTGGAGTGCGTGCTGACGAGAAGTTCTGGGAGACGCCAGTGTCAGTACAGAATTTCTCCAGAGTTGCATTCTGGAATTCTGTTCCATTGTCACTTCTTAACTGACACACCTTTTGCTTATGCTTCAGTTCAATCTGCTTGATAAGAGAGATGATTTTAGCAGCAGCTTCACTTTTAGACCTGAGAAAGACCACCCAACAATATCTGGAGAATTCATCTACGATCACCAGGGTGTATCTTTTACCAGCACGAGTCTGAACATTCACTGGACCAAAGAGGTCCATATGAAGCATGTGAAGTGGTTCAGTAATGCTGAAATTCTGTCTAGTCTTGAAACTGGCACGTTTCTGCTTTCCCATCTCACATCCTGGACATGGCCTTTCCTTTTTGAAGGAAACTGAAGGTATCCCATCTGCCAATTGTTTTCTAGACAACTTATTAATATTTTTGAAATTTAAATGGGATAACCTTTTATGCCATAACCAGTTTGTGTCTTCATCAGCTTGAGTATAGAAACATTGCTCTGAAGAGGAGCTTTCCATATCCATCACATACACGTTCCCTTTTCTGGGGGCAATCAATACTACCTTCCAGTCCTTGTTGAATACAATGCCATGAACAATATTGAATAGAACTTGATAGCCATCATCACACAGTTGACTTACACTGATCAGGTTATATTTCAAACCATTCACATATGCAACACGTCTGAATTTGACTTGTCCAT
Organism: Erigeron breviscapus; assembly: GCA_034093135.1. Lineage (NCBI taxonomy): Eukaryota > Viridiplantae > Streptophyta > Magnoliopsida > Asterales > Asteraceae > Erigeron > Erigeron breviscapus. Next base: position 110,548,992 of record CM067167.1, on the reverse strand, counting down.
TGTTCAGAACACCATACCCCTCAGTCTTTCCACAACCATCATTTCCAAAAGTAATGGAGGGTCCATCAAAAATGATGAATTCCTCCAGCAGGGTCTTACGTCCGGTCATTGTCCTGCCAGCTGCACTGTCAAGATACCAGGTATGCTTCTTTCGATCGCCCTGCACATCCACCAGATATATCAGTTAGATTTGGGAACCCATCGACTGATGGGTTCACTGGATCCTCCCTTATGGATCCCTGGGGGTATCTGGTTGAGTTTACTTTCTTCAACAGTAGTTTTTGTTGAAAACACTACTAGAGTTGATAGTTTAGAAACCTTTTTCTTTTTCTCAATTAAAGGAATATTTTTCTCTTTCTTAGAAAAAGGTTTGGTATTTTGTATAGGGCCAGATGAAGTACCCTCAAAGTTGTTTAATCTTGCATGACAACTTTGAACCTGATGAGCCAGTAGTTGGAACTGGCTCTCCAACCTTAACAAAATAGATTCTTCAGATGAAACCTGAGCCTTTCCAGTTGACTGGACTTTTGGCTTAGGAAGGGAATAGTTCTTTTTCCTTTGAACCTGGGGTTCATTAGAAACAGTCTGAGGCAAAGGTTTATGCTTATTGACCTTTTTAACTGGAGCAGTCATCTGGGATGCTCCAGTCTTGACCTCCAAAAATTGAGCTGGTATAATACAAGATTTTGGGGTAGAAGGTTCATCATATATGGTACTAGGTTTAACCTCCTCTGGTAACCGGTCAATTACTGGTATTAATGCTGCAACATGAGTATTTCCATCCAGATATGCACGTTTTTGGGATGGAAATTGGTTTACTCCAGCATCATATGGCTTTCTTGTTTCAAGCCATGATTGAATAACCTGTTTTTCTTTTTGCAAAATTATTTCCAGGTCATGTTTTTCTTGAACCAGTTGTTCAATTACCAAAACTTGTGCTTGAAATGCTAGTTCAATATCTTGAAGTTCTTTTAATTTTGATTTTAAAGCAGCTATTTCAGAGGAATCTGTTTCTAAGCCATTTAGACTGTCAAATCTAACAGTTTCTACAAAAATTAAATCAGAATTTAGAGCTTCAGCAATGTCCAATTTAAGTTCAGGATCAGTTTCATTATCATAATTGTTGGGATTTTTGGGTTTTTATCAAAGTAATATTATCCTTATAATATTAAAACGCAGCGGAAAATGAACCATTTCAATGTGACATATGTAGTTAAAACCAATTTTAACTATTAAAAGAAAACCCAAACAATAAGGATCCATGTATATGAATAACATACATACAAAACAACAACCATAGGGTGTTTAGAAGACTACCTTCTTCCAAGCTAATGAGAAGGTTGAATGAAGGAGATGATGTCTTCAAATGGCAAGTCTTCAACCTAGAAGAACCTCAAGCTAGTATACCCCAAGCTTCCAACAAACACCCTAAATTATGCTAGGAATTAAACTTGAAACCCCTTTCTTCTTTTTCCCTTTGGCCGATTTTTCCAAGAACCAAAAATAAGAAGAAAACTAGATGAGAGAGTAATGAGAGAGTGATCTCACTTGCATGTAAGAGTTGTGTAAATTGATACACTCTATGTTGAGTGTTAAGCCTTATGTCATGTGTCTTGTGTAACATGCAAGACAACAAGTGTCATATTGCATGTAACACCACATGGGGAGGGGGGGCCGGCCCCTTAGCCCATCACATGGACGTTAACCCACTGCGCCGCAGTGGGTCTGATACACTCCCACTGCGCCGCAGTGGGAACTCTCTGGCCTTCGTGTGCAAAAACCCCCACTGCGCCGCAGTGGGTTTGACACACTCCCACTGCGCCGCAGTGGGAACTCTCTGGCCTTATAAACATATTCTCTCAAAATAAATCATCCATATAATTTATTTACATATCTCAAGTGCAATTATTTAGAAAACCACTTTCTAAAATGTTTCAAGTATTGATATTTATTTAAAGATCATATCTTATAAATAAAATCATTAGTGTTTGTCTAGCTTGTTATTGGGTATGACCCGACTTGGATCATCACGTACTAGCCACGTCAATTTAATATGTGTCTTGGGCAGACGAATTCCAACAATCTCCCACTTGCACAAGATTCATAGAAGATTGACGCAAGCAGCAAATACCGCCTAACAACGGTTTGCTACCCCTAATACGTATGACGAAGTGCCATTCAATAACATCATCCTCTTCAAGTCCCTTACTTGAAATGATTTAGGTGAATCGATCATTTATCCTTTTGTCACAGATGTCATGTTAAATCCTAGAGACACAGAGTGATCATTCTCTATTGATTTAACTTTGTAGCAGGCCTTAGACATCTTACTCTCAACGAATAAGAGGGACAAATTCCATCTCGACTACATACGTCTCTCACAATCACCTTATATCATACCTGAGCTTAGTCTTATGTACTGCCATGTTTCAGAACAGCGAAGAACTAAGTCAAAGTATAATATTCAGTGAATATCAAGACCCAATATGTATCTCAGGTCTGAGGACACAATGATATTCGCCTTTTAACTCAAGATTACTTATGATCAATCACAGAGATTCCATGTAGTAATGCTTGATTGCAGGTCAGTCCAATATTTGTATCCCACAAATATCTATGAACCTTGGTAGCAACACTTTGCTCTATATTCAAACCCTTTTGAATATCTACCAATCCAAGTTCATAATAATCTTACATTCATATTTGTTCCCACAAATATCTATGAACCTTGGTAGCAACACTTTGCTCTATATTCAAACCCTTTTGAATATCTACCAATCCAAGTTCATAATAATCTTACATTCATATTTGTTCCCACAAATATGATCGACTACGGACATTTAGAATAATTAACTTATTCATGGATTTAAACATGCAAAAATGGAACTTAACACAATTTAAATGCAAAATACCAATATTCATATAAATGTGTTAATAACTATAAGTGTTCCGATATCCAAATACATAAAATAGATCAAATCCAATCACTAGAATATCGAAGTCCCATGGCACAAGTATGACTCTCATGCTTAGGCCTTTCAAGGAGCTTCGTGAGTGGGTCCGCAACATTTTGATCGGTGTGAACTTTGTGAATACATATCTTTCCCTTTTCAACTTCATCCCTTATGTAGTTGAATCTCCGCTCAATGTGCCTAGTCTTTTGATGTGCACGAGGTTCCTTGATTTGAGCAATCGCACCCTCGTTATCACAAAGAATTTCTAGGGGTCCTTGAATGGAAGGAACAACCCCTAGATCGGCAATGAATTTCTTCAACCATGCAGCTTCTTGTGCTGCTAGAGAAGCGGCGATGTATTCCGATTCTGTAGTGGACAATGCAACCACATCTTGCTTTGAGCTTTTCCAAGAAACAGCTCCTCCATTTAGAATGAAGATATACCCCGATTGTGATCGAGAATCATCTCGATCAGTTTGGAAACTCGCATCCGTGTAACCCTTTACAACGAGTTCCTCCTCACCAGATCCATATATTAAGAACATATCTTTAGTGTTTCTAAGATATTTCAATATATATTTGACAGCCATCCAATGACTATCACCTGGATTTTGCTGGTATCTACTTGTCATGCTTAAAGCGCATGACACGTCCGGTCTCGTGCATATCATAGCATACATGATGGATCCTATAGCAGATGCATATGGGATTCCACTCATTCTCTCTTGCTCAACTTTTGAGCTAGGAGATTGAGAAGTACTCAATATAGTACCTCTTTGAATAGGCACCAAACCCTTTTTGGAGTTTTCCATCTTGAACCTTTTCAAGATCTTGTCTATGTATGCACTTTGATTCAAACCTATTAAGCGCCTTGATCTATCCCTATAGATCCTTATTCCCAAATATAGGCGGCTTCACCAAGATCCTTAATGGAAAAGCAACTTCCAAGCCAGGCTTTTACACCTTCCAAGGTTGGAATGTCATTTCCAAATAGTAGAATGTCATCGACATATAATACTAGAAAAGTAATGATGCTCCCACTAGCCTTCTTATACACACAAGCTTCATCGGCATTTTTGATGAAGCCAAATTTCTTGACTTCTTCATCAAAACGACGATTCCAGCTTCTTGATGCTTGTTTCAATCCATAGATTGATTTCTTTAACTTGCATACTTTATTAGGATGCTTAGGATCGACAAAACCTTCAGGCTGATCCATATAGACATCTTCCTCAAGATATCCATTTAGAAAAGCGGTTTTGACATCCATTTGCCATATCTCATAGTCATAATGTGCGGCTATGGCAAATAATATCCTAATAGACTTTAGCATTGCCACAGGCGAAAAAGTTTCATCATAATCGACCCCTCGAGTTTGAGTGAAACCTTTTGCTACAAGTCTAGCTTTATAAGTACTCAAGTTTCCATGCATATCGTGTTTCAACTTGAACACCCACTTACTTCCAACTACTTTGGAATTAGGAGGTTCAACAACCAATTCCCAAACTTGGTTGTCATACATGGATTGCATCTCAGCGTTCATGGCCTCTAGCCATTTGTCCGAATCTGATTTGGACATAGCATCCTGGTAGGTGGTAGGTTCATCAGAAACTACCATGTAGCATTCATCCACGAGAAATCCATATCTCTCAGGTGGATAAGTAGCTCTACCAGATCTACGAACGTTTTGTGTGTCTTGATCAACCCTTTGATCATCTTCAACATCCTTTTGTTGAATGCTAGTGTCACCCAAGTGTGTATCTGTCAGTGGTTCTTGATCTTCTTCAAGTTCCACTGTTCTGGAACTAGTTCCTTCCATAAGGAATTTAGTTTCCAAGAACTCAGCCTTTCGAGCAACAAATACATTTTGCTCATTAGGATTGTAGAAATAATATCCCAAATCATCTTTGGGATACCCTACAAAGATACACTTAGTGGATCGGGGCTCTAATTTGTTTGAGGCATCATGTCTTACATAAGCCTCACAACCCCATACCTTTAAATATGATAAAGATGGAACTCTTCCATGCCATATTTCAAAAGGTGTTTTCTCCACTTTCTTGGTGGGAGCCATATTTAAAATTCGGGCAGCAGAGATTATGGCATATCCCCAAAATGATAGAGGTAGTGAGCTTCTGCTCATCATGGAACGAACCATATCTAATAGAGTTCGATTCCTCCTTTCAGACACACCATTATGTTGTGGTGTTCCAGGTGGAGTTAGTTGTGAGACAATCCCACAACTTCTAAGATGATCTTGAAAGCATCACTTAGGTATTCACCTCCTCTATCAGAACGAAGAATTTTTATTGTCTTACTGAGTTGGTTTTCTACTTCATTCTTGAAAATTTTGAACATTTCAAAAGCTTCACTCTTATGTCTTAATAAGTATACATAACCGTAACGACTATAGTCATCGGTGAATGTAATGAAGTATCTTTCACCATTCCTAGTCATTGGCTTAAAAGGACCACATACATCCGAATGTATGATACCTAATAAATCTTTTGCCCTTTCATTTGTGCCTTTGAAAGGTGCTTTAGTCATCTTGCCTTGTAAACAAGATTCACATACATTAAATGAATCATTCGATTTTGTTTTCAAAAGACCATTCTTTTGAAGTGTTAGTATGCGATTCTTATTTATATGGCCAAGACGACAATGCCAAATATAGGTTTCACTTAAATCTAATTTAAGTTTCTTGGTGGTAGCTTGGTACATTGAGTTATCATATGTGGTGTTTTCATGAACCAATTCATAAATACCATTTAAAGGCATAGCTTTAAAATAAAATACATCATTCAAAGAAACATGGATATCATTGTTAACAAAATTAAAATCATATCCAACATGTCTTAAACGGGAAACTGAAATAATACTCCTAGTCAAACTAGGTGCATACAAAACATTGTTCAATACAATTTCCAAACCATTTGGAAGTTTCAAAAGATAGTCTCCTTGGGCTTCAACATGCACCAATGCACCATTGCCCATAAAGAGACTAATGTCCCCCTTCTTGATGTTCCTTTTTCTTATGAACCCCTGTAACATATTACAAATATGAGTTCCACATCCGGTATCCAATACCCATATGTAAGAAAAAAACTGTATTAAGCTCAATATATATCATAAATATTGTACCTGAGGTTTGCCCTGCATCCCTCTTAGCTTTTAACTCTTTGAGGTAGGTTGGACAATTACGTTTCCAATGTCCTACCTCCCCACACTCAAAGCATGGGTCATTGACAGCAACCTTTTGCTTCTTCGCTTTTTGGGTATCCATTTTTCCCTTTCCTTTGCCTTTATAATTCCCTTTGTTGTTACCCTTTCCCTTAGCAACATTTGCCTTGGGTCCGGAGTAAGCCCTTTTCTTTCCGCCTTCATTGATCATGAGAACGGGTTGAACTTTTCCTCCCATACTAGCCTCGGCCGTTTTGAGCATCCCATGAAGCTCGGAAACGGTCTTGTCCCATCCATTCATGTTATAATTTAACACGAAAGTCTCAAATCTCTTAGATAATGAGTTAAGGATCATATCCGTAGCTAACTCATTTGAGACGGGACAATTAAGCCTTTCGAGGCGATCAATGTAGCTTTTCATTTTAAGAACATATGTTGATACGGGTTGTGAATCATCCATGCGACATGCATGAAGCGCTCGAACCGTTTCGAAGCGTTCAGCCCTTGCCTTTTGTTGGAACATTTCCTTGAGTTGGGTAATCATGTCGTATGCCCCATGATGCTCGAACTCCTTTTGGAGTTCGGGAGTCATACTCGCAAGCATTATGCAACTAACTTGCACGGAGTCCTCGACATATTTAACCCAATCATTATAGGCCTCAACATCAGTTTCTTCGGGCTCATCAGGAATAGGATCGTCTAATATATAGGATTTCTTTTCGTGCCTAAGAACAATTCTTAAGTTACGAAACCAATCCACAAAATTGTTTTGGTTTAGACGATCCTTTTCAAGGATGGATCTTAGTGAAAAATTATGGACGTTTTGGTTGGGGTTTATTGCATTGTTAGCGGCCATCTACAAGATTAACAAAGTTCTTTATTAGTATTTTCGATATCAAATATAAATTTTAATTGTTAATACCCTTTCATGTCTCATAGACAATTAATAATTAAAACCTAGAATCCAACGTTACATTTAAATGATGGTTAGGTGACCTTTATCCCATGATCTAAATTAACAAGGTAGTCAACGTTTGACAATTGCAACACTTTGCAATTTCTAGTGGTATGGGACCGGTTTAATATCTTATATTAAGTTGGCATGTTTAATCCCATCAACGCCTTTGGTTACCATGCTTCGGTGACCCTAATCACATGGCTTCCAAATCAAGTTGTCCTACTTATACACACATGTAAATTTATCTATACTAGTGGTTAGGTGACCTTTATCCCATAAGTACAATAAATTTACCTTAACTTATAAGTTCCCTCAAAGTAGTTAGGTGACCTTTATCCTACAAAGAGTTCCCAAATAATTAAGTGTTGTATAAAAGGATGGCGTTTAACTTGTTTTAAAAGGGTCGTTTGAGTTTTTATATTCTAGTTAAAAACTATGTACCATAATGAATCTTGAAATCCAAATTTCAAGGTTCTTTTATAAAATCCATTTTTATAATTGTGACCATTAACTTTTAATAAAACCCATTTTAATTTACCAAGTTAATGTCAATATTAAAACCAATTTTAATCTTTTATGTAGTCATCAAGTTTGTTGGTTTTGAGCATCCATATGACAAAATAAACAAACAACCACACAAATATAATAAGTGCACAACATTAGCCAACTATTTTGACCACACTTGTTAGCCGAAACAAGTGGGCCAAAAGGTCTCAACCTAAGGGACAAAGTAACACAAAATATTGTGTTAGTTGAGCTCCCACTTGATCTTGCATCCAAATGCTTCAAGTAACCTTTTGTGATGTGATTTGAATGATTTTCTTCATTTTGATAACCCACTGCGCCGCAGTGAGTCTAATACACTCAGACTGCGCCGCAGTGGTAAGTCACTGGTCTCGGTTGCATTATCCCCCACTGCGCCGCAGTGGGTTTGACATACTCCCACTGCGCCGCAGTGGGAACTTACTGTCTTCGGCCACATAGTCCCCACTGCGCCGCAGTGGGTTTGATATACACCCACTGCGCCGCAGTGGGTTTGACATACTCCCACTGCGCCGCAGTGAGAACTTACGGGTCTTCTCATTAGCCTCCAACTTTTAGCCCCAAACCTTTTGATGCCATCTTGGAGATTACATTTATAATGAAAAATGCAACTAATCTACTTATTACATACCAAATGAAATAAATAGATTACATAACCAAATGAATGAATAAAATCCTATTTAACTATTACAACCATTGAATAATTAAACAAACACATCCACACATCACAAACATTCACAAGGTCTCTTGGCTAAGTTGTGACACTAAAATACACAAGAAAAAAGGAACCTCCTTTTTGTGTATTTATTTTGGCCATAACCAAATGACCAAAATATTGGATTTTGTCCAAACAAAATTTCAACTTTTGATGTATGTATCCATATAACCGGCTCTAGATGCCATTGTTGTGATTTTTGGGTTTTTATCAAAGTAATATTATCCTTATAATATTAAAACGCAGCGGAAAATGAACCATTTCAATGTGACATATGTAGTTAAAACCAATTTTAACTATTAAAAGAAAACCCAAACAATAAGGATCCATGTATATGAATAACATACATACAAAACAACAACCATAGGGTGTTTAGAAGACTACCTTCTTCCAAGCTAATGAGAAGGTTGAATGAAGGAGATGATGTCTTCAAATGGCAAGTCTTCAACCTAGAAGAACCTCAAGCTAGTATACCCCAAGCTTCCAACAAACACCCTAAATTATGCTAGGAATTAAACTTGAAACCCCTTTCTTCTTTTTCCCTTTGGCCGATTTTTCCAAGAACCAAAAATAAGAAGAAAACTAGATGAGAGAGTAATGAGAGAGTCATCTCACTTGCATGTAAGAGTTGTGTAAATTGATACACTCTATGTTGAGTGTTAAGCCTTATGTCATGTGTCTTGTGTAACATGCAAGACAACAAGTGTCATATTGCATGTAACACCACATGGGGAGGGGGGCCGGCCCCTTAGCCCATCACATGGACGTTAACCCACTGCGCCGCAGTGGGTCTGATACACTCCCACTGCGCCGCAGTGGGTGATACCCCACTGCGCCGCAGTGGGAACTCTCTGGCCTTCGTGTGCAAAAACCCCCACTGCGCCGCAGTGGGTTTGACACGCTCCCACTGCGCCGCAGTGGGAACTCTCTGGCCTTATAAACATATTCTCTCAAAATAAATCATCCATATAATTTATTTACATATCTCAAGTGCAATTATTTAGAAAACCACTTTCTAAAATGTTTCAAGTATTGATATTTATTTAAAGATCATATCTTATAAATAAAATCATTAGTGTTTGTCTAGCTTGTTATTGGGTATGACCCGACTTGGATCATCACGTACTAGCCACGTCAATTTAATATGTGTCTTGGGCAGACGAATTCCAACAATAATCACTAACCTTTTTAATAACAATGTCTACCTATCGACCAGATGTGACATCATCCTTCACCAGATGCTCTTGATCTGCCAGAGCCATAAAACAACAGTCTCTTTCCTCTTCTTCATCGACAGACGAATCATCAGAGGGAACCCATGCTTTTTCAGTGGTTGCTATCATGCATTTATTATTATCTTCCATTTGTTTAGACAAGAGAGCAATTTGAGCCTTAAGCTTTTTGTATTTCAACTTATAGCTATCATCAGGCTTGTTATAAGAAGCAGTTGGACCAGACTGAGAGACAAACTGACTGGACTTGCACTCTTTCATGAAATGACTTGAAAGTCCCAAGTTTGCAACGATTATATAATTTAACAACTAATATAAATTACACTAATAAAGAAAGATAAGAAAGTAAACACGTTTAATCATAAGTAGTATTAATTAAACGGTGAATACATGGTTGGTTTTCAAAGAAAGAAGAAAGGAAATATTGTTAAGTTTTTGCACGAAAAACTTAACAATGATACAATTCTACAATGAGAGAAAAACACACTAAGTGACTATTGTAGAATCAACCAACAGAATTGCGGCTAGGTCAAGTGATGTATTATATAGGAGAGAAGAGACATCACATGACAGCCCAATAGATGTTGACACATGAAGGTTGTCAACTATCTATTGGTGTGTAAGACTGGTCTGCCGAGTTCTCTTTTCTTCATCTTGTTTGTTTCCCAAAACGGCATGAAAGAGAAACACCTTAGTACCAAAATGGTTCAAGGTCACATGGCTCTATCTTGATCTTGCAACACGTGTCCTTGGGACCAGTCTTCTTATCTTCATTTTCCCGCCCATATTTGACTTACAAAGCATGGTGGTGAGTCATTGAACTTATCCTTTTAACTCGAAGATAATACTGATCGCTGAAGGCTCGCTGATGAAGCTTCTCGCTGAGGCTGTCAGCGACTACTTGACTCAGCAAGTAATCTTCAGCGAATCCATGACCAAACAATCTCCCCCTATTCGCTGAGGAAACTTAGCTGAGTATGAGTTACTTTTAGAAGTACAATAGTTAGATATGAGGGAATGCTGATCTTATTTATTTGACAAACAACTTTTTAATAAAGATAACATTACAAAGATTACAAGTCTTCTTAATCCCATTGCGACTCTTGCTTGGCCTCTATGAAAGCTTTGTCTTGTTGTCTTTCAGGCTTCAGCAGCTCTTGATCAATCAACTTTATGAACTTGGGATCATTGGAAGACTGAACACAATACTTTCTTAACTTCAAAAGAAAGGCAGAGGGAGCAATTCCAATCTCATTGGTCCTGAAGAAGAGTTCATGACCATGGATATTGCAGAAACAGAATCCTCCCAGCTTGTCATCATAGGCTCCATCTATAAAAAGGGTCCTAGAAGGCATTCTTAGATTCAACAGTGGCTCAGTATCTATATCAGTATTTGGAACAGCTCTGAGAACAAATGGGCGCTGAGAAGCCACTTGACCAGAAGCTGTTCTTTTTACACCACTTCTTGGTTGCTGAGGAGGAGAAGGAGGATATGGATGTCTGGCAGCGCTGAGCAAGGAGTCTTTAATTTTGTATTTCTTCTCCATTTGATGTATATGCCTTATTTGCTCACCTGCCATTTTGATCAAGGGTTCAAACCCCACAGCCTTCTTATCCTTGACCAATTTGTAAACTTCAATCCATTCAGTTGGCCCAAGTGTATTTGATTTGACATTTTTCAAGGTATATAGCTTGGGCACTCCTTTCCTTTGCAAGCTTAAATTCATTCCTTGTTGTGTGAGAGTGACCTGCTTGACTGACAGGATCTCCTCTTTCCTTTGCCTAACCTCTCTCGATTCGAGATAGGGTCCTCAGCATTTTTCTCCCCCTTGGAAGTAGCTGAGGTACTGGCTACTTCCACATGACCCGTTTTGAGGAGGCCCAACACTTCACCCATTATACTTTTTAGACCAGCAACCTCTGCTTCAAGTTTCTTAGTCCTGGTGACAGACTCTTCAAGCATCTTTTTGTCAACAGCAACTTGGAAGGGAGTGCGAGAGAAGACTTGATTTTTTAGGGAAGAAATTTCATTAGTGAGAGTTGTATGGAAATTGTTTTGTTGTTTGGAGAAGGAAGAGACAGTGTGATCGAGTTTGCGAAGTTGAGCAGTGAATAGAATATTTGATTGGGAGAGTTCAGAGAGTGCTGGTACAATTTCTTTAAGAGCTGAAGAAGAAACTTCATTTTTCAGCTTGTCCAAGGAGGCAGCCATGATAGAATTAGAGACGCTGACCTTCTTCATGCTTGCATTCAGCAAGGCTTGATTTCTTCTAAACAGATTCTCATTTGACTTGGTTTGAGTGACTTGATTTTTGGTGATCCCAAACACCATGCCTTTGAGCTCAGCAAGCTCATCAGTCATCAAGTCTTTTCCAGCTATCAATTCTTGAAAGTCTTCATGGGCCTCAACATGAATTTGAGCCATTTGATCTACTAGCCAAGCATACAAGTATCCATGTCTATTGCCTTGGCTCTGGCAAATTTGCACCCTTGTTAGCAGTTCTTGCAGCTGTCGAGTTTCCACATAATCAAGACCAGGTACTTTCACAGCAGTACAAGCTGTGACAAGTTCTTCATCAGCAGAAGGAACTTGTAGATCTTTAAGAGACACTGGATACTTAGAGCAAGGAACTCTAAAGAAGTCTGGATGGTGCAATGGGGGCACCTCCATGATTATTTCTTCATCAACTTTTTCAACTTCAACATATACACCTGGCTTTATTCTCTGAAGGTGACACAATTCTATCCTTCTTTGAAGCTCACCATCATTCACCTCAGGCACATAATCCCCATAAAAGCCATCCTGCTCATGAGAAGTTGTGGGTCTATAAGAGTAGCAAGGTGGAGGAGGCATATCACCCAACATTTTTGGGATATCCTCAAATTCGGTGGGAGGAGAGGCGATCAGCATAAAACCCAAATCATCATCTAAGAAACCACTAACAAACACTTCATCTTCACTTTCTTCTGCAGCAACGAGTCTAATTTCAGCATCATGATCTTGGAGATCAAACTCGCTGCCCAGATCTTCATCATCAACCTCCATTTCAGTGAACAAAAGATTTGTCTCGGTCCCTGCACTAACAGTTTCCGAGACATGTACAACAATATTTTGGGTAAGGGAACCTGGTGCCTCAATCTCAGTGTGTTGTGCCACCAAGATATCATCGGCCGTAGAATGGGTTGACTCTAGCATCACCTGTGATCTGGCTGCTGTCAACGACTCAGAGGGTAATAAAGAAGAAGGGGAATTATTTGGGGGTGAAGTTGGACTTTGACCTCTAGTGGGCTGGGGTGACCCAATAACTTCACCAACCTCTCCTACAGAAATTTGAGGTGGCTGCCTGCTGCTCCCATTTAACTCGTCAACAGCCTGTTGGGAGGCTGCTGATGGGGTGGCTTGGGTACTATCATCCTTGGGCAGTGAGGATTTCCTAACCTTTGGTTTGCCCTTTGATACACTCCGCTTACGTTTTGGGACGTCAGCGGAGGGTGAAGATTGAGAAGTTTGATTTGAGGACGCTGCCTTTGATTTATCTTTGGTCTTTTTAGAGGCTTTGGAGGTCGCTGGGGGGTTTACCAGCGAGCCAGCCTCAGAAGGCATTTCAGCGTCCACAGCGACTGTATCAGCCACTTCATCAGAAAGAAGTGCTGCCTCCCAGTCGCTGTCTTTCGGGTATAAAGAAGGATTAAGAGAGAAGAGTACCTCTTTTATATGAGTAGAGAGGCGTGCAACCAAGAGATCAGTTGGTTGCTTGTAGATGTTGTTACCCACCCTCGCTATTGGAATCGTTGAGGCCTTGGGCAGCTCATATTCATTTCCCAGTGCCTCCTTGAAGATGAGAGAAAATATTCTAACAAAGGGCACAGTGTGTGACCTATTGTTCATGCTGACCTTATTCTTCATGTCGTTGAAGATCAGCTGGGCGTAATCAACAAACCGTCCCTCAGCAAGTGCATGGATCATGGGCATCGATGTTGTTGATGCTTGATTGTATGATCCTGAATTTCCACCCATACACTGTATCACATGGGTGAATAGAACTCTCCAGACCCCAGGGAGATTTTGTTTTAGAGGATTGCTTGGGATTGCTGGGGGGTTCTTCAAATTATAATTGTACCCAATGGAAGGCAGCCAATCCTTCCATTCAACATCACTTGCTGCTTCCACAAATGCATTTTCCTCAGTAGCTTGTGGAAATCGAAGAGTTTGGCGAAGAGACGTCGGAGTAATGGTAATCGTCTTTGCCCCCTGACGAACAGTACCAGTGATGGACTTAGATTCATCATCATACTCACAAGTCCACCAAAACTCACGGAGAAGATGAACAAATATCTTTCCCGGATCTGCCATGATGCAATATTTGGCAGGAGAAGCATGGATAAAGTCCAGCATGGGCTTGTATCCTTCAGAATCTTTTGGCAACTTAGAGGTGCCAACATGATTGTTGGGTTTCACAACAATCTGGGAAGCAGAGAAATTTACCTTGGAAGATTTTGTGATGTTTGAAGGAGTGAAAACAGGTGAATTAAGATATGTGGTAGAGGAAGATGGAGGAATATCTGAGGAAGAAGCCATAGATTTTTGTAAGGATGAAGATGAAATGCGTATAAGGTGTTTGAAAAAAAAAATGCCTGTGAGAGAAAATGAACAGATGGAGAGAGAGATTTTTGATTTAGAGAGAGAGTGAATAGTAATAGGAAGCGTGAAAATAAGGTTATGAGGTGAGGTTATATATATAGGGTATGGTTGTGGGCCACAATTTCTCTCTCCTTCTTTTTATATTGTGGAACAGTTGTGAACAACAACTGTTTTCGTACTTTTATATAATATAAAAAGGTTTTGAGAGTAACGTTTTAAAAATAAAAAAAGAAATTTTATCCAAAAAGTTCTTGAGTGCGCGCCGTATTGAGCAGTCATAACCTGTCAGTCAGACTGTCACAACAGACAAATGACGTGATCAAGAGCAAAAATCGAGGTGACCTTTCAGTTTGAATGTATAAATCATGTGGTTCAAAACTTTGCCACGTCACCCTCATAGTTACTTTGAAAACACTTAGTTTTGAAAATATCCTATGTATTATTTTGAAATACAACATGCTGGAAGATGCTCAGCATGCTTAAGGCTTTTGTCAGCGACTTCTCAACTAACGTTGGTTGCTGACTTACAGTTTTTGGCAACCTGTCAGCCATCAACGGATTTGATAAGTCTTTACCAATAGCCGTTTGCTATTGGACTAGATGAAGACTTTTAGCTCTTCATTGCTATTGTTTGCTTTTTCCCAAAGCAACAGGGATCAACGGATTTGATTAGTCTTTACCAATAGCCGTTTGCTATTGGACTAGATGAAGACTTTTAGCTCTTCATTGCTATTGTTTGCTTTTTCCCAAAGCAACAGGGATCAACGGATTTGATTAGTCTTTACCAATAGCCGTTTGCTATTGGACTAGATGAAGACTTTTAGCTCTTCATTGCTATTGTTTGCTTTTTCCCAAAGCAACAGGGATCAACGGATTTGATTAGTCTTTACCAATAGCCGTTTGCTATTGGACTAGATGAAGACTTTAAGCTCTTCATTGCTATTGTTTGCTTTTTCCCAAAGCAACAGGGATCAACGGATTTGATTAGTCTTTACCAATAGCCGTTTGCTATTGGACTAGATGAAGACTTTAAGCTCTTCATTGCTATTGTTTGCTTTTTCCCAAAGCAACAGGGATCAACGGATTTGATTAGTCTTTACCAATAGCCGTTTGCTATTGGACTAGATGAAGACTTTTAGCTCTTCATTGCTATTGTTTGCTTTTTCCCAAAGCAACAGGGATCAACGGATTTGATTAGTCTTTACCAATAGCCGTTTGCTATTGGACTAGATGAAGACTTTTAGCTCTTCATTGCTATTGTTTGCTTTTTCCCAAAGCAACAGGGATCAACGGATTTGATTAGTCTTTACCAATAGCCGTTTGCTATTGGACTAGATGAAGACTTTTAGCTCTTCATTGCTATTGTTTGCTTTTTCCCAAAGCAACAGGGATCAACGGATTTGATTAGTCTTTACCAATAGCCGTTTGCTATTGGACTAGATGAAGACTTTTAGCTCTTCATTGCTATTGTTTGCTTTTTCCCAAAGCAACAGGGATCAACGGATTTGATTAGTCTTTACCAATAGCCGTTTGCTATTGGACTAGATGAAGACTTTTAGCTCTTCATTGCTATTGTTTGCTTTTTCCCAAAGCAACAGGGATCAACGGATTTGATTAGTCTTTACCAATAGCCGTTTGCTATTGGACTAGATGAAGACTTTTAGCTCTTCATTGCTATTGTTTGCTTTTTCCCAAAGCAACAGGGATCAACGGATTTGATTAGTCTTTACCAATAGCCGTTTGCTATTGGACTAGATGAAGACTTTTAGCTCTTCATTGCTATTGTTTGCTTTTTCCCAAAGCAACAGGGATCAACGGATTTGATTAGTCTTTACCAATAGCCGTTTGCTATTGGACTAGATGAAGACTTTAAGCTCTTCATTGCTATTGTTTGCTTTTTCCCAAAGCAACAGGGATCAACGGATTTGATTAGTCTTTACCAATAGCCGTTTGCTATTGGACTAGATGAAGACTTTTAGCTCTTCATTGCTATTGTTTGCTTTTTCCCAAAGCAACAGGGATCAACGGATTTGATTAGTCTTTACCAATAGCCGTTTGCTATTGGACTAGATGAAGACTTTTAGCTCTTCATTGCTATTGTTTGCTTTTTCCCAAAGCAACAGGGATCAACGGATTTGATTAGTCTTTACCAATAGCCGTTTGCTATTGGACTAGATGAAGACTTTTAGCTCTTCATTGCTATTGTTTGCTTTTTCCCAAAGCAACAGGGATCAACGGATTTGATTAGTCTTTACCAATAGCCGTTTGCTATTGGACTAGATGAAGACTTTAAGCTCTTCATTGCTATTGTTTGCTTTTTCCCAAAGCAACAGGGATCAACGGATTTGATTAGTCTTTACCAATAGCCGTTTGCTATTGGACTAGATGAAGACTTTTAGCTCTTCATTGCTATTGTTTGCTTTTTCCCAAAGCAACAGGGATCAACGGATTTGATTAGTCTTTACCAATAGCCGTTTGCTATTGGACTAGATGAAGACTTTTAGCTCTTCATTGCTATTGTTTGCTTTTTCCCAAAGCAACAGGGATCAACGGATTTGATTAGTCTTTACCAATAGCCGTTTGCTATTGGACTAGATGAAGACTTTTAGCTCTTCATTGCTATTGTTTGCTTTTTCCCAAAGCAACAGGGATCAACGGATTTGATTAGTCTTTACCAATAGCCGTTTGCTATTGGACTAGATGAAGACTTTTAGCTCTTCATTGCTATTGTTTGCTTTTTCCCAAAGCAACAGGGATCAACGGATTTGATTAGTCTTTACCAATAGCCGTTTGCTATTGGACTAGATGAAGACTTTTAGCTCTTCATTGCTATTGTTTGCTTTTTCCCAAAGCAACAGGGATCAACGGATTTGATTAGTCTTTACCAATAGCCGTTTGCTATTGGACTAGATGAAGACTTTTAGCTCTTCATTGCTATTGTTTGCTTTTTACTAGTCCAACTAGTCAGCTTCCCCCCCAACAGTTGACATCCCCCACTGGTGCTTTTGCGATCAAGCATGCAACCAGCATAGTCGGAGTCAGAATATCCAACTAACTCAAAGTTGGAGTCCTTAGGGTACCAAATACCCAGTGTGGGTGTACCCTTGAGGTATTTGAAGATACGCTTCACAGCGAGGAGATGAGATTCTCTAGGAGAAGCTTGATAGCGAGCACAGAGACATGTTGCAAACATGATGTCTGGGCGACTCGCTGTGAGATACATGAGTGACCCAATCATGCCACGATAGTAAGTAGGATTCACATACTTACCATCAGGGTCAGCGTGAAGATTATTAGGAGGGGACATTGGAGTTCGTTTTGGAGTGACGTGGGTGAAGTCAAACTTATGCAACATATCCCGAATATATTTTTCTTGATTGATAAATATTCCAGAGGGAAGCTGCTTGATTTGTAACCCCAAAAAGAAGGTTAGTTCACCCATCATACTCATTTCGAAAGTGCTAGACATAAGAGAACTGAACTTTCGACAGAGTTTAGTGGATAAGGAACCAAAGATAATGTCATCGACATAAATCTGCACATACAGAACATCACCCTTATGCTTGTAGATAAATAGGGTGCTGTCAATGGTTCCCCTACGAAAACCATGGTCAATAAGGAAGGTAGACAAAGTGTCATACCAAGCTCTAGGAGCCTGTTTAAGGCCATATAAAGCTTTATTAAGCTTGTAGACATAGTGAGGATGCTTTGGATCCTCAAAGCCAGGAGGCTGCTTAACATAGACTTCTTCATCAAGAGCACCATTTAAGAAGGCACTTTTGACGTCCATCTGATAGACAATGAAGCCTTTGTAAGCAGCATGAGCGAGAAAGAGTCGAATGGCTTCAAGGCGAGCGACTGGAGCAAAGGTCTCATCATAATCAATGCCTTCAGCTTGAGTATAACCTTGAGCAACCAGTCTTGCCTTGTTTCTGATGACCACACCAGCTTCATCCATCTTATTCCTATAAACCCATCGAGTGCCAATGGGTTCTTTATAGGGAGGAGGAACAAGGAACCAAACGTGTTGTCTTTTAAATTGTGTCAGTTCTTCTTGCATGGCTTCAACCCATGAGGGATCAGCCATGGCTTCACCAATATTGGCAGGCACAATTTGAGAAAGAAAATTAACATAGAGACAAGTATTACTTGTCGCTGAACGAGTTTGGACACCATTGTGTGGATTACCAATCACATGGTCAAGAGGGTGATCAGCAGTCCATTTGAGTGCTGGTGTGTGAATAGAGGAATGATTCATAGCGGATACAGTGGTGGTAGAAGGAGTATAAGACGAGAGATCGATGGTTAGCAAGGGTTCAGAGTTGCTGACAGGAGGGTCACTGAGAACAGTGGGTACCTCTTGCTGAGGAGTGTCATCCTCAGCGTCTCCTAAAAGAGGATTCGCTGAGGCATCATGAAATGTTTCCTCAGCGACACATTCAGCATCTTGAGCTTCAGTTGAGAGAGGAACATTAATGGAAGTGGCATTAACTGTTCGAAGAAAAGGCTCAACTGGATCTATAGAATAAATGTGAGCAGCGATGTACTCATCATTTGGTGAAGAACTTGAAGGCTCAACGATAGGTTGTTCAGCGACATCATGATGTGTCGCTGATACTTCAGACAAGTCAGATAGATCGCTGAGGATTACTTCAGCGGATGACTCATTTGAAAGATCACCTAAAGCAGAACAGCTTTCATCAAAAGTAACATGAATTGATTCATCTACCTTTTGAGTGCGAGTATTGTAAACTCTGAAAGCTTTGCTTATAGAAGAATATCCCAGAAAGTAGCCATCATCAGCTTTGGGATCAAACTTTCCTAAATGATCCTTGTCATTTAGGATGAAAACTGGGCAACCAAAAACATGGAAATATCCAATTTGAGGTTTCTTGCCCTTGAGAATTTCATAGGCAGTCTTATCATGTCGTTTGACAATAAGACACCTATTTTGAGTATGGCACGCAGTACTAACTGCTTCAGCCCAGAATTTACTAGGAAGAGAGGACTCACTGAGCATGGTTCTTGCAGCTTCAATGAGAGTTCTATTTCTCCTTTCAGCTACCCCATTTTGCTCAGGAGTGCGAACAGAAGAGAAATTTTGCCTAATCCCTTGATCAGCACAAAAAGTCTCAAGAGTGTGGTTTCTGAACTCAGTGCCATGATCGCTTCTGAGTTCTTTAACACGTATACTATTGAGGTTTTCCATCTTTTTAATGAAATTGATTATTTCCTCAGCAACATCACTCTTAGAATGAAGAAAGATTGTCCAAGTATATCGTGAATATTCATCCACAATAACTAAGGTGTATCTGCTACCCCTTAGACTTTGGACATTCACTGGACCAAAAAGGTCCATGTGAAGGAGATGGAAACAGCCACTGATAGAGTTGGCCTGTTTGGTCTTGAAGGTGGCTCGGTGGCTTTTACCTTTTTCACAAGCACCACAAAGCCGATCCTTCTCATAAGTGAGAGGAGGAAGGCCTCGAACTAGATTTTTCTTGGCCAAAGAATTTATGGTTTTGAAATTCACATGCGACATACGCTTGTGCCATAACCAGTTGATTTGAGAAGCAGATTTTGAGAAGAAGCAGGTCTCGCTGTCAGTCTTGACAGGAGTGAAGTCTACTAAGTAGATATCTCTTTTTCTTGGAGCGACCAAGACCACTTCTTTATTGACATCAATCACTGTGCCTTGATGCTTATCAAGGATAACCTTGTAGTCAGCATCGCACAATTGACTGATGCTGATCAGATTGTGTTTCAATCCATTCACGTAAGCAACCTTAGTGAATTTGATCAGCCCATTTGAGAGAGACCCATATCCTTCAGTTTGGCCAGTAGAGTTGTCACCAAACACCACTGTGGGACCATCGGTCTCCACGAAGTTATCCAGCAGGTCCTTGGATCCAGTCATGTGTTTTGAACAGCCGCTGTCCAAATACCACACTTCTTTTCCTAGCGAGGCCTGCAGGATAACATAAGAAGGATTTAGGAAGAATTATGAGTATCCTCGCTGATAGTATCATCAGCAGAGGATGTGAGAGGAAGATGAGCAAAGTCATCATCATTTGAGACTAGAGGAAGAGGAGCTCTAGGATCAACATTTGGATCAGCTGGTACATCATCCAGCTGATGAGCAGGAAGCATGTCACGAGCCACCTCACTAGCGAAGAACTGATCTTCAGAGGTGAAAGTGATAGAGCTTCCAGTGTTGAGGACAACCATGTTGCTGATTTGATTATTTTCCCCATATTCAGCTAGCACACTATCATTACCATTGGTAATGATTTCATGAGCCTGAGGAAAGGAGATTCGCTGAGCGGCAATGTACTCAGCAATGTTGTCATTAGTAAGAACAACATCATCACCCAAGCTGATATTGGATTCAGCTGGGGGAGCTCGCTCAGAGATTTCAGAGGAGGAATGAGCAGCGGAAGCTGAGGGTAGATTTGGCTGAATGACTACTTCAGGAGGATTCCTGGAGTCTTTGTCATTGCAGTCAGCAGCGACGTGTCCTCTTTCTCCACATAAGTAGCATTTCCTTCCAGCCTTCTGATTTTGAGTCAGAAGTTCCTTGAGTTGAGAGGTCAAGTCGTTGACACGCTTGCTCAGCTCACAAATCTCAAGATTTGAGGAAGAAGATGATGCTACTGAAGAGGTCTTTTTCTTCCTAAACTGAATAGGAAGAGTCTTGGGAACAGGGCCAAGAACAGATTTGCCCTTAGATTGAGCATTTGAAGAGGAAGGGCCATGATTGTTCATAACAGCTCGCTGACCTTCTTGCTGAGGAGGTCTGACCTGCTGAACAGGTTTTGGATGGCGCGGGACAAAAGTTCCCTTTGGGACATAGACAGAATTAGGTTGCTGATATCGAGCATCAGCAAACTTAGCTCGTCTATTCATTAAGTGCTCATGCATAACAGCCTTTCTGCCAGCAGGAGAATTATTAGAGGAAGACGAGGGCTGAGACGCAGGGCGTTCAGCGACTACTGAGGGAACAGAATCCACAGCGGGTTGACTAACAGGCACAACTCGCTGAGGAGTGCTATAGTCATAGGGAATAGCGACCTTGCTTCTTCTGAAGGGTTCAACCTTGAAGCCACCATTGGGCTTGACAGTTAACATTCGAGGAGCAAGAGGCTTGAAACCATCATTTGAAATATTCCCTTCAAATGTTTGGGAAGAGGAGTATTGAACACGGCCTTCATTAGGCATCATGTCAATGATAGGATGATTAGGAAAGATGGTTTTAGCAAAGCTAGCTGATGAGCTAGTTTGCAAGGAAGAGGAAGTGCTGGGAGAGGGAGACTCATCATTCAGTTCAGAGTGATAGTCATTTCCTTTGGTGAAGTAAGTTTTCAGCATGACTTCAGGAGATTCCACAACACTTTGAGGAATCCTCTCTTCAGAAGCAGGACCGTCGCTGAACATATTAGTTATGACAGCGGCAGTTTCATAATCACCACCAATGATGGCTTTTATTTGGGCGGGTACCTGCTTGCTGAAGATTTGGTCATGAAGCCTGGAGGCTTTAGACCATGAGGTTACGATCTTCTCAAGGTCAGCGACCTGATTTTTCAGCTTCTCATTGTTTATAGAAAGTGTTTGGTTAAGAAGCTTTTGGGATTCAAGCTCAACATGGACGTTTCTAAGGTCCTTGAGCTTGTCAGCTTTATCACTTAACTCAGCACTAACTGAGTTAAGTTTGGACTGAAGGTCGGCACGAATTGACTCGACATATTGAATGTCACAAGTAAGAGATTCAAGAATAGTAGGTTTGTCCTCTTCAGAGGCAGAGGAAAAAATGCATACCTTCTTGATTGTGGCATTGACCCACTGACTGGAGCACACTTGGTCCTTTGTCAGCGCCTGGTCATCAGCGAGTGCCATAAAGCAGATGGCATCAACAAAGTCCTCGCTGTCAGAGACGTCGGAGTCAGCCCAGTCATGTTCTTCAGCAACAAGACCTTTGGCGGGAGTTTTGGCTTCTTCAACATCGGCCATCTTGGCACGAAGCTCATAATACTTCTTTTTGTATTCATCAGCAGGCTTAACTGAAGAGGGCCTCGCTGATGATGAAGAAGGCTTCACTGCCTGCAAAGAAGGAATAGAAACTTTGCAATCTTTTTGGTAGTGGCCTTTTCGACCACACCTCCAACATTCTTCCTGAGACTTGTCTACCACTGGTTTTTGGAAATTAGTCGACCTACGACCATTCCATTTTTTTGAGTAACGTTTACCAGCGATGAGAGCAAAGTTCATGAAGTCCGAGAACATCTCTTGTCTCTCCTCGAAATCGAGGTCATTGACAAGATCTTGGACGTTAGAGGGAGTAGAATCGCTGATGTCCATGTCAAGATGGACAGGACTGACCTCAGCAGAGACCAGGGCAAGAGGGTCATGAACATTTGAGACATTAGTATAAAGAAGAAGAAGAAGTTGAAGCATATGAACCAGCATGCCTCCTAGACTCAGCCTCAGCTCTCAGAGTTTGAGCGAGGGCTCTCTCTTCAAATTGAAGAGTGCCATATAGTGACTCTAAGTCATGCTCTTTCAATTGCTTAGTGGTTCTAAGAATTTGCCTTAAACCTTGCCATTTGATAGGCAAGATGTCAATGAACTTGTAGCATATTTCAAGAGTATTATGCTCTATGCCCACATTAGTCATATCATTCAACAGGCACTTGAACCGATTATACGTGCCATCCAGACTCTCATTTGGAAGAGAGAAGAATCCTTCATAGGCACGTTTGAGATCTATTTTCTTGGTAGCAAGAACATCTGCCGTACCATCGAATCTGGTACACAGATGATCCCATACCAATTTAGAAGAAGAAAGTTTGATGACAGACTTCATTATGTCATCAGGAAGGGTAGTAATGATAAGATTCCTCAACCGAGCATCCAGATTGACAAGCCTACGCTCGTCATCTGTCCATTGTACTCTGGTTTTATGAGCTCAGTGACAACTTCAGGAGCATCAGCAGTGGCTCCTGGTGTCCTGGTAACCAGAACCGGTACATATGGCCCTCTGGTTAGGATGGTCATAAGGTAGGGTTCAACTCCTACGATGTGTAGGAGCATTCTCTCCTTCCAAGATCCGAAATCATGTGAATCGAATCTTGGTGGGATGGAGACATACCCAAAATCTCTGGTATTTACCAGAGAAGGAACAAAAGACATAATAAAAAGAAAGGAAAGATAAACAGAAGTTTAAAGAAAAGATTTTAGATGCAGAAAGAAAGAAAAAGTTTAAAGAAAAGATTTTTAGATGCAGAAAAAAGATAAACAGAAGTTTAAAGAAAAGATTTTAGATGCAGAAAGAAAGAAAGATAATCTTGCAAACTTTTACTCAGATCAGATTCGGTGTGTCGAACCACCGCTCTGATACCAACTGAAAGTCCCAAGTTTGCAACGATTATATAATTTAACAACTAATATAAATTACACTAATAAAGAAAGATAAGAAAGTAAACACGTTTAATCATAAGTAGTATTAATTAAACGGTGAATACATGGTTGGTTTTCAAAGAAAGAAGAAAGGAAATATTGTTAAGTTTTTGCTCACACGAAAAACTTAACAATGATACAATTCTACAATGAGAGAAAAACACACTAAGTGACTATTGTAGAATCAACCAACAGAATTGCGGCTAGGTCAAGTGATGTATTATATAGGAGAGAAGAGACATCACATGACAGCCCAATAGATGTTGACACATGAAGGTTGTCAACTATCTATTGGTGTGTAAGACTGGTCTGCCGAGTTCTCTTTTCTTCATCTTGTTTGTTTCCCAAAACGGCATGAAAGAGAAACACCTTAGTACCAAAATGGTTCAAGGTCACATGGCTCTATCTTGATCTTGCAACACGTGTCCTTGGGACCAGTCTTCTTATCTTCATTTTCCCGCCCATATTTGACTTACAAAGCATGGTGGTGAGTCATTGAACTTATCCTTTTAACTCGAAGATAATACTGATCGCTGAAGGCTCGCTGATGAAGCTTCTCGCTGAGGCTGTCAGTGACTACTTGACTCAGCAAGTAATCTTCAGCGAATCCATGACTACATGACCTTTTCTGCCACACTTAAAGCATGTCAGATTGGTCTTGTCAGTGGAAGAACTGGGTGCATGTTGTCCAGTGGGCCTATTTGCTCTGGCCTTAAAACGGTTAAACATTTTGGCCATCATTGCAACCAGGTCATCACTGTCAGTTTCATCACAGTCTGGAGAGATATCATTACAGACTCCAGAATCCATTAGTTCAGACATCATCTTCTTCATAGAAAATACATTCTCAGAAGATATTAATGCCGCACAAGGTGGTACAGTATTAGTGACCACTGTGGAACTACTGGAAGCATGATTAAAAGAATCTTTTTCTTCCTCAATCCTCTGGGCTTGATTTTCTTCAGTGAATCTGAAGGCTCCATACAATGTTGACAAAGTATGGGAATGCAAGGTTTTACCTTGCCTCAAGACCAGAATCATGTGAGACCATTTTGTTGGAAGAATATCACAAAATTTCTCCAAAAGTATATCCTTGTCTTTATCAACCCCTAGTCCTCTTAACTGGTTAATAATACTCATAAATCTGGTGTAAGTACCAGTAAGAGATTCATTGGGGAGAGCAAAAAATGACTCATACTTTTTGTTTAAGGAGACTTTTCTGGTAACAACAGTATCATCACCTCCCTCATGCTGGTTCACCAGTTCATCCCACATGCTTTTGGCACTGGGATAGAGAACTAATGTGGGAATAAGAGTTTCTGGAACAGCCCCGAGGATCATATTTTTAAGAAGTGTATCAAGATTTACCAATATTTTCTCCTCTTCGGACCAGTGTTCCTCTCTCTTTTCCCTTCCACTTCTTGATCCATTAGGGTCAAGAAGTGCATTGATAGGAAGTCTTGGCACATAGGGTCCTTCATTTAAGATTTTCATCATATTCCTTTCAATACCAGTAACATGCAATATTATCCTAGCTTTCCACGTACCAAATTCATCACTGCTCCCATTGAATTTAGGAACAGGATTATTTGAATAATGCACATGCACATGTGGAGAAGCAGGAGGAGGAGGAGGTGGTGGATTATTATTTCCAGTGGGTGGTTCATTAAGATTTTCATCATATTCCTTTCAATACCAGTAACATGCAATATTATCCTAGCTTTCCACGTACCAAATTCATCACTGCTCCCATTGAATTTAGGAACAGGATTATTTGAATAATGCACATGCACATGTGGAGAAGCAGGAGGAGGAGGAGGTGGTGGATTATTATTTCCAGTGGGTGGTTCATTAAGATTAGTTTCATGAGTTTCAATGTAAAGTCCCTCACACGATGGTTTAACCCACGAGTGTAAAATAACAAGTCAAGTATGAACTAGAATCGGACTAGTATTACTTTAAATATAAATGCAAGAATATAAATAAAGCAATAAACGACTTTAAGCAATATTTAAACAAGTAAATAAATGATGGAACACGAATGTAATTTTCAAGTGTATTTTCTTTATTGATGATAAACAAAATACAAGATTGTTGCGGAACCTAGATATTACAATATGTAACTATCTAAACAATCTTTGAATTACAAGTGATCTATACTTGCTAAATAATCTCCTTAGATCGATATACTTAGAGTTGTGAAGTATAACTGTTTAGATCGAGAGTATTTAAGCAAGTTCACCAAATTGCTAAAAAAGTGATTTGAATGAGAAATATGACTTTGTATTTATAGGCAGATAAATTCAAAAATGAATTTATTTGCCGTACAAATATGGTTGCATGCATTTAATGAACCGACAAGGTTATTAAATGCATTGGTTAAGGTACAAGGATAAAGTCCTTTTAACCAACCACCTTTACACACGTATGTACTTTTATCAATAGACAATTGGGATGTCCGGGTAAAAGTGTGTAAAGGCATAAAGTCAATTCCTCGATATCAGTGTTCAGACTTGTAAGGTCTAGAACACTAATAAAGGCTCCAGTCGGGAGATCTAGTAAGACTGTCAGTGGGCTCCACTGTTTGTCAGTCTTCTTTCTTCAGACTTCAGTCTTTGACTTTAGTGAGAATGTCTTCAGTAGAATAGATCTGGACTGGGGTGAAGTCCAGTGAGCTAATCTGGAGAATACTCCAGATTTCCTATACAAGTATTTGCTCACTGGTCTTCCATTATTTCTGAACAAATCTTCTGAGGGACTCCAGATTCCAAGTCTGGAGTAGGTCCAGTATTTATCATTTCTGGACAGATCTTCAGTAAGGCTCCAGTAGTCGAGTCTGGAGCGAGTCCGGTAAATCTGGACCTAACAGGTATGGTCTCTTGTCAAGCCTTTGGCGAATATGCAACATGTTGGAGCCAAATGGAATGATATTGTAAGCTGGTTAGTCCCTTTGTCAAAGTCGAATTCCATCAGAAGTATCATTGGCAGATTGCTTGTTTCTGCCACTGCATACTACATATGGCAAGAAAGGAATAACCGTATGTTTACTACCCAAAAGAGAACTGTTGATCAAGTCAAAGAAGTTATCGTTACAACTACTCGCTTAAAGCTTGTTTCGTTCAAGTTCAAGAAACGTGCAAAAGACGTGCATATGCTCGAAGCTTGGAATGTCCCAAAGTTGCTGATTGAAGAATAATCATATGTCTTTTAATCTCCTACTTACAGTTTTGTTGGTGTAATGTAGGTTAGGACATGGGTTCTTAGGACATGGGTTTTGCTAGATAGCTTGATTATAGATAAACACGACATGTCGTTATATCTAAACTAGTGTAGCAGTCAGCTTCACTACTTGTACATCACATTATTATTGCTATTGTAGTACATTAATCGGGGTAACTGTAACATCCCGAAAAAGCCAATGAAAATATAATAATATTATAATATACTAAGGTGGTGTTTGATAACATCTTAATAAATAAGACATGACTTAATCTTAATTGCCTAAGTTGGATATAATGTTTGTTTAGGACTTATTTAATAAGTCATCACTTAATTAAAAAGTGCAGCTAAAAGGTATTTTACATAATTATCCTTTCAAAACTTTTCTTTAAAAACCACTCATTAAATTTCAAGGGTATTATAGTAATTTAAATTATTCAGTCGGTTAATTCAGCACACATAACAAACAACAATTATTTATTTATCGTCTTACCCGTCTCAGACACACTAAATTCAGACAGACACTTAATCCACACAGCACTTAATGGAAAAAAAACAAACATGCTCTAAGACTGAGAGGTCTTAGATTCAAATCCTGGTCTGAGCAAAATGCTACCAGGAATGGAGACAAAGGTTTTCCTATAATGAGTTTCCTTTGGAATTGGAGTTGGGTATATGAAAAGGCATGCCGCTGAGCCCAAATTTGCCGTTAAAAAAAAAAAGTTAATGTATCATATACATAAATTGATCATATATTATATTGTCTTATTGTCGATTTACTTTAGTCATAAACTTCATCAATAAATAGATATTCAGGTTTAATTGCCTGATGGTTCTAGCAGATGTCATATTATAAAGTTCACATATGCGTGTGACCTTTATGTAGATAAGTCCTTAAGTTGTGTAGTATACTCATATTATTCATGCAAAAGAGAGTTTTTTATTTCCGTAAAAACTACGACGTAGCTTAACCTATTATATTATTTATATTTATAAAACATTATAAAATACATGCTCGTTTTTTTCAACCAAGTATTTGATAATTCTAAAATGTCTCTCATTATTATTAACCATTTTAAACATTTCCAATTAAAATAGTAATTAAATACATATAATATCTGATTGAAATACCTTTAATACGTTTAATAAAATTAATTTACGAATTATTTTTATATATGACCTACACCAAACCTAAAATATTTTTGATAAACCTATAATACTTTCAATAAAATAGTTTTATGATTTTTTTTTTCCTCCACAAAGTTTCGTTCTTCCATCCATGCATGCTTTTTTTTTTCTTTTTTTTTTATAACGTGCATGCTTTTAATTTTTAAACTCTGCCAGACAAAGACCCCCCCGGCCCGATCAATCATTGAAAGCTCAAAATTGACTAAACCAGAATGCAACATGACTAAACCCGAAAGTAATGGAAGAAGTAACCCCACCTCAATCATATCATTTATATAAGGACTAGCTATATATTATTGCTCACAATTGAAAAGTATATGGGTCCATCATTTAAATTTAACTATACATTTCTATTAAGGTTTAGAGTTAATTACACTTTTCGTCCTTGTGGTTTGTACCAACTTTCACATACCGTCCCTGAGTATCCGAAATTACGTGTATCATCCCTGAGTATGGAACTCCGTCAACAAGTTTGGTCCACTACCCCAACAGACGTTAAAAAATCCTTAATTACACTTTTGGTCCAAGGGTATATTTGTCAACAAATGCAACCTATTGGATCGACACCAGAAAGGGAAGAGAGGCTACTTTTTCCCCAAATCTTTCATTTAAAAAACAAAATCCAAATCAAAAATCTCATTATCTCTCCCAAAAACAAACTCAATTTTTCTCTGCAAAAACTAACAATGGAAAACAAGATTCACAGCTTACCACCACACAAAAGATTCAATCTTTTGCATCAAGATCCAACCCCTTCTTGTTTACCCGCCAAAAAACGAAAAGAATCTCGAGACCCATTATCGATTTCGACGAATCTTGATAGTTTGGCTTCCCTTGCTGCTACTTACTGCTTACCTGCCAAAAAAAGAATATGTGCCCTTCACCCAAATCATCTTTCTGACAAACCCTTTTCTCCGTTTGATCTAAATCTCGAATATGACCCGAAACAAGAAACGGGTCAAGAAACGGGCCAAAAATCTGTTGATGGTCAAGAAAATGAAGATGATGGTGAAGATGGGATTTTGTGTGCAGTATGTCAAAGTACAGATGGGGATGAATTAGACCCAATTGTGTTTTGTGATGGATGTGATTTAATGGTGCATACAACTTGTTATGGTGACCCATTAACAAAAGGTGTTCCTGAAGGTGATTGGTTTTGTTCGCATATCGTGTGCGCGTTGTTTATACCGGAGGTTTTTTTTGTGGGAGAAGGTACTATAATTAGTAGAGTTAATTAGAACTTATGTACTTCCGCACATAAGCTTGGTGGTGGTGAGTAACTAATGAATAGCAAGAATATTGTAACATCCCAAACTTTTCTTTACTAGTTGACTAATGCCGTTAAGTCAATATTGTGTGTGTCGTTAAGTCTATTTTAGATTTAATGCTTATATGAAGTTAATGTGTGTTATGTGTGAGGCTTGTAAGCCTAAATGTTAATGTAGTATAAATGTGTGTAATATGAAGATCAATGTCTATGTAGTGACATTTAATGAAGGATTAATGATGTTTTTGGTCAATAAAGTAGTTTGTGACCAATAATGAAGGATTAGGAAGCTTAGGGGTTAGTTTTGACATGTGTGCAAAGTCAAAAACGGGTTTAGAGGTTTAAGGGTTGTCATTGAGAGCCTTATGCAGATTTTCTTCCTCTAAAACAAGCCCTAGTTGATCCCCTCCCTTCCCTCTCTAGTCTCTCCCTAGATCTTATTCGTTTTGAAGCCGAATCGATCGTGTATTGCTTAGACTTTGGATCTTTATCATCGAATACAGGTAATATAGGTATTCCTCAGTTGAGAATTGATTGTGTGAGTCTTATATTAGTCTTAATCCAGGCCATAAGGGTTTGGGTTGGGTTATTTGATTAAACGTTCATCAATTTCATGTTATTCGGGTGATTAAATGGTTGGTTTATGATGTAAAGGATTTAGGGATTAATAGGTTGATTAAAGGTAATGAAAGTGCAATTAAAAGGATTAATTTAAATCCCCAGGTTGGATTTGGGGTATGGGTTAGTATGGGATTCGTTTGATCAAAGCGTAAAAGTGTAGTTGCTGGTCTGCACCCCTGGTGCGACGCACCAAAGGGCTGGTGCGGCGCACCCACTGAGGATATAAAGTTTCTGGAGTGTTAGTGCGACGCACAGTGTGGGAGGTGCGGCGCACCACTGGCCAGTTTTGTTTTTGGTACACCCCGATATGCGACGCACCAAGGGCTGGTGCGGCGCACCTGTCTTTAATCTAAACTCCCTGGAGGATTTGTGCGACGCACCAGAGAGTAGGTGCGGCGCACCCTTTATTGATAAAAATTCCCTGGAAGATTGGTGCGACGCACCACATGGAAAGTGCGGCGCACCATATGCCCAGATTTCACAAATGAGTCGCTTAGCTTACATTTCGATCTTATACTTGTTCTAGGTTATTGGAGACACCTAGTCATCGTTGTATTGTGCTTGTAGCTTGTTGTTAAACCGTATCGAGGTAAGATACACTACTTTTGTCACGCTGAGGGTTCAACAAGCAAAGGTTTCATACTTATAACTTCCTTAACGGTAACTTATGATATATGTGGGTATCTCGGGTTACACGGGAGGCATTATGGGATATGTAGTTGACCATGAGACCTGAAATGCAGACCCTATCGTAGTGAAATGAAGTATTGCTTAATGTAGTATATTGTTATGCAGTTTATGTAGTATTACGATGTAGCTTGTGATGCTTTGAGATGTAGTGTATGTTGTTGATTGTTGATATGTGCATGATTGTATGGCTTGCTCAACTAGTACACTAGACTCGTTAAGTTTCCATGACACGTGCACGTTTAAGGGCCCAAAACGTAAAAGCAGTAAACGTAGTAAATGTTTAGGTAATGCAGTCACCTAAACTAAATAATGCAGGATCGAGCTCGTTAACTTTGATGCAGGAAAGTGTTAAGCTTAACCCGTACTTGCCCTAGCCCGGCTAAGTGCGTTGACGTAGTTGTTGCTTGGGTGGCTCCTTGCAACATGGTCTTTATAATGCAGGGCGAGTAATACGAGGGGTCTGACCAACCTCCATATACGGATTACTCTTGGATTGGCTTGCCATTCCTTAACGACGCTTGATGTACAACCGTGTGGGGTTCGTCATCTAGTCGGGTGTAACTTATGTTACACATTAACGCAGTTAATAACGTAGTAAAGCAGTTAATGTAGTAAAGCAGTTAAAACGTAGTAAAGCAGTCAATGTAGAAAGCAGTTATGTGGGTAAACGTGTGTAATGAAGTAATGCAGGATAGGCACATTTAGGGTGATTCATCCTAATTGATATGAAGTTGTTATGCAGTTTTATGCGTTGTGCGTTGTGCCTAATGAGCTTGTCTAATAATGGAGAAATGCTTTAATTGGACAAATGCTTTTAAATTAAGTGTGATCTTACTTAGCTATTCATATAGCTAACACTTGTTTCTTTAATGTGGTTGTTCCCTCAGGTTTAGCTTGATGGACTAGTGACGCAGGACTTATGAGCTTGGGTAGATGCAATGAAGGAGCCTTAGCTACCCATAGTTGCTTATTATGGAGACTTTTGATTATATTTCGTTTTGATGTCGAATTTATGTAATAATGTGTGAACGGTTGTTTAATGTTGGGCAACCGTTGGGTTTTCATTTGAACTAATGTTTGATATGGCATGTAACACCAACTAAACGCAGAAACCGAAATGTTTTTATCGGTTTTGACTTTACGGTCTTTACTTCCGCAATTTAACACCGTTAGGTGAAAGATTTTTGAAAACCCATATTTTTAAACGTCGGGGTGTTACAAGTTGGTATCAGAGAATTGGTTTAAGTGAACCAAAATTCGACTTATGCCGTAGGATTTTGGGCTTAGACCGATGAGAAGTAGGTTAGGCTTAAGTAGGATGCCTAGCTAATGAGGTGGAATGCTCTAGGACGGGTTTGGGAGTGAGTGAGAGTGTGATTTAAGGCTTGTTATTGTGTGTGATAATGTAGTTATATGTAGTAGAGCCTTAACATATGTAGTCACTCTTTAATTCTTGCTAACCGTCGTCGTTGCTTTGTAGAGTTAATGGCAAACACTAGAGCTAGTAATCAGAGAGCAGGAGGAAATGGTGATGGTGTTCCTCCTAATGGAAACGGGGCTGGAAATGAAGTAGAGCAAAGGCCACCCCGTGCACAAAATCGTCGTCTTGGTGATCCACCAACTGTCTCTGAAGTAGATAGGGCAAACCCGGTTATAGAGCAGGTTCCTAATCAAGCCCAACTACATGAAGAATTGAGAGCTATTCGAGCTCTCTTAATGAGAAATGAAGAGGAGTTAGCTCAATTGAGGGCTGAAAGAAATGCAGAAAGGATTGGGAGTGGACAAAGGGGTGAGCGTTCGGAAGGGAATTACTCTAATCCCTCCCAAAGTGTTGAACCATCCATGGCAGCCGTAGGTGTTAATGAAGTTAATGGTGGAGGACTTGGAGTTGTTAATGCACCTCGTGTTAATAACTTCAAATATGAAAGTTTTCAGAAATGTGGTGCCAAGGAGTTTGATGGTACCCAAAATGCGGTGGGTGCTATGGAGTGGATCGAGGACATTGAGGTAGTTTTTGCATCTTGCTATTGTCCGGATGATATGAAGGTTTTGTGTGCTAGTAGGATGTTGAAGAAGAATGCCCGTAATTGGTGGAGGGCTGCTACAGTGTCTATGGCTCCTGAGGTACTTGCAGTTATGCCTTGGGGAACATTTAAGGAGAATCTAGAGGGGTATGTAGGGAACGCGTGAGTTAAGGTTAATTGAGAAGGAGTTTAGATCGTTGGTTGCTAAACCCGGTGCAATTTCTGATTATGCACACTCGTTTATGGAAAAGTTGAAGTTTGTTGGACACTTGGTTCGAAGGCAGGAGGACCAAATTGAGGCTTATTGTGATGGTCTTCCCGCTAGTTATCGTGGATTATGTAGACAACATGTGACTTTATCAGCGGCTATTAAGGAGTCAAAGAGGTTGGATGATGACTTCAAAGGCGAGAGAGTTGTGGTGAAGGTTGATGACAAGAAAGCAGGGTTCAAAAGAGGGTCAAATTGGTCATCTAACTACAATAATAATAATAAGAAGTTTCGTGGGAATTCTAGCTCGAGTGGTGACAAAGATAAAAAGAAGAATGGGTCTTGGTGTGCTTTTTGCAAGAATGTTCATGAAGGTAAATGTTCCGATAAGACAAGAAGGTGTCATAAGTGTGGGAAGTCGGGACATCTTGCAACAGAATGTAGGGACAAGATTCGTTGCTACAAGTGTCAAGAAACGGGTCATCTTATTGCCGATTGCCCGCAAATGAAGAATGACGGAAAGAAAAGCAGCCACTTCAGCAACAAAAGTGAGAGCCTTGCAGATGACTGTTGATGATGCTAAGAACAACGACGAGGTGGTAAGTGGTACTTTCCTTGTTAATTCAAAACCTGCTTCTGTTTTATTTGATTCGGGTGCAAATAGGTCGTTTGTGTCTACTTTGTTTGCTCCTAAGCTAGGAAGGGTCACTACCCGTTTAGATTGCTCGATAGAAGTGGAAATTGCTAATGGTACGGTTATTGATATACGTGTGGGATATGATGATTGTAACATTGAGATTGAAGGTCGTTTGTTTCCAGTCCAGTTATTGCCTACTACTTTAGCCGGTTTCGATGTAGTGATTGGTATGGATTGGTTATCTCGAAATGAAGCTAATATTTTGTGTTCCCAAAAGATTATTCGGTTTCCTACATCCGATGGTAATGTGGTAACGGTTCATGGGGATAAGAAGAGAGGGGGAATAAAGATCATTAGTATGATGAAGGCTATTAAATGTATAAGGAAGAATAAGAGTCATTTCTTGGCCTATGTTATTGATGTGAGAAAGGAGAAGCCTTCTATTGCTAGTGTTGATGTAGTATCCGATTTTCCCGATGTGTTTCCTGAAGATCTTCCCGGTATCCCTCCTGACCGTGAAGTTACTTTTCAAATAGATCTTATTCCCGGTGCTACACCTGTTGCTAAAGCACCATACCGATTAGCTCCTACAGAAATGAAAGAGTTAATGTCCCAACTTCAGGAATTACTTGACAAAGGTTTCATACAACCTAGTTCCTCGCCTTGGGGAGCTCCGGTTCTCTTTGTTAAAAAGAAAGATGGAACTATGCGCATGTGCATAGACTACCGTGAGTTGAATAAGCGAACGGTTAAGAATAAATATCCTCTCCCGCGAATTGATGATCTCTTTGATCAAACTACATGGTGCTTCATATTTTTCAAAGATAGATTTGCGGTCCGGTTATCATCAATTGAAGGTTAAAAGGAGGATGTAGCAAAGACAGCTTTCCGGACTAGATATGGTCATTATGAGTTCTTGGTCATGCCATTTGGGTTGACTAATGCTCCAGCCGCGTTTATGGATTTAATGAATCGGGTATGCCGTCCCTTTCTAGATCAT
The DNA here is from genome assembly GCA_034093135.1 of Erigeron breviscapus. NCBI lineage: Eukaryota > Viridiplantae > Streptophyta > Magnoliopsida > Asterales > Asteraceae > Erigeron > Erigeron breviscapus. Next base: position 110,514,461 of record CM067167.1, on the reverse strand, counting down.
TTTGTTATTGTGTTTATTGACGATATTTTGATCTATTCTAAGTCAGAAGATGAGCACCGTGAGCACTTGAAAGCAGTATTGGAGGTGTTGAGGGAGAAGAAGTTGTATGCCAAGTTTTCTAAATGTGAGTTTTGGCTTCGAGAGGTGCAGTTTCTGGTCATGTTATTTCATCAGAAGGTATTAAAGTGGATCCTTCAAAGATTGAAGCTGTTTCAAAGTGGGAGCAGCCAAAGACTCCTACTGAGATTAAAAGTTTTCTTGGTTTGGCTGGATATTATAGAAGGTTCATTCAGGATTTCTCCCGAATAGCCAAGCCAATGACTGAACTAACAAAGAAAGGAGTAAAGTTTGAGTGGACCGATAAGCAGGAGAACGCATTTCAAACATTGAAAAAGAAGTTGTGTGAAGCTCCTATACTTGCCTTGCCTGAAGGTACTGATGATTTGGTTGTGTATAGTGATGCATCTATCACGGGTTTGGGTTGTGTATTGATGCAGAGGGACAAGGTGATTGCCTATGCTTCCCGCCAGTTGAAACCACATGAGAAAAATTACCCTACCCATGATCTTGAATTGGCCGCAGTTGTATTTGCATTGAAATTGTGGAGACATTACCTTTATGGTACAAAATGCACTTTGTTTACCGATCAAAAAAGTTTGCAGTATGTCTTTAATCAAAAGGAGATGAACGTGAGACAAAGGAGGTGGATGGAATTACTTAAGATTACGATTGTGAAATCAAATACCATCCGGGAAAAGCCAATGTAGTGGCGGATGCACTAAGTAGGAAGGTGCAAAGTTCTTCTTGTAAGTTGATGAGCATGCAAGTTCAAGCCAAGTCGGGGCTACTTGATCGAATTAAGGAAGCACAAGTGAGGGCATTGATGAAGGATAACATTGACAATGAAAGTATTGGGAAGAAGAAACGTCTTGTGATGGAGACTAATAGCCGTGGGTTTAAAACATACAAGGGTCGAATTTGGGTGCCATTGCTTGGTGGTAACCGAGAATTGATCCTGGAGGAAGCCCATAGAAGTAGATATTCAGTACATCCCGGTGTCACCAAAATGTATGCAGATTTGAAGCCGATTTATTGGTGGCCGGATATTAAAGGAGAAGTAGCTCATTTTGTAGCAAAGTGTTTGACGTGTGCAAGAGTGAAGACGGACCATCAAAAGCCGTATGGTTTGTTGCACCAATTAGAAATTCCCGAGTGGAAATGGGATCATATTACCATGGACTTTGTAACAAAGCTACCTAAAACGCCGAAAGGGAATGATATGATTTGGGTAATTGTAGATAGATTGACGAAGAGTGCTCATTTTCTAGCTACCCGACAAGATGTGCCTTTAACGAAGATGGCAAAGATGTACATTGATGAAGTAGTTGCGAAACATGGAGTTCCGTTATCTATTGTTTCGGATCGAGACTCGAGGTTTGTGTCAAACTTTTGGAAGGGTCTTCAACGGGAGTTGGGTAGTAGAATAAATTTGAGTACCGCCTATCATCCCCAAACCGATGGGCAAAGTGAGAGAACCATTCAAACCTTGGAGGATATGTTGAGAACGTGTGTACTTGAATACGGTGGAGCATGGGATGATCATTTGAGAATGATTGAGTTTGCTTATAACAATAGTCACCATGCAAGCATTGGAATGCCACCATTTGAGATGTTATATGGAAGAAGGTGTAGGACTCCAAGTTGTTGGATGGAGCCCGGTGAAAAGCAGTTGACCGGTCCCGAAATTATTGAAATTACCTCTGAAAAGGTTAATGTAGCTAAAGAAGCCTTACGTGTGGCAAGAGAAAGGCAGAAAACATATGCAGATAAGAAAAGGAGACCGATTGAGTTTAATGTTGGCGATTTAGTGATGCTGAAAGTATCACCTTGGAAAGGAGTTATTCGATTTGGAAAGAAGGGAAAGTTGAGTCCACGTTTCATTGGACCTTTAAAGTGGTGAAGCGCATTAAAGATGTGGCATATCAGTTGGAATTACCTCCAGAATTGGATGGAATTCACAACACCTTCCATGTATCCTACTTGAGGAAATGGTTAGCTGAGGAGTCAAGTGTGATTCCTATTAAAGACGTGAGTATTGACCCAATGAAGAGAATAGTAGACGAACCGGTAGCGATACTTGGAAGAAAGCAAAAGAAGTTACGCCGAAAAGTGATTGACCTCGTGTTGATAAAGTGGAAGCATAACCATGGAGAAAGCTTAACGTGGGAAACTGAAGCAGTAATGAAGGAAAAGTATCCCGAGTTGTCCTTAATGAAGAGATTCCGGGGACGGAATCCTCTTAAGGGGGAGGTAATTGTAACATCCCAAACTTTTCTTTACTAGTTGACTAATGCCGTTAAGTCAATATTGTGTGTGTCGTTAAGTCTATTTTAGATTTAATGCTTATATGAAGTTAATGTGTGTATGTGTGAGGCTTGTAAGCCTAAATGTTAATGTAGTATAAATGTGTGTAATATGAAGATCAATGTCTATGTAGTGACATTTAATGAAGGATTAATGATGTTTTTGGTCAATAAAGTAGTTTGTGACCAATAATGAAGGATTAGGAAGCTTAGGGGTTAGTTTTGACATGTGTGCAAAGTCAAAAACGGGTTTAGAGGTTTAAGGGTTGTCATTGAGAGCCTTATGCAGATTTTCTTCCTCTAAAACAAGCCCTAGTTGATCCCCTCCCTTCCCTCTCTAGTCTCTCCCTAGATCTTATTCGTTTTGAAGCCGAATCGATCGTGTATTGCTTAGACTTTGGATCTTTATCATCGAATACAGGTAATATAGGTATTCCTCATCTGAGATTGATTGTGTGAGTCTTATATTAGTCTTAATCCAGGCCATAAGGGTTTGGGTTGGGTTATTTGATTAAACGTTCATCAATTTCATGTTATTCGGGTGATTAAATGGTTGGTTTATGATGTAAAGGATTTAGGGATTAATAGGTTGATTAAAGGTAATGAAAGTGCAATTAAAAGGATTAATTTTAAATCCCCAGGTTGGATTTGGGGTATGGGTTAGTATGGGATTCGTTTGATCAAAGCGTAAAAGTGTAGTTGCTGGTCTGCACCCCTGGTGCGACGCACCAAAGGGCTGGTGCGGCGCACCCACTGAGGATATAAAGTTTCTGGAGTGTTAGTGCGACGCACAGTGTGGGAGGTGCGGCGCACCACTGGCCAGTTTTGTTTTTGGTACACCCCGATATGCGACGCACCAAAGGGCTGGTGCGGCGCACCTGTCTTTAATCTAAACTCCCTGGAGGATTTGTGCGACGCACCAGAGAGTAGGTGCGGCGCACCCTTTATTGATAGAAATTCCCTGGAGGATTGGTGCGACGCACCACATGGAAAGTGCGGCGCACCATATGCCCAGATTTCACAAATGAGTCGCTTAGCTTACATTTCGATCTTATACTTGTTCTAGGTTATTGGAGACACCTAGTCATCGTTGTATTGTGCTTGTAGCTTGTTGTTAAACCGTATCGAGGTAAGATACACTACTTTTGTCACGCTGAGGGTTCAACAAGCAAAGGTTTCATACTTATAACTTCCTTAACGGTAACTTATGATATATGTGGGTATCTCGGGTTACACGGGAGGCATTATGGGATATGTAGTTGACCATGAGACCTGAAATGCAGACCTATCGTAGTGAAATGAAGTATTGCTTAATGTAGTATATTGTTATGCAGATTATGTAGTATTACGATGTAGCTTGTGATGCTTTGAGATGTAGTGTATGTTGTTGATTGTTGATATGTGCATGATTGTATGGCTTGCTCAACTAGTACACTAGACTCGTTAAGTTGCCATGACACGTGCACGTTTAAGGGCCCAAAACGTAAAAGCAGTAAACGTAGTAAATGTTTAGGTAATGCAGTCACCTAAACTAAATAATGCAGGATCGAGCTCGTTAACTTTGATGCAGGAAAGTGTTAAGCTTAACCCGTACTTGCCCTAGCCCGGCTAAGTGCGTTGACGTAGTTGTTGCTTGGGTGGCTCCTTGCAACATGGTCTTTATAATGCAGGGCGAGTAATACGAGGGGTCTGACCAACCTCCATATACGGATTACTCTTGGATTGGCTTGCCATTCCTTAACGACGCTTGATGTACAACCGTATGGGGTTTGTCATCTAGTCGGGTGTAACTTATGTTACACATTAACGCAGTTAATAACGTAGTAAAGCAGTTAATGTAGTAAAGCAGTTAAAACGTAGTAAAGCAGTCAATGTAGAAAGCAGTTATGTGGGTAAACGTGTGTAATGAAGTAATGCAGGATAGGCACATTTAGGGTGATTCATCCTAATTGATATGAAGTTGTTATGCAGTTTTATGCGTGTGCGTTGTGCCTAATGAGCTTGTCTAATAATGGAGAAATGCTTTAATTGGACAAATGCTTTTAAATTAAGTGTGATCTTACTTAGCTATTCTTATAGCTAACACTTGTTTCTTTAATGTGGTTGTTCCCTCAGGTTTAGCTTGATGGAATAGTGACGCAGGACTTATGAGCTTGGGTAGATGCAATGAAGGAGCCTTAGCTACCCATAGTTGCTTATTATGGAGACTTTTGATTATATTTCGTTTTGATGTCGAATTTATGTAATAATGTGTGAACGGTTGTTTAATGTTGGGCAACCGTTGGGTTTTCATTTGAACTAATGTTTGATATGGCATGTAACACCAACTAAACGCAGAAACCGAAATATTTTTATCTGTTTTGACTTTTACGGTCTTTACTTCCGCAATTTAACACCGTTAGGTGAAAGATTTTTGAAAACCCATATTTTAAACGTCGGGTGTTACAAATATGAACTTCCGCATTTTTGTATATAAATTTAGAACTTATGTACTTTCTTTATGATTTATGCAAAAAGTGAGATTTTGTTATTAATACGGGTTTGAATCTGAACTGGACTTTTGGATTAATGTATGTATATATATGTATTGTGTGTTGCTTTTTGTTTGTCTTAATATCATCGTCATCAGATATATGAGATTTAGCCATTTAGGTGATGTTAACATGTTGATTATATATTAGAATGGTAGATCTGGAGATGGATATTGAAGTATTTAGAATGATGATGATGATGATGATGATAATGAATTTGGTTTAGAGATGATGATGATGTTTATGAAATATTTTTGGATTTTATTTTTTTGTGTTTGGATTTGGAAAAAAAAGGTTGAGTTGAATCTAAAAAAGAAGATGGAGAAGAAAGAGAGGGTGTTTTTGGTGAAAAAGAATAAAGAGAGGGTGTTTTTGGTGAAAAAGACTAAAATGCCCTCGGCGTGCAGGTCATGTGACCACCAATCTAACGTCTGTTGGGGTCGTGTACCAAACTTGTTAACGGAGTTCCATACTCAGGGATGATACACGTAATTTCGTGTACTCAGGGACGATCTGTGAAAGTGGGGCAAATCACAGGGACGAAAAATGTAATTAACTCCTCAACTGATAGATCTTTTGTATAAGAATGTGAAACGATGAACTAGACGTATAGTACTGAAAGTGTACGTAAGACGAATTAATGATTAACTCGAGTGAAATGCTTGCTGAAAGAGAACACGATTTTCGTATATACGATGAAGTCGATCCAATTCCAAAATCAAAGGTCACTGTCAAATCATTTTCAAAAGTTAATTAAGGAGTTCTCATTCTTTCGATTATCAATTATGAGCTTAGTAGAGGTATATATGTGTTCTTCACGAAGATTTGTAGAAAACAATAAAAGGGAATATATAATATATAATTGCCCGTGGGCAAATCCTTATATATATAAAGAGCTAGGATCAATATTGTTGATCGACTTTTGAGTGTTTGGTCTTTATTTTATGTTTGGGGGACAAAAGGGTTTAAAATTCTATAAGGAGCAAAATGAAAATTTGTAAACGAACACTCTAATTTAGGAACCATTATATTCTATACATAAAATATCTGTATATTCTACGTACGAACATGACAAGGAAACATCAAATCAGATAGCTAGCTAGTGATTTGTTATTATATCGGGACACTAACATCATATCTGATCATCAATACATATATACCATGATAAATACCCTTTAAAGGTTCACTAGCGTTGCAACTTGCAACAATAACATAAAAAGGAAAATTTATATCATTTCATGATCAATATAATGGCTAGACTTACTTACTAATATTGGTACATACCCAATGTGGCCATATGCACCAAACATGACATGTACATATACTATATATTCAGTACAAGCAATTTTTGTTTCATATAATTAGAGAAAATTTCATTACATACCCCTGTGGTATACCATATTATCAAGTTTCACCCCTATGGTTTTTTTTTATCATTACATACCCTTATGGTGACTTTTTGTATCATTACATATCCCTGCCTCAAACGTCCGTTAGTGTGGCTCCGTCAAAGCTCTCATGTGCACTGCACATGAGGGTAACTTAGTCATTTTGCTTCTAAAACACCCATTTTACCTTCCCATTTCAAACAATCAGATCAAATCCTTTTTTTTTCCTCAA
>CM067167.1:110490447-110505447 GCA_034093135.1 Erigeron breviscapus | reverse complement strand
TATATATATATATATATATATATATATATATATATATATATATATATATATATATATATATATATATATATATATATATATATATATATATATATATATATATATATATATATATATATATATATATATATATATATATATATATATATATATATATATATATATATATATATATATACTGCATGATATTACATATATGCATGATCGTTATTATTAATAGTTAGTATGAAAATAGACTAAAAATGGTTCATCTACATATACACTTATTTTCTTCGGTAAAACTGGAAAGGTTAGGTTAGCTGATCGGGAGCTAACCTGTTGATGTGATAACCGGTTTAATATTTGCATGCTTGGAAAGGGCTTTCATGCATTCTTCTTTGCTCATGCCGAAGATCAAACACTTTTCTATAAGATGTTGTACCTAGATCAAGTAGGCAAGAGTCGATACTTTTTCATGATCAACAAAATTAAATATTAAAAAGACATTCATGGTTCTATATATGTTTAATTATTACCATATGTATGTATGAAGATGAAGAGTGATCACGCATCTCCATAACCAATTTGATCTTCAAATCTTAAATACAAATAATAATTCAAGAACGTAGTACAATTAGAATGAAGTGATCATAAAAAATAAAGATGACATTATATAGAGATGGAGCAAAGAAAACCACGTGGGAGATGGATGATAATTGGTGGAGTAGAGATTAGAGGAGATTTTGTTAGCATTTCTGTCTAGTAGCATCCTATTTGGCAATATGTACCCTACACGTGATATCGCTAGGTCACTAATCACCTTAAAAGATGTTGTTAACGTACAGATTGAGGAATTCACCCCCATCGTTGGTTATTTGACTTATTTTCAAGTCAGCAACTTAAAGTACAAAAACTTACATGATACTTACAATTAATGTGTACGCAATGCATTTTTAACAAAATTAAAGAGAAAATTTGTAACTAATGCCTATTTAATGATTTTTAACTAGCTACATCAAAGGGATCGTTTTAATACTAACCAACATAATTGAATGACTAAAATACTTGGTAACCAAAGTGTCGTACTCTATATTTTTATATGAAGGTAGAATTAATAATACGAGAGATAGTGCCCGCGCATTGCGGCGGTGATATGGTGGGGGTGATAGATCAAGTCATAGAGTATGATAGCCAAATGCCTTAGCCGTACGGGCTCCGCCCTCGGATTTAAAAATTCGTCGAAAGTATATCGAATGACATCTCTAATGAAAGAGCATGAAATTTTAAGAACACCCATACAATTTTTATAATTTATCGATATACGGTTTTTGAGATAAAAGATTTTGAATGAATTAGAGGAATAAAATGATTTATGGAGGAGAGAGAAAAAATGAGTGGTTGAGATTTGAGGAGAGAGAGAAAAATGAATGGTTGAGATTTAAGGGTATTATAGGTATATTAGGTAGAGATGTTTATATTAGTGAATAAAAAAGAGGGGTAATTTAGGTAGTTCAATTACTTAATTGAGATTTGAAAAAAAGGGCAAAATGCTTTATAAGATAGTAATAATGAATAATGACGCATGACCGCATGTCCATGGTTTATGTAATGGTGAAAGTACAAACCAAAACATTGATTTGATAGGACAAAATCAATGTTATATTATAACAATATTAACTAAATTTAGTTTCAAACATTTTAAATATATGGAATAGAAGACAAACGGAGAACAAGTTGTGCCGCTTTTACAGTTAATAACTTATAATCTATGAGGTTTTAATGGTATAAGAACGAGGATATAACTCTTTATTAGTCTTTTTATAACACGGTAGATCATATCAAATATTTTATGAAAATTTCCCGTAATTCACTGTATTTAAAGGTTGGTAACTACAAAGTAGGTTCACCTTATTAAGAACTTTTAGTAAAACGGTTACCTTTTTATGGATTTTTACGTTATCGATAACTACTAAACACTAAAGTTTGAATAACGTACTCATATGTGTGTTTAATGTAGAAATTGATTTGTATGTGATGCTACCAGGAAATTAACCTTTCCAATCGTCGAAAATTCATACGTAGCTAAGTCTTTTTCAGCTCATAAATGAGTCGATTTAACTAGTATTCTGCTTGAAGTGACATATTAGTCTAGGACTTGAGGTATCTTGTACTTTTAATTAGCAAGGAAATGACTTGTGATGGATATGTGGTAGGTTACACACATAAAAGTATGATATTGTGGAAAACAACACCAAATTTTGGCAATATTTTTAAAGGCGGATGGAGTGCCCCGCCAGTTTCTTTTAGTTAATAACTTATAATCTATGAGGTTTTAATGGTATAAGAACGAGGATATAACTCTTTATTAGTCTTTTTATAACACGGTAGATCATATCAAATATTTTATGAAAATTTAACTTATAAACTATGATGTTTAATTAATTTTATGCTAAAGTTAGAAAAAGTTGATATTTATTTCACCATTAAAACAACTTGGTTGCAAAGAAACTAATTAAAAAGTGATGATATATTCATAAAATAGTTTTTTATTATACACAACAATCACTATTTTGATTTTGGACCATATGGAGTTGGAGAAACATGCTGAATTTGATAAGACCAGCAAATAAAGATTATTAATATAAGAAAAATAATGTCATTTAACTTTTACAAGCAATAATTAAGCTTTGACAGTCCACTTGTTTGGTTACCTCATATTAATTAACTAGACAAGAATATAAATAATAGAAAGTAAAGAACAAGAACAAGAGTAGAATTCAAGAACACAATCTATGCAAGTCTAATCATATGTATCATTGATAAACAGTGAATACATGGTCGATATTACAACTTGGCTTATAAGCATGTAAATGAAAATACAATTGTTAAGTTTAGACTAACTAGAAACTTAAACAATTACAAGAGAAATATGAAAGACACACTTTCAAAGTGACTAACACTTTTTATGGTGACAAACACAATCACTTGTGTGCGGCTGTGTTGCCTTATATAGGGGAGGAATTAATGCAACACAACCTTGTCTTGATAGTGATGGGATGGTGGTTGTCGGCTTGAAGTACTTGCACCAGAAGCCTTTGTCTTCTTTACTAAATCGGGTATGAGAGAGAAACTCTTCTCTTTGGATCCAACTGAATCTTTGCCATATAAGGTATATTACAGTTGGAACAACCACCATGTGACTCTTGTCATTCTTCTTGTTTGAATTCTTCCCGCCTTGACTTACAATTTGGATAAGAATTCATTGTTGGCAAAGAGTCACTGGACTCGCTGATGGAATTCATCAGCGACCAAGTCTGGTCAGCGAATCCTTGACTCAACAAGCTTACACAACACACATCAACAACACAGTACATTATCTCATTAGCATTTTCCAAAAATCTGATTAGCCGGCCAGAGATATCAATAGACTTGACTTATGGCTTCTTCACCTCCTCCTTTGGCACGGACACTTGAATTTCTAGAAGGAAAAGATTTTGGATTGAATTTTTAGAAGGAAAAGATTAAAAGATTAGGATTGAATTTTTAGAAGGAAAAGATTAAGATTGATTTCTCAAAACTTTCTCAGAGCTTCCAAGATAGAACTCACATAAGTACTATACAGCAGTCATATTGAAGTTGCTCGCGCATTGACCTTGGTCAGATGGCAGGATATATATCTAATTTGGGCTGTGTTATTAGGCCCAATATACAGAGAAGAACAGTTTTGGGTCAGAATTTAAAAAAGGTAATGTAATATACAGGATCAATGTTTACACATATATAATTTAAGCAGAAATCGAATATGCAGCGGGCTGCAGTTCATGGCTGCAATCAGGTAGAAATTTTTAAGTTTTTTTCTTTCAAATTAAACCTTTTAATTTATAAATATACATAATGTCTCTTTGATTTTTACCTGCTGCAGCGGCTTTCAACAGCAGCCAACCCTAGCCCATAATTTAATTCAATCAATTTTTGATATATAGTTTTCACTATCTCTTTGATCAACATCTTTAAGATCATATTATAGTTATTTAATCTTTTTTTTGTTTGAAAGGTGAATTTCGTTTAAAACTTCGTGTCGCGATCCGACAACGAGAGGTCTAGTATACGTTGTCTTAACCGGGTCCGCGCTAGAAAGCTCCCTCGAAGTAGAAATGCCTATTTCAAATACCCAATGGAGAAAACCCCTTACTAATCCGCCCGAAAGCACGACGATTAATAGGGGTAAATCCTGCCTCCTCAGACTTGAACCTGGGAATAACCAAGCCAAACCTTCATAAAGTTTTTAAATGTTATCATGTATTTTAGTTTTGATTTCAAACATAATTAAACTTATTAGTTATAGTTATATATGTCAGTAAATTTTGATTTTAAAGTTATCAAGCTTACAAATATTCTCCAGTTATCACTTTGTTCAAACAAAAGGCAGCCGATTTCCTTAATTAGTTTTACGGTTTTAGGTAAAATAAAACAAGTATTAAAGTAAAACAAATAAAACAATAGGTTTCTCTTAACTGAAAATCACCGTGCATCATGAAAATCATCGTGCATCAATTGTGTCGTGAATTTTCGTGCATCAACTTAACCATGATCTAAGGGTCAAAATCTTGTCTTATTTGTTTTACTTTAATAATTGTTTTACAATACCCAACCCCTTAGTTTTACTTATAATATTTACTATTTAATTTAATTTATATTGACCCTTTTCAATTTCGCCCTTCAATTTGATCATATTTCTACTTTCTATTTGAACTATGGTTGATACTTGCACTTCGATTCCGAATGTGATAGAAAGAGTTTTGGACCGAAAGGGAATTAGAAGGTTAAAGCAAAAATGAAAACACGATAAAAGGTTGGTGTTATTTAAATTGTTACAATCCAACAAAAATCCGTAAAAAACTGATATAAAATATATCAATGAATTGTCTTTTAAAAGCATTTTTCATTGATATAATTTTCATAAATTACTCGTATATTATATAATACAAACAACCGCTACTGAAAATATAAGTAAATGCAATCAATCACATTTAATTGAAGAGCAAAGCAGATGGAGAAGTAGTCGAAGAATCACCAAGTAATGAAGGAGTTGGAGGTGCATTAAAAGTAATTTTTGGCATCTTTGATGGGAGTATAGGCAGGGAAGCTTCAAAGTTCAATACTTGAATGGCTTGCCTCATTGATGGGCGTTGGTCTGCATGAGGGTGTGCACACCATAATCCAACGATCACCAACCGCTCAATTTCTTCTTGTATTTGAGCCAAGAGACGGATCAAATGCTTCTAGAAGAGTTCCAGCCCCATACAGATCCCAAACCCATTCTACTAAAGTTGTTTGTCTTTCCTCATCAGCCGTGTACCTGATGGGTTTTCGCCCACAAGCTATTTCAAGTGCAACAACTCCAAAGCTATATACATCGGATTCTTTACTTGCTTTGCCGGTCATCACATATTCAGGAGCCATGTAACCCAATGTCCCGGCCAACATGGTTGTCTTAGAGCTTTTTCATGGATCAACCAACCTAGCTAACCCAAAATCACCTAAGCCTTTGCATTAAAATTTGAGTCCAACATAACATTGCTCGATTTAACATCTCTGTGCAAAATACATTCCTCGCAATCTTCATGAAGATATGACAAAGCGGAAGCCAGACCATGTGCAATTCTTTTCCTCTTGTCCCATGTCAACAACCTTAAGCTTTTCTGCTTAAACAGATGTAAATCTAAGCTCCCATTTTCCATAAACTCGTAAATAAGCAGGAGCTCGCTTTTCTCATGGCACCAGCCCTTAAGTTCCACCAGATTTTTGTGCCTCAATCGGCTAATTATTTTAACTTCCGCAGTATACTCCTTAATCCCCTGTTCAGAAGTCTTGGACACCCTTTTGACTGCGATATATGTTTTTTGATCATTCAATAAACCTTTATAAACCCCTCCAAAACCTCCCTCCCCAAGCTTGTTCGTCTCTGCAAAACCAGCAGTTGCCTGGGGAATTTTGTGGTAGGAGAATCTTTTTGGTCCAGTGCCATGTTCGAAATCTTTGTTCATATCCCATTTCATGTCTTCTGTGTTTGTTCCTCCTCCATAAATAATAAAACACAATGATAGTGGAAAACGAAAGTACAACAGCTAATCCAACTATAAATCCTACCTTATGACCTGCTGCCCCTTTTTTCGGGCCAGGGCCTGGTGGTGGTGCCTTCTCTTCGTCAGACATGTAGATTTGAACTATTAAAACTCCATGATGTTACTGTAACTTTCTCAAACCGTTGACCGCCTCCTGCTGAAAACCCAAAAATAACCAATTCGGGCAATTCTTTCCTTAGATCAATGATGTAATTAAGGTCGATTACACCATATACGTCGTCAGTGACAAACACACTAAGGTTTTTCAAGACAGAATCATAAGTTATGCCAGCTTGACAGTGTGCTTTTTTAGTTATATTGATCGACCATTTCTTGTAAATGGAAGACATCAGAGAGTTGCTATTGATGCCTGCATGATGATCTTTTGGAGAAAGCTCTAATGGATCCCACATTCCGTTCGTGAAAGTATCAAACTCCACTGCAACAAACGAATTTAAATTTGTATAGGTATTATTATTAACCGGAAGACCTAGGGCTCCACCAATTGTTACTACTGAATTATTCTCAGCAAGGAAGAATGCGAGGCCATCAGCATAAATTTCATCTAATATCTGACTCAATCACGAATGAGAAATTGTAGAAAAGCTGGCTAGCTCATTAGAGGTTCTGTCCCATATATGAAGCCGTTTGTTGTATATCCCCCGGCCTGCTGTAAAATTTCTATCAGGAATCAATTGCATTCCATCGGTAGTGATATAAGCATCAGCCATGGTAACTATATCAGTGTTCTGATTTTGTGGACTGATATTTGGAAAATCAAAACTGATTGAACCTGCTTCACGAGGGATGATCAAAACAAGAAGAAAGTATATTAAGATGGCCATATATGATATACGACTAGGGAAATGAAAGCTTTTTTGTTCTTAATAATTAGCTAGGTAGTTTTGTTATAAGCACTTTCTTCTTATAAACATCATATGTACGTTGCCTACTAAAAAAATAATATTTCAGTCCCTTTTGAATCTTCAGACACTTCAAAATCGTTTTCAGACTCACTACACACATGAAATTTCGACAACTATATGTATACCTTACTATAAATCAAGTTGATTTCATCTGTCACCCTTTGTTTGAAAGCCATACTCTATCTAATATGTCTAATTATTCAACATTAATTTCTTAATACAAGTTGTTATTAAAACATAAAATTGTGTTTCAACGTTTACTTTTACCAAATCCAAATTTCTTGCTATTTTGTCTGCATTTGTCATCGCATCTTGCCATTCAAGTCCCCACAAACTAGATGATCCATAGCTTCTAAAATTTGACGATCGATCTGCTAATTAAGTTATCTGTTTGACTCCACTGAAAAGTCCCTCCCTCAACCCATTCAAACTCACCACAAGTTACATGTGAGCCTCTTGGTCTCTACATGTAAATTGGGCATTACTTGAGTGGAAAGTTCACATTGGAAGACAATAAAGAATTTTATGAATTGTCAAATTAAGTGTGTAAATTTATATATATCCAGTCTTTATTAATCTAGCATGGCTTTTTTTCTTATCTTCCTACCTATTAAAATAAACAACCTTAGTTTTCAAGTGATGACATGAATATTAACTAAATATTTAGTCTTAACTGTTATTTATTCCTCCAAGTATTTTCATAGTGCATTATTTCTTATAGTTCAATATTTAAATATTTAACACAGAGTAATTTCTTATGATTAATCATTAAGTGATTCTTCAATTGGAGATAATTGCTAATGGTATATATACTGTTGAGAAATCTTTGGCGACCTCTGCCATCATGGATTTTAACGTTGATGGATCAGAGGAGATTATTGTTGATATTGGCATGAAGGAGGTAATTTAATTTGGTTATGTTCTTAGTTTTTTCAATATGTACATGCTACTAAAAAAATTTATTAGAACATAAAATGGTGTCATTTAGATTGATTTCTTTCTGAAAATAGGACTGCTGGAAATTATGGTCCTAACTTTAAGGTCAATTAAGGATATAGATACACCTTATATAATTAAGTTTGGGTTCCAGTGGCTTAGTTACATTCTAATCATGTATGCATTAATGCTTGACTTCCCATGGATCTCCACTTGAATGCTCATTTCAGCTTTCTCTATAACCCTATAACCCTGTTCTTCACTTAATCATTCTGTTATCAGATTGTTTATGCTTTCCAAGTTACCAGAAACGTAAGGTTAGGACGAACACTCTTATATATCTTGAATGCTTAATACATGTATCATAGAGATCGAATCCCAACTCTGTTCTGTTTTCTGCATTTATCTACCTTTTCTTGATACACCAACTTCAGTTTCATTCTGAATGGATCTCCGAGGGTTTTGTACCGTTATACTTGTACCTGTGGTCAGTGAAGTATTTTTATGACCAAAGTTCTAAAAAATTAGACCAAGTATATGATGAAGGTAATATGGTTGACTTTGGGCAGATCTGCAGATATTGCGACAGCTTCTTGGAATTTAGCAAGACCATAAGCTTGCTGTAGCAAATGAGTATTGGAATCGTTTTAACATGCTCCAAAAGAGTCACAGAAATCTTCAACCACAATATGTGTGAAATTAAGGGCCCAATTGCAGCGCACGTAGCCTGCAGACCTAGCTACAGAATCCTTAACCTTCTAACACCAGTTCATCCTAATTTTACTACAACAAAATTCACCTTTGGAACAAACCAAAAACGTCATCTTTGACAACAAACAACTCTCTGGCAACTGTATTTAACCCCAACACAAAAAGACTGACCATATCGACTTTTTTACAAACACAATCAACATACAACATTATAGTGTTTAACAATCAACACAGCCATGATTCAAGATAGCAACATTATTTAGCACATGCAATCCACAGCTCAGCTTTTCATCATGCCTTTCCCTCCGTTTGCCCATCCTTAGCTTGTGACATGCTTGTACCTACATCCATAACATCTATAAAAGTAAGCTAATGCTTAGTGAATGTATAAGCAGCTAAATAAATGAATTTACAGCCATAAACTGCCATATGATCCGCCCACTTGATTAAGCCATCAATGGATCCATTCGGCCATATAAAAATCCCCGCCTTTCTCATAAACAGGGAAATCACACAATTATGTCTGTTAGCTTTAAATTATAGATTAGTGCTAGTTTGTAACAATGTAAATAGAATTGTCCTTGTGGTTAATCTTGTTTATATGGAAGGTTGTTAGTGTAATTAACCAAGGACTATCTTGTAATTAGGGAGGGGTTTAATGCAAATGTCATGCCTATATAAACCCCCTCACCTCTCATTTGTAATTAACTTTTAAACCCTTGAAATAGAATTTCCCTTTCTCCCATTCTCTCTCTAATTCTCTCTCTCACACACATAATCTTGAATCACGATTTAGCAAGTGTTTACATTTGGTATCAGAGCAAAATCACAACTTGTGTTAGATCCATTGCTTGATTTTGTTCAATTTTAGGCTAAATTGTGTTTTTCCCACTTTACCGAAAAATCCAATCTTTAACATGTTAAGAGGGTAAAGATTGGATTTTTCGGTAAAGTGGGAAAAACACAATTTAGCCTAAAATTGAACAAAATCAAGCAATGGATCTAACACAAGTTGTGATTTTGCTCTGATACCAAATGTAAACACTTGCTAAATCGTGATTCAAGATTATGTGTGTGAGAGAGAGAATTAGAGAGAGAATGGGAGAAAGGGAAATTCTATTTCAAGGGTTTAAAAGTTAATTACAAATGAGAGGTGAGGGGGTTTATATAGGCATGACATTTGCATTAAACCCCCTCCCTAATTACAAGATAGTCCTTGGTTAATTACACTAACAACCTTCCATATAAACAAGATTAACCACAAGGACAATTCTATTTACATTGTTACAAACTAGCACTAATCTATAATTTAAAGCTAACAATCTCCCCCTTTAGTGCTGTTTGTGAACGATCACTTTCTGGATCTCTTTCTCTTTCTCTGTCTCTGATTCCTTTTCTTTGTGGATGATTCAGGCTTATCAGGTTGAGTAGATTGAGATTTGAATGCTCGCTTTCTGTACTTGTGATGATTCTCCTTCCAGAACCTTTTAGGAACAAAATGGTACTTTGGATCTTCAGGGCGATTAGGTGGTTCAATGATGTTGTCAGCAAAATCAACAGGAGGCATGTTGTGAGGACCTTGTTCATTGTTAGGAGAGTATCTGACCCAAGTACCTTCTGGTACATGAATTACTCCTTTTCTTTCTTTTGGAAGCCTAGCCTCAATAATCTGTCTTGTTCTATCTCTGTGGTCCAATCTTGCCTTGATCCTTTTAATCACTTTCAACAACCTCTTCTTTTCCTTAACTGACTCTTCGTAGGATGACACGCAAATGTAAGTGTACTCCGCGTTACACTACATTTTTTTATGACACCAAAAATTGCGTGTCATAACCCTTCAGATTTTACAAGTTATGACAGTTTTTTTATGACACACATTTTTGCTTGTCATCGTAGATGCGTGTGTCATTTTGCAAGGCACTACTGTGTACAGGAACAGCTTAGGAGGACTTTCTTTTCTTTTCAGCTTTCTTAACTTTTTCAACTCCAACATCCTTCTTATATCTCCCATTTCAACATCAACAGTCTCCCCTTAGTTGTATCACTCTCCTTTTCAGCCTCTTCATTCATTTTCCAACATTTTCACCACCAGACTCAGATTCTGGTATTTTTATCTCCTCTACAGTTTCCTTCTCACCTTCCACCCTAGAACCATGCACAACCATTCTTCTATCATTGACTGCCTCCTCAGCTCTGGCCTTATTCTGTCTCTCTTTCAGTCTTTCAAAATATTCTTCAATTTCCTTGTCAACCTGAGCTTGTTGTCCTTTCTCTTTCTAGCTCCATTTCAGCATCACTCATAGCACTCTTTTTCTTAGTAGCATTCTTCTCCCCCTTTTTGTCATCATCAGCAGGGAAAGAGCTCACTGGAGTGGCAAAGAGGCCTTTGAGATCCTGGTTGATCAAGTCAATCTTGATATTAGTGAGACAGCAGGCTCTTCTTAGCTCAACATAATCTTCATGGAGGAGTTCAATTTTTGATTTAACACCCTTAGAAACTTCAATCAGATCATTCTTGAAATCTGCTTGTGACTTGTTTGCAGATCAAAGTTCTATGGTGACTTCCCTTGTAAACTTTGTTGCTGCATTCTCAATCTGACTCAGAGTACTCTTGTTTCTTTCATTCTCTTCATTGATTGCCTTTGTAAGACCATCAAGAGACTCTGTCAGCTTGCTCTGGTTCTGCTGCATCAAATCAACTGCTTTTAACACATTTTCTTTCAATGCAGTCTGATCTTGACTCAGCTTATCCACCTTCTTATCCGTCAAATTCTGATCCTTTTGGATCTTTTCCAAGCATTCGGTCAGCTTTGAGCTCTCAACCTTAGAGGTTGAAATGAACTCAGTGAGCTGACCACCACATCTGAAAATGAGATAGTGGCAGCTTGGGAAGAACTTGCAGTTGGCTTAAAAGCCACTGACTCTGGAAAGAGCAGCTTGCAATCCTTAATATCAGGGTCATTGGGCTCATATAGAAGGGGGTGGAGGCTTAAGGAGTTTTGGTGAATTTGCTCATGAGAGTGAGTCTCATGAGTAGATTTGTCAGAATTGATGATGAGTTGGTCAGCCTGAGAAAGATTAACGTTTAATTCAGGCTGAGGGCCAGTGGGAATGTGTTGATCTTGATTTTGATCAACTCCTCCACTGGCATCTTCCATCAGAGCATCCCTTGAGGATGGATGGGCAGACTCATCATCGAATGAAGGAATCACTTCCGGAGATAGTGATCATATTCTCATTGACATCGTGAGGACCATCAATGGTTCCCTTTGCTGCACAAGGGGCTGACATAACTGCCTTAAAGACAGCCATGTAACCTACAGAATCCCTCTGTCCAAGGACAGATGCAGACACAGACTCTGCAGGTGTAATGTTTTGTGTAATTGATTGCCCTTTCAACAGAGGTGTGTTGTTGCACCAAAGTATCCTTAGGGAGAATTGAGGCCTGTACCCCTCCTTGTGACATAGAAGGGGCATTGACAGCCTGTGCAGACTCAGAGTGTAAGAGAGAAGGAGTCTGATCAGCTTGGGGAGGAGAAGCAGTGTCACCAATGCGTTCGATACTTCTCTCCTTTGGCTGACCATCCTCAGAGATGATGTGCATAGACTCTGACTCATTTTGGATCTGGGCTAGATCCTCTGTTATCCCTTTAATGATATCATCAACCTTTTGGGAGGCTGATGATGGCGATATAGGTGCAGACACAGTGTGACCTTGGGAGAGGTCTTTCTTTCAATACCTTCACCCTGTTTGGAGGGTTGGGTAGCAGTAGGTGTTCCCTTTAACTCGTCTACACTCTTTTGGGAGAGTGCAGATGGGCGTGGTGATTTCGGCTTATCAGCTTGGGTGGCAGGGACAGCTTTGGAACGTTCCTTAGCTTCCACTGCACCTTGGGGGATCTCAAGATTGGATGTTGCAATATCAACCCCAGAAGCTGGCACAGATTTCCTTTGCGATCTTTTCTTTTTAGCACTGTGAGGCACTAAGTCCTCAACAATGGGTCTTTTAGAAGCGGATTTTGAATGAGTGGATGAGGGTGTGGCTAGGGTGGCTGATGTTTTGGCCAACCCTTCACCCTCTTTTGAAGGAGAAGAATATTGAATAGATTGAGAAGAGTGTGAGGGTTCAGAAGCATGTGTACCTGGGTCCCCCTGATTGGCAGATTGAGTGTCAGACTCAGATCGCGTCGAAGAAGGGACAACTTCCTTAAGTGCTTCTTGTTCCCTTTCTCTTTGCCTGCAAAAATCAAGGTAGATCTGCATTGCTCGGGTCAGACCCTGCACAGATACCTTGGGACTATTGAAAATGTTATTGTTGATAGACTTGCATTCCACAGTCTGACCAGTTGCCAGACTGTAATCATTGTCAAGAATAGCTTCAATGATAAGAGCAAGAATCCTACCATAAGGTATGGTAAGACTCTTCTTATGAACGCGATCAACAAGGTCCTTAAAGATTAAAGCAGCAAAATCTATTCTGGTCATAGTGACCATTGCATGAAAAATCTGCAATTCTAAAACATTAGGTTGATCAAAGCTGCCTGCCTTTACTTGTAAAGTTTTAGAAATTGTGCTCAGTAAATAATTCCAAATGCCAGTTAAATATTTCATTTTAACCACTGATGCCAAAGGACCAGAGTATTCAACTTGTCGCAAAACATTTTTGGCATCTGTGTGAGACACAATATTTTCATAATCATCTTCAGGCATATAAGACAGCTCAAATGCAGACCTAATCCTCTCATAAGAAATATATACCTTTTTCTTACCATTGAGGATTGTGCCACAGATTGCAGCATCTCCTTTCTTGTTCTGTCCCACAAAACAGCTCGCCCAAATTTCACAAAGTATCTTGAAACACCCAGTCTGGCTTCTCAATCATCACCTTGCCGAATGGATGATACCATAAGAAAGCCACAATCTCATCGTATCCTTTTGCCCATGAAGGAGATGAATATTGGCATGAACCAGACTGCCAATCTTGATTTTACCAGTATCAAGATCAGCCGGAACCACTACTACATTACTTCCCACCACATAAGGTGAAAGTTTATTGGCGCTTATTGGAGCAGGATATAGACTTTCAGCTTCAGACGAAGAACTCGATTGAGAATCATTAGAATTAATAGAAACAGATGAAGCCATTTGAAAAACAATTTTTATAAGAAGAAATTTAAATTAATAAAACAGTAATCAGATTAGAGAGAAAAAAATTGATTTGAGAAAATATGAACAAGTGATTTGGGATTTAGGTTAAATCGATATTATATACATGATTCAAAATATCCCGTTTGAAAAAGTTGGAGAGAGAAAGATTTTGATTGGAGGATCAACAAGTAGTGGAGGTACTTTTTCAGTAACCGGCTGTTACCACTACACGTGTCACACTACATGGGCTTCAGCAGTCGGCCTCGCAAACCCAGCCCAGCCCGTCACTAATGCGAGGTCGCATTCTGTGATTGGCCTCGTATTTGACCCTACAAATACGGGGTCGTATTACCTTGTGAATTGCGACTCGCAATTCACACTTAGCAGATTTACTATACATTCAATACTTAAACTTAATCTAGTATTCTATGCATAATACTAAGTTCATTAATGACAATCACATTACAAAGACATATAACAATATAAGCCCAAACAATCTAGACTGCTATTGACATAGACATGCACTTACAGACTCCCCCTTGGCAATAGCTTCTAGACGTTAACATACTTATGTCTTTGTCTTTGTCATCAATCTACTTCCTGTGCTTTTTCTTCTTGCTCCTGCTCTGCTCCTTCTCAGTCTCAGTCTCAAAATCAGAATCTGACTCTGACTCTAAAGGAGTATGAGTTAACCCTAACCGTTCTTTCTCTTGATCCCTCAAAGATCCTGGATCATAATAATAATCCGCAATCTCTGCCCTAGCTCTCATATGAGCTTGTGGATCATATCCCAACCTCTTCTCCAGTCTATGCACAATAATTGGATGCAAATCTGACTCGGTAGAAGTATTATTGGTAGAATCGGTCTTGGTAGACTCACTATCCTGAGCACTAGCATTATCAGTATCAAGAGCAATAGCATCAGATTGCCCTACCAAATCCTTACCCTTGTAATCGATCATCAACATCTTCTGTAAGGGGTTTGGTTTGAGGTGCCTCAAGCTCAACTACCATGTTTATCTCTGTAGACATCTGTTCTTGAGCTTGTGGAGCTTCTGAGGTTGCCTTGCTAGCAATACCAGCCTGGATAGACTCTCCTTGAGTCTCTGTTCTTAAAATAGAACTCCCTCCTAGCTCTTGAGTAGCTCTAGCAGCATCTGGATCTTCATTCTGAT
>CM067167.1:110426097-110489447 GCA_034093135.1 Erigeron breviscapus | reverse complement strand
GGATAGGGATAACCCAAACTCTCAAGCTCGATCCCAATCTCTGGAGCACAAATTCAGATCGGAGATCTGAATTTTTGTACCGTTGGAGGATCTGAAATTTTGTACCGTTGGAGAAGGGAGAGCGGTAGAGAGAGAGGCAGAGAGAGAAAACACCCTAAAATTTTATAAAATCACACTTTCCATCCCCTGAATTTTATAAAATCATCCAATTCAATCCAAATGATGATTAACATCAAGTTGTGAGCTAATCAAGACTTTGCTTCCAACCCCAAAATTTCCCTTCATGAGTATATTTTTTCTAACCTTAATCTCTTATTTTCATTTTTATATAAAATACTAATATTTATATATATATTTTTAATAAAGTTAATTACTTTGAAAAGTTGAATTATTTCATCATCTTAGAAATTGATAGTGTGAAACTATAGCCAACTGTTGCCCAATTTTTTGTATTTAATCTATATGTATATTATAAAATTAAGTTTAAAATAATGTAATATATGGTGACAAAATAAAAGTAATTTATGGGTCTTTCTTGTTCATTAGTGATTGACCCATTTGCCGTCCGGAATCCATTATTAAAAAAGCAGTTGCATTTAACTTATTTTTATAGTATAAATAATAGTATATATAATATAATGTATAGTAATGTTATGAAAGATTTTTAGGGGTTTTAATATGTGATGTTTTTTTTCTTCTTTTGGTAGTGGAAAACAGTGTGAAAAAGTTGGAGAGTGAAGTAGTGATGAAAAGGGAAAGGAATAGAGGGATATGGGAGTTTGAACACGGAATGCCGACGGATGGCGGTGGGCAAGATTTGATATTGGGATTGGATGGTGGGACTACTTCTACTGTTTGTATATCTATGCCGTTTTTTTCGTTTGATGATGATCGGCTTCCGCCTGACCCTCCGCCGGTTTTGGCTCGTGCTGTTGCGGGTTGTTCTAATCATAATAGTGTTGGAGGTAATGGTTATTGTCTATTGCTGTTTTTATGTTTGGATATGGGGTTAGGTTTGAACTAGAACCATAAAATGTTAAGAACTGCGAGAATTACGAAATTCAATGTTGATTTACATATGATTAGGTCGAGTAATGATACATATGACTAAAATGGTAGGTCTAGAAACACATATAGAAGTCTGGTGCCTACACATGTCAAAATCAATAGTGAACATTTAGCGAGAGAAGATGCGTAAAGTCATCTAAAATCTCTCTCTAAATATTTGTCAATGATTTTAATTTTTAACATTTCGTTTTTAGGCATACAATTTTAGTCCCCTATGTACCATTTTTCGATTAAGTCCACTCACATATGAAATGGGATAGAGGTAAGTGAGAACAAAAAATTGTTGAAAATATGTTCGGACACATGTTATTTGATTTGTTCAGATATGTGACTTAAAAGCTAATTTTATGTTTTCCTACTTATTTTTCTTATTTGAATTGACTCCAATCACATATGATGTAATAAGTAATTTAAAAGCTCTCGCGGTTCATGACCTCTTTATGGTTCGTGTTGGAAGTGTTTGCTTATTCTCTCTCTCTCGCACACACACATAACTATGCAAAATCATGTTAAAGGGACTCGGAAGCGCCTATAATTGTTGGCCAAAGTGAATGCTGGGATTGTTATGGGGCAGAGGAATTGGCAGAATAGACTAATCCATGTCTCAATTATAGAAAATATATGTTTCAATGTTAGACCTTTGGATGGTGAATTAATCAATTTATACAATTTGAAAAAGGACAATTATGTGGGAAAGATATGCGATTGGTGTATACAACAATGTGGTTTTAAATGTTTGATAATACTATGTGTACTTGAAAGTGACAAACCTTTCGGCCGTTCAAATAACAATAGTCAAAAGATTGTGTGATGTGATGTTTATATTTTGAGGTGTAATTGACAGAAACTGCTGCAAGGGAGACACTTGAACGTGTTATGGCAGATGCTCTTTCAAAGTCAGGCTCTACTCGGTCTGCTGTTCGAGCAGTTTGTTTAGCAGTATCAGGAGTTAACCATCCGTCAGACCAGCAAAGAATTCTAAGTTGGCTTAGGTTAGCGCTCTCTCTCTCTCTCTCTCTCTATATATATATATATATATCGTGCATTCCTTCCTTCTCTTTTATGCATTTTTTACACTATTTTATGTCTCCTATCATATATTATACTTTCTTTTTTTCTTCCAGAGCGATATTCCCAAATGATGTTAAATGTTTTGTCCACAATGATGCTGTGGCTGCTATGGCTAGTGGAACTATGGGAAAGCTTCATGGTTGTGTCCTAATTGCTGGCACGGGGACTATTGCTTATGGGTATACTGAAGATGGAAGAGAAGCTAGAGCTTCTGGGGCGGGACCCATTTTAGGTGATTGGGGAAGGTATGGGTGCACTTTTCTTCTTCCATGGGTTGTAACAACTGGATCTAGATATTTAGTGTTATGTTCTATGTTTGTTAATTACTTCGATGGTTAGATATATTGGTTAGTTCTTTTTAGCTACTAAAATAACCAGAGGCAACATGTGGTGAGGCTCAGAATATGTCGATGTGATCCCTTACTTTTAACGTTGTGTATTGAAAATGGTCTAAACTATTATTCTAACGTAACCTGCCAACGCTTCTGGATTTTAATAGTTAAAAGTCCCGGGAAAAAAAGTTTGTTGACATTTGTCTAAATGTGATCGTACGTATGCTTAAATCTTACCTTCTGCCTGTATGTTATGTAACTATGGATGTTATAGTTTTGTATATATATTGAGCATCTTAGGTGAATTTGAAGATCTGTCTTATTTAAATGTAGTGGATATGGTATAGCCGCAATGGCATTGACGTCAGTAGTGAGGGCTTATGATGGTCGTGGTCCGCCTACTATGCTTACATCCAGAATCCTACATCAACTTGAGCTTTCTTCTCCAGATGAGTTAATAGGGTATGTGTCTCTAGAAACTTATGATGTTATATTGTTATTGTATGTGCCTTTTCGAATAGATTAGTTATTTTTATCACCCTCGTGGTTCAAGTTCAATGCAGTTATCTTTCGGTTTAATATATGTTTATACATTACTTTTGAGTTCATGGTGTTGGTCACTGATAAACCTCATTTGAATATAGGTGGACATATGCTGATCCATCTTGGGCTCGCATTGCAGCTTTGGTTCCTATTGTTGTATCTTGTGCAGAAGCAGGTGATGAAGTGGCAAATGGGATATTACTTGATGCAGTTCAGGAGTTGGCCTTAAGCGTCAAAGCTGTTGTTTGCAGGCTCAGATTATGTGGTGAAGGTGCATGTCCAAACTTTAAAAATTAAAAATAAAGTTTTCTTGTTTCAGTAGCTTTATGATTCATCTCCTTACTGACCGTCGACCTTAAATTAGCGGATATGCATGTGTAACTTGTTCATGTGTTGTATGATTTACTTGAGTTGCTTAATTGGCAGATGGAAAAGATGCTTGTCCTCTTGTTATGGTTGGTGGTGTTCTTGAAGCCAATAGGAAATGGGATATAGGAAAGGAAGTCATTAGTTGCATTTCCAAGGAGTTCCCTAAGATGGTTCCAATCCGGCCTAAAGTAAGCACAATGTACTTGGTACTATTTATGATGCTGCAGTATCTATTGATGTTTTTATGTATCCTAGTATAAGACAATGTACGTTCTCTACTAGGAATCGGACCCTATAGGAGAGAAATAACTTAAGGGGAGTGTTGTGATTAGTAGCTACTATTTTTCAATATTTCAACTATTTTTTTTGTGTGGGTGGGTGGGTGGGGGGGTTAAATATTTGGTTTCAGGATAAACAAATTTTGCTTCCGAAAAAAATCAGTTTTCTAAAATTCAGTTTTTTCTTGTTTTCTCATTTATTTATTGCTTTCCTAAAAAATCAGAATTTGCTAAACACTCATCGGATTATCCGACTATTACTACTTTAAACAGCAAAAGCACATCTAGACACTATTTCTATAACTATTTTATCACAATTGACGATTGGAATACAATCATTCAATATCACGTTTTCACTTTTAAATATTACAAATCCAAACACTCCTGATTCTGTAATGTTTTGACTGTGAACATGCAAATGTTCACTTGTTTACTTAACTACATTCCATGTCAATGGGCCAAATGGGCGACAACCCACTGCAGTTCTTCTTTACAAACGGAATTTCACAAAGTGAGAAGACGTTAACAAGAATTAAATTGAATTAAATCAGGTTGAGCCAGCGGTTGGAGCAGCTTTGCTTGCGTGGAACTTTCTAAAGAAACAATCCTAACAGGAAGCATTGGGAAGTTGACAATCTTTAGGTACGAGTCCTCCTTGGCATGTGCTTAGAGGCTTAAAATAAAGAGAAATTAGTTAACCATTATTTATGTTAAAAGTGATTTCAGACGTATAGTTGCAAAGGAGGACAAAAGAACACAGAAACTAAACAACATGATTTGGCATTGCATAATAGTTATGCTTATTGATCAACTGTTTATAGCATGTATTGTTGTTGGATTTTTTTGTACATCTTTTTTCTGTATATTAAGTAGCATGTTATGCTGAGGTTCGTAAGATATGTAACTTTTATAGACCTAAGGCCCTTCCCTATGGGCTTCGTCATTTTAGTAGTCCTTCTCATCATGTCATGCCACCATAGGGAGGAAGCTCGTCAATAGCCTTTCATCATCATCACTCGTCTTTTTTTTGAAATGTATAGACAAGCATGTTGTGTGTGTGATTTTATTTATTTTTTATTTGAGAATAAGGATAGAGTGTATGTGTGTGTGGGTTTATAATCATTTAAAAAAAGGATGAGTTAGAGGATGAGGGTATGATAGGGAGGGGGTAGTTCTTGGATGTGTCTTGAAGAGATAAACCTGATGTGACAGTCAAGACGAGATAATGACGAGATCAGGATAGGGAAAGGCCTAAGTAACCATTTAGGGGTTGAAAATCTTGAAACGGTTTAATCATATGCCTCTGGCAACGGAAGTTCTTTTTGTAAAAAAATGGTGAAATACAATCTTGTGGGGGTCTCCCATTCATTTTCTTAGAATGGAAGCATCTTTCCTGGCCATCTTCAATCTGCTCTCTTTACTGATCTCTTGGTCACAATAAGCGCCCCCCCCCCTCTTTTCTCTCAATATTTGCAAAATCGGTCAGGAATATAATGCAGTTAGAGGCTTGATGTGTAGCAATAAATTCATAAAAGATGTCTATTGCATCGAATTCTAATGTAACAATTACGATTTATCATAGTAAAATATGGTAAAAGTGTAGCAATAAAGTTAGTAAAAGATATCTATGCAATAATGTGAAGAATTTTGATTGTCACAAACATTAAGGCCCTGTTTCTTGTTTTTTTTTGGAAATGATCAATAATCCTCCTAATACCCTAATTATTTGACAAGTGTCCTCTACTAATTCTCTTTCCTAATCTCATTCTTTGATTTTGACAAATGTCACAATAATTATAATTAAGAGGTTTTTAGGTCATTTAGTAAGAGGATCAATCATTTCCTCTTTTTTAAAAAAAAAAAAAAAACTTGTCATCAGAATTTGAATACCATAATTTCAGAGGAGTGGAAAATTCAGATCGATGTGATAAACAAAGTTTTCTAGCAGTAGAGGCTTACAATCTTAGAGATACGTCTTCAAAAGGTGCTCATATAAATACCCTTTTGCAAGAAAGAAAAAAAGGGATCGAGCTGAAATTGTGAAACTTTGAAGGAATGATGTGTCACCTCGTCTATTCACTCTAATCAAACACTTATCTATTAATGAAAGCAAATAATGAGAAAATAAATGTCTTAGTTATGACAAGTCCAGAAGTGGAATCTTATTAAAATGGAAATTTAGAGCACACTTTTATTCTTATATTAGGATCAGGATATTTGTTAATCTTAAAATACTATATTTGCATACGACTAGCAAATATAATCATCTCTAAGAGGATGGAATATTGGTGACAACACCTCAATCGAGTACAAAATATACTTGTGAATAAATAAGGCAGACAACCTTTTTATCACTAAACCGATTACAATCATACATACAATCCATGACTTAAATTAAGGTTACATAACTAAAAAACCACAACTAATTAAAAAGCAAAAAAACACATTAATGTTTAATGTTGCCAAATTTGGCATTTCCATGCGTATGTTTAATGTTGCCATTTCGAAGAGTCTCTTTCAGAAATTATGTTTAATTTTTGCCATGAAGAGTCTCTTTCAGAAATTGACATATCATTAATTTCATTGTAAAAATGATAGAGAAATGGTTTATGGACTAAAGTTGGACAAACTTGAAGGTCATAGAAGTTAAAGAATGCTACCAACTTTTTAATTAGGACCTTTCTTATTGAGCTCCAGACGCTAGTCGCTTCAATCGGACAATCGTTGTCGCTCTGCATTGTTGGGAAGAGGCTTGGGACTTTTCCTCTTGGAGAAAGCTCTAAATGGAACAGTTTCCTCTGATGAATAATAGAGAAGAAGCAAAAAAAAGAGGCATGTAATTAATGATAATACATTAGTTGTTATTTACATCCTATTATATTATTAAGCAGATATATATTACTGTAATATCCAAGTAAACAAACAAGCTAGTGTATATATTTGTTGTATGATCACCACTATAGAGGGGAGAGATATAAAAGTTATGATTCTTGTTAAATTATACAAGTACAACATTATGTTGATAAAAATCGCTTATAACTTGGTTTGGTTGATTATAGGTTCATTGTTAAAAGTGATAGAGAAATGGTTGATGGACTAAAGCCGGGCAAACTTGAAGTTGATAGAATTTGAAGAATGAATTAGCAAATATCAGAAGTAGGGGAGAGTGAAAAATAGAAAACATATACAATCATATCTCTCTTTTTGTCATAAATCATAATCATCACGGGTGGATGTAAATAAATTCGATGTATCAATTAAATTTTGAAAATTTTTTGAATTATAAATTGTAACGCCCCTAATTTTCTAAACAATACAAAATGATATCAAAGAACTAAAAGGACAAAAGGGCGTTAATCTTATTCAAAATCAAACTAAAGTCAACTTGACAAAATACTCAAAGTACTAATTCTTGGATTAAACTCTAAAGCAAAGGGGTGCTAAGTCCACTTCTATCTACACTCTTCTCTCGTTCCCAAAGCCCGCTTGATCACCTGCCGTATAAGAAAGAAAAAGGAATACGGCTGAGCAAAAAGCCAGTGAACGGATATGACAAAAGCAGAAATATAATATGAAATGCAGAGACGTATATTTAAAAACAAACTTATTACCTTAACAAACTTATTTCAAATCAAAGAACGCATACGTATAGTTTCACAAATACCTTATACTTAACAAATCAAAATATACTGTAAAACCAAGCTTCATAAAATAATGCACATAAGAGTCAAAACAAATAACTTATCAAAAGGGCCGAATGAAATCATAGGGTAGCTACTCCACTAATCATTCATTTATGGTGCAAACGCCTCGTATGACACTACGATAAGCGCCCACCGTCAAACTTATCAAAATATGCCTAGGACCGATCCATACGCCTCATATCAAAATATAATATCAAAGTGCACATAACCACTCGGTGGTCATCAAAAGGAGACGCCGTAGATCAAATCAAATACACCGCTACGGCCGGTGCCACGTCATCGGTGTCACAATAACGCGCCCATGGGACCTCCATGGATAGGTTACTCTTATATGCATATCTTAAGAAACCGTTTTGACCAACTTATATACTTATATATATCGAATATGTTTCGAAGAGACAAAAATAAATTTTCGGACTAATAAAGTAATTAAAGACATTTTAAATAATAACTTAAAAGCACATCTCCGTCCACCCAATTCTCACAAAATTACAATGGAGTCATCATGCCTTATAATATGCGACTGTATTAATATTTCAGGGCCCACGAATATAATTAATAATATGCGACTGTATTATATTTTCGGGCCTCGAGGGACATATTAGTATACAAATCGGGACAAACTTGTACAAATCATGGCATCCAATGTAACACCCAAACCCACCTTTTTAGGGACAATTTTCGAATCGGGTTTCAAGAGACGGTTTTGACACAACTATAGAGAATAAAATATTGTAATTCCCCAACCAATAATCATAAAGGCAACCTCGTTAGTACATCAAAAGTCAGGGATATCACAATACTTATGCAAAGGATGACAAACAAATAACTTTTCAGATAACACGTTGTTTTCATAAAAATTACACCTTTAATCAAATAAAGTTTTGAGAGGAAAGATGTTACCGAAAGGATCCTAATACCACCTAGAATATCCGTACAATTATATATATAACAAACAAAATTTTGAGAGAAAGGATTGTACCGAAAAGATCCTAATACCGTCTAGAATATCCGTACCTTGTCGCCGATCACAACAATTGCAACAATGAAAGAATCGCCAAAGGAATGTGATCACCTATCCAAATCTATAAGAGGATATGTATCTCAGAAGCTTTGTGTGGTGAATATTACTTGAACTCAGCCTTATGTTTCCCGGTTGTCTTTTACTCCTTCACCACCCCAAATTGTATATTGAACCTTTTCTTTTATTTTTATCTCTAATATTTCGTATCACACAGAAGACGACATTCTAGCAAAAGGTTTTGATATTTAGTTTCATGAGTTACTTTAAACCTCTCATTCATAACTTGTCTTTTTATATAGTCCTTCCTCCTAGAGTAACTCACTGCATACAAAGAGTCTTGTACATTTAAGATCTATGATTCTAAATTAATGAATACTTACATATTATTCTACATTTTCTGTAACCGATGGACTAACTATTAATTTTCTTCTATTATTACCATTACTCATTTGATTATCATAACTAACGTTTTACTTTATGATCTATCAACTATTGACTAATTCCTTAAACGATTTATATGCCTACTATTCTTTAGTTTTGCTTTCATTTACTATTAATTATTTTATTATCACAAATTAGCTCAACAATTCGAGCATATTAATTTGGACGTGACCAGACCACATTTCAAGTTACATTTCAATTTATTGTTATACAATAATTATTATTAATATTATGAGTTCTAATTTATATTTATATATGGATATGGATGTTTTATTTGGGGTATTACAATTCTACGGTCCTAAAAATTTCGTCGTCGATTTTAAAATAATTTGATGTCTTAAATATATATTTCACAACTTAAGAATTTATAGTGTTTTAATTTTATGGGATATTACATTTTACGTGTTTTATTATTATGAAACTAACACGAACCTTTATATTTTATGCCGTCGTATTTTTCCAAGTCATACGGTGAGTACTCGTTAGAGGTTCGTGTAAATCTTTCGTGATTTAGGACGTATTCTCCGGTTTGTAATTGAAAAGAAGAAAGATCGCCACCAATGATGTGATTCCATGACTTGTAATATTCCAACGCATCTTCTTCTTCTTCCATCCTTCCTTCATTTTCATCTTCATACACAAAACTAACCCCACAATTCACGGTGGGAACTAAAATGTAGCTTTTCATAAATGTTGGGATAGATAATAAACGATGTCATTTTCATGAATTTAATCTCAAGGACTTAAAATGTATTTAATAATAATTCTAAAAAAGGAAAATGAAGTAAGCATACTAATTTAAAGGATACAATTGAAAGAAGGTTTTCATTCAAGGGTTGTGTATTTTTTAAAAATGATTTTATAAGGTTGTTTTATGGTTATTGGAAGATAAAAGGTGTAAAGTACCTTTATATTTTATGCCGTCGTATTTTTCCAAGTCATACGGTGAGTACTCGTTAGAGGTTCGTGTAAATCTTTCGTGATTTAGGACGTATTCTCCGGTTTGTAATTGAAAAGAAGAAAGATCGCCACCAATGATGTGATTCCATGACTTGTAATATTCCAACGCATCTTCTTCTTCTTCCATCATTTTCATCTTCATACACAAAACTCACCCCACAACTCGTTGTTGGTTGGTCAAATATGTCAGGGGCGTAACCGTCATCTTCCATGCTTCCATCATCATCTCTTCTTCTTCTTCTTCTTCATACACAAACCCCACCCCAAAATTCATTGTACGTTCAATAGATACCCAACAGTATTCCTCGATGGTAATAACAATTTGATCACCAGGTTCCATTTCATTCATCCCAAACATCCAGTGGCTTAAATATGTTAACCACTCTCCTTCATCACCTACATCGATTTTCTCACTAATACAATGCTTGTATATCCAGGTGCGGTTTTTTGTTTTATTACTTATTTCGATCGTTGGGAATACAAATCTAGGCAATTTAGAAAACCTCTCCATGTAGCAAAAATTCAGACCTCTGAGCTGCTGCTGCTTGTTACAAATCTAGGCAATTTAGAAAACCTCTCCATGTAGCAAAAATTCAGACCTCTGAGCTGCTGCTGCTTGTTAGGAGATGAAGGGATTGTAAATGATATACTTGGTGTCTTCCAACGTATACTCCTGCTACACTTTGGCAGCTTCGCTGATTGCCCTCCATAAATTGTGCTGAATATTCCAAATTCATAATACATCTGCTCCATCCATCAAAATTACAATCAATTATTAGCCTAATTAATTAATTAATTAGCACAAACAAAGATTTATAGTTAATAATTAACTAGTAGATAATACCTGGATTTGAAATTGCTCTGATCCTCTATAAGTTACAACTTGCCTTTTAATGAGTACATCATCCAACCTAAAGTAGATAATACCTTTTCCTTAATGCCTTCCAGTGGTTGGATTTTCACCATCCCTTCTATTTCATATGACCAAGCTCGGAACAAAATTGATTCTAAATATATCCTGATTGGAGACATATCTGGATCAAATGAAATTCTCTGCAACGTTTTAGAAGGTGGATTCCACTAATACATCCGAATCTTCAACAGTCTTAGCGTACATGGAGGAAACTCGATTAACATCAGAGTTTTACAGTCGGCCATACTAAGTTCCTCAAGCGTACGAAGGCTTCTTACACAATTA
Source organism: Erigeron breviscapus (assembly GCA_034093135.1). Taxonomy (NCBI): domain Eukaryota; kingdom Viridiplantae; phylum Streptophyta; class Magnoliopsida; order Asterales; family Asteraceae; genus Erigeron; species Erigeron breviscapus. Next base: position 110,478,459 of record CM067167.1, on the reverse strand, counting down.
GGCATAGAAACGATAGGATTCTCATCTAAACATAAATACTTTAACCTGGATAGGCAACTCCAGTCCATCGGAAAGGATTCGTTGGTGAAATTATTATTTGCAAGTGATAAACTTACTAATGAGCTCGTAAATGAAATAGAGAGTATACAAATCACTTGGTATTTTCTCCACAATGGAAGAGATATTGCAACCATCTAGTAATAGCGTTTTAACCTTCTTCAACTTGTGTATTGCTGTTGGAAGCTTTTCTAGCTTGACGCAGTAACTAAGATCGATGTGGACAAGTTCAACACATTCCTCAAATGATTTACAAATCTCAATCAAACGGCTGCAATTTCTAGCTATTAACCTCTCAAGTGTAGGGAGTTCGTAAAAGCCGCCAAGCTTATAAAGTTGTGCACAGAAACTCAGATCAAGAACCTTCAATGATCCAAGGAATCTTTTGTTTTTTGAACACGATCCAATCACCTGCTCAAGTGAAGGTGTGAGTTAAGATACTTACGCAATATTATATACATATTAGAGTTTTCAAAATCACAAAAATCACTTGATGCATTGATCAAAGATGCACTTGTATCGGATGATGATCCATGTACTATATTTGAGATGTAACTGCGTAAATTTACTAAATCATATACATTCGAAATCGATTCTACTGAATTTTACCTTTTGCCCACCCTCAAATGGTTGAGGGTTACAACTAGTACAGCAAGTGACAAATGATTCGATTTTGCTGTATGACATGTCGAGAACAACCAGCTTCTCCATTGGTATGTCTAAAGGTATCGACTTCAGAGGGAACCCCTGCAAACGCAGCCATCTTAGTTCTTCTGGAAAATTCTCATAAGACCCAATGAGTTGCACATAGTTGAGTTGTAGTATCATTAAGTTATCCATATTGCTAAAGGCATCTGTTTTCAAAGCACAAAACTTCTCTTTCTCAAGCATTCTCTTGTCAAAGACAAGGCCTTTAAGACTTTCAGTACCCTACGAAGGAAAAAGAATGTAATTAATAGTAACTAAAACTGTTAAGACAATAAACCTAGTAAATAAACTTCCCTTTCTTACCTTTTTCCTTTTTAACACAATGAATGACTCATCATGACACCACAATCGACTGCGCTTTCCAGGATGATGGGGTGATTCTTCACGTACTATAGCTTTCCCCATCTCTTGAAACAGTTGGTGCATCTTCAAGCTGTTATCCCATTGATCAATACTAATAAGGCATCTTTCAATGAGGTTCGGGATTCCAGATACTGTGTTTATATCACATGCCTTTAGTATTTTTTCGCTAATCTCTCGATCTCTTCCAACAAAAAAACAAGCAATATGCTTAAACAATTCCTTATCATTAAGGAATGGCAACGAATCGAAGCTCATTTGCAAGACCTTTTTATACAATGAGTTTCTTCCTTATTTTTTATAATTTTCTAACAGGTATATCTTGATTATATAGAGACTTCCAAGAACTTCAAGCGCCAACGGATGTCCTTCACAGTACTTCACAAGCTTTTGTATAACCTTTTCATAACCTTCTTTGGGATCTTTGCATTTGAATGCATGAAGACGTAATAGCTCTGTCCTGCACTTTTATACAAGCCTTCTATTTTGATCGTTGTATGCTTGCATTCAACTTCTGATTTGAATAATGCACACCTCTCTGTCAACGATGCATCCCTCGTTGTTATTATGATTTTGCTACCTGGATGAAAACATTTGTTTCCAAGTAACGCATCCAACTGGTTGAGACTATCAATATCATCAAGAACTAAAAACACCTTCACACCTGCTAATGCTTTCTCAATCATAGAGGTGTATACACAAGTATCATGAACTAGTAGCTTGTTCTTTTTTGTGATGTCACCATAAAGTTGCTTTTGTACATCAGGCAATCCATTATATTTTCCAGTACATCTTAAACTGATACCTTCAATAAAGCTGCTCTTGTCGAATGTACGAGAGTGCAAGTGGAAGACATATTTGGCCAAAGATGTCTTCCCAATCCCACCCATGCCCGAAACTGTGAGAATGTCAGCAGTATGACTGGAGGAACCATCTGTCAACCATGACGTGATTTCTTCAATGAACGGCCTTCCGATAATTAGTGGCAAAGTATCACTAAAGGGTACACCTAATCTTTGATAGATTTCAGTAACAATTTCTTCAATAAAATCCGTCTCTTTCCTGAAAAATGATTTTAATGAGACAAATCGATTGACGTCATTATTAATCTATTTATAAATTAAAAAACCTATTAATCATTATTCAATTATATAAGTATATTACTAGTATTTATATTAATATTTGTAGAAAAAGTCTCACAAATTTACACCTTTTTAGTTTCCATCAATAATTTACACTTTTTAGCATTATACGATTCTTAAATGTTCCTATATATTTAGAATAACTGATATATCTTATCTTGGACCCAGTATTTAATATATTAGCAAAAGTCATACGATTTTTCATAATTCTATAATTTTAAATTAATGATTCATTTTTCTAATTTTATTAACTAATAATCACTATTTAATATCGATTTTCATTTATTTGTATCATAATCTATATCTTTTAATTCGATCATGAATCTCAAATATTGTTTTTAATCAATATCTTTATTTTTTAAATTTTGATTTAAATTCATTTTTTTTAGCAAATTGATACATTGTTTGAATAAGAAATAAGGTACAATGCATGTAAATTGTTATTAACTATTTATCAAAAGTTGGTTTGTAGTTACAACGTCCAGTTTTTAAGTACGACAATTACGTTTCGATATCTCAAGTTAAATCGAAAAGTATCTTAAGGTGATAATAACGAGAAATGTCAGATCAAAAAATATAAACAAATATTGTTACAAAAAAATATTATTGATATATACAATATATGCGTTCAATGGTTTAAAGATTTATGACAATCATGAAAAACTGATAAATGAATCTTTGTTTAGATTCGGACATAAATATAATATTTCACAAAACAATATGCTTGAGGTGTTAGTTTGTTATATTTGTACATCCAAATTAAATATGCTGCTTGTTAGTTTGTCTTATGGGTACATCCAATACTAAATATATAATTTACAAGTTCTATATGAATAAAATATACAAGTTCTTATAGCACATAATAATTTTTTATCAATTTTCATTTTAAACTCATAAAGTTTCTATCTTTTAACTTTAGCCCCACATCAATTTTTTGTGTTTTCATCAAACAACTTTCACATGGTTACGGTTTTACTTTTAAATATTTAGTTTTGATTATTTTCATCCATTTGTTTATTGCATAACGTTTTTATTATATAATAATTTTCATTATCGTTACGTCTTATGTTGTATCATTTATAGCAAGACACTATACTACATCACCATCGTCAAAATGTCATTATTTGCATTAATATAGTTATTGTTTATGTTTTTATACATCTTATTATTCTTTACGTTATTGTTAGATGTTTAGCTTCAATAATTTGGGCTCGAAAATTAAACATAATTTGGGTCCAAAATATTTTGTTGTGTAAAAAACGTGCACGTACAATGACTAGTTATTATATACTGAAAGGTAACTTGCATTTGTGAGGTAAAAGATAATGTAGCTAAAATTTACATATCGTGATGTTTACTGGATAACGTCGGGTAAAAAACTAATTTAATCTAAAAGTTAAAAAAATAAATGTGTTATCCATGATAATAACAAATTGTTATTCTTATACTCAAAACAAAATCGAATGAAATTATTCACCCAAGGCTACCTCTTAAAAATAGGCTAATAATTTCTCTAAAATTATAAAATTCATTTGTGTTTCGGTCATACACATATTTTGGATGAAGGATTCCTCTAAAGTTCAAGTAATTTTATAAGTAAAGTTAGGAGAATCTTGACCATTGGATTAAAATTAAGGGTTAAGATTCAAATATGATTTTTTAATCTTAACCATTGATTTTATCCAAGGTAAAATTTTCCAACTTGATCTATCCTATAAAGTTTTTTCTAATCTTAGTAAAGTTGATTTAAATTAAAGGATTTCAATCCATTTATTTTCTAATCTTTTTATTTGATTTTTACATTTGTCATTATTTTATGATACTAACAAATTATTATTCTTATACTCAAAATTAATAGAATGAAATCATTCGGCCCCAATAATAAGAAAACGAAAAATTAACAAAGTGATTACCTGCCCTTGAACTCTTTCACATTTAAGTCGGCGACCTTTGTGAGTGCTTTCTTCCATCTATCCAACTTTTGACCCCATCGAACTTTTTCCTCTGCGTTTGTTTCGACCTCCATCTTCTTTTTATGCTCTGCCATGGCATCTCCAAAGCTGTTTTGTTGCTTCCTTACATCAGTTGGCTCAACATGGTAGAAAACGGGGATAACAATATGATCAGAGGTCAAACGTCGCTCAAGGATCAGTGCCAGCTCATCAAGACACCATGTGGAACTTGCGTAATTCTTGGAGAGCACTATAACAGAGGCCCTTGATGATCTGATGGCATCTTCCAATTCAGGTTTGAGGTCTTCTCCGGTTTCGATCTCTTCATCATCCAAAAAGGTATCTATCTTAGCATTCACAAGGGCATCGTAGAGGTGGGCAGTGAAACTATTACGAGTGTCGGCTCCTCTGAAACTTAAAATACATCATATCGTTGTTGTATATGATTATTATTATTATTATGATCATGACTACTACTGGATGAATTTATTTTTTTTTCAATTTCACTCAGAATAACCATTCTTATTATTATTATTATTAGTAGTAGTCGTCGTCGTCGTCGTCGTCTATTATTACTAGTGATTGATTATTTTAGCGAGGATATTATAAGCTTAGCTACCATCAATCAATATGGGGTCTTATGTATTTAAAAGTCCTCGAGTCAACAACCTCAAAAGTCAAAAAGTCGCTGAAAGAAATATTGTCGATTTTTCTTTGAAAGATCTAAGCAATGATTTTAGATCACATGGCCACTTGATGCACTTTTATTTTTCATTTTTATTTAATATTCTGGGTGTATATGCTAGGTGGAAATAGATACCTACAGTATTTAAAGGTGTTATCACTACAAAATCATCTTTTACATGTGATTACAAATAAATTATACAAACTCATGTGTGACTAATGAAATGAAGGGATGAACAAAGGAAAAATGATTTTTTCATGTGATTGGTCCACTTAATTTGTCACATCAATTTGTAAATGTTTGTATGTAATTAGTTTATAAATTTAGCATATATATAACTAGATTAGACCCGTCCGTTGGACGGTAACATTATAATAATTAAGCGGAATATTATAATTAGTAGAAATATATGTTATTTTTAATACTTTAGACATTAAAATATAATTAATTGAATTGGCCATAAAAGGAAAAAAAACGAAATCAATAAAAAAAAATCTTGTTGAATGACAATAAAGCAAGAGGTAAAACTTAGAAGACAAAATAATTAAGCTATTTTATTATAAATTATAGACTATAATTCAAACAAAATATTGATATATTGATGTGAAAAATTCAAATTAAACTCTTTATAACGTGAAAATAAGTTTATATCAAATAATTTTTTAAGATTTTATATTGATATTGATTGACAAAATCTTTGACTAATTAACTTATGACTTAGACTAATGAGCATGACTTGACTATAATCAAAAATCTAATGTGACAATTAACTCTATATGTCAATTAAGAGCAAAATTATTTTTCTTAATTATATAATAAAAAAATTAATTTAAATAAATGGTTGAAATTTTTTCCAAAAGTAATTGATAGTTAACAAATAATTACAACATGACAACACACATGACTTATAAAAAAATTTAAATTTAAATAAATGGTTGATTTTATTTTACAAAAGTAATTAAAATTAATAAATAATTACAACATGGCAACACACATGGCATATATTAAATCAAATAATGTTACAAAAAAAGAAAAAAAAATCAAAAAATAGGATAAAATGACACCTAAGCAAAAATCCTAAATGTCAAATAAACATAATTCACATAATCAAAAACATATCTCTCTTAGTTATATAGAGAGATAGTAGTAACCAATCATGGATACGTGAAGATTTTATATAATCCCGTACATATTTGGAAAATTCCCAATTTCGTGTAAGTGCGTAACACAAAGAATACGAACAAACGCTATTATTTTAGGTGCAAATGAGAAGCAACCTACAACCACAACGTTAATCATTGGAATGGTCTATCACTCTATGTAGCTAGTTTAATCTGGATAAACACAGATAACTTATATATAACGTGAAGTTGTAAGTTTTACAAAATTGTATAAAACTATTTTAAATGTACTATAAATTATCATTTATACTTATTACCTAATAAAGTGATTTATTTTTAGTTTGTATAAAACTTACACTTTAAGTTTTATAGATACAATCATAGTATAATCCAATAACTTATATTATTTAAAATGTAATTTTGGAAAATTATAATATAAATAACGAATTTTAAAAATGTAAATATACTAATGTTCATATTATAATATTACAAATAAATAAAAAAAATAGAGAAAATTTCATTACATACCCTTGGGGTATGTCATATTATTAAGTTTCGCCCCTCTCGTTTTTTTTATCATTACATATCCCTATGGTGATTTTTCGTATCATTACATACCCCTCACACTAACGTCCGTTTGCGTGTCTCCGTCAAGGCCCTCACGTGCACTGCACATGAGGGTAAATTTGTCCTTTTGACATCTAAAACACTTCTTTCTTCTTCTGCAACTTGTTTCCCAGATCTAACAACAAAAATAAAAAACTCAAACTCATACATCAGATATATCTTTTTACCCCAACTCACATCCCAAACATTACTAAAAGTTTAACTCAATTAGATAAGCAAAATCTTTACACCAAACAACAATTTTCATACACCAGAAAACCATGATCAAATCAAACAAAACTAATACAAGCAATTAACATCAAACCCCAAATCAAGAAATTACATAACATAAAAAAAAAATTGAAAATTTCAACCACCATACTAAAAAACGACAATAATCGTTTATCTACACTTACAAAAGGTTGAGGAGAGCGACAACCACCACCAATAGATCCGGCCAATGTCGGCACCACCACCACTAGATCTAGATCTAGATCTGGCCACCCCTTTAGAATTTGGATCGATCATTACAGAATGAAAAAGATGGGGATAGCGTTTAGATGGATCGTATGTCTTTCATCGGGTTTTGACCGGAAAAAAAGTCGTTCCCGCCAGTGTCCCATCATTACCGACCGCCACCCTTATCCCTCCTAACTACCACATCTTCTTTTTCTTTTTCTTATTCTTTGTGGCCTTTACGAGTGGAGAAAAGAAATATATATATATTCAGAACAGAATTATATATGTATATAGATATAGAGAGAGAGGGAGAAAGAGAGAGAAATACACGAAAGAAAAAGAAAAAAAGAGAAAGCAAAGTAGTTGCAGTAAGTTGGTGAACTTGATACTTCAAAAAGATTTGTTATTTACATATAAAAGATTAGAGAGGGGGAGAGATCTAAGAAGAAAGATTTTGACAGAGAATGAGAGAAAGAAAGTAAGTATGTGGTTTTTTAAATGGTAGATAATCAAATGTTTTATTTATTTATTTATTTTTGTTTTTGTTTAAATCTTTAATAATTGCTGGAATTTTGTGGCTCACATTTGTTTAGGAATTGGATATGATAGTTGAAAGAATGGTTTCTTTTTACATATTTGGAAATAGTAATTAATTTGAGTGTAGATTGGTCTTGGCTTCAGTTCGATCTGTATATATGTTTGTTTTGACTATTTATATATGTAAATAATAAATATAATGTTATTGTTAATATGATGTAGATCCAGTTGTAGTGTTGAAGAAGAAGATAAAAGGGTAAAAAGACAAATTTACCCTCATGTGCTATTGAAAGTGATACCACACATGTGAAGATTGCTACTGATAGAGGGAAGACAAAGTCATATGCACGTGGCTAAAGAATGGATCAAAGGAGTATTGGCAGTTGAGTCTTTTTCGGATAGTCATGGACTAGGTTGTTTAGATTGAGTCAAGGTTGTTGCTACTTTTATGCATTACCGTTTGAGTCATGTTAAGTATAAAAGGGGTATGCCTCTTTTGTGTTATGTACTGCAAATCATAAGCATCAATAAAAGCTTTCTTTCAATTCTTGTTTATCCAACAGTGGTATCAGAGCACTGGAAGTGTTCTTCATATTTCACTAACCTATCTTCCCTTTCTCAATATATTCATTCATGGCCGATCAAAACAACACCCAATCCACAATACCACTGCCTGTTTTCAAAGGAGATGGGTATGATTACTGGAGTATTCGTATGAAAACAATTTTCAAGTCCAAGGACCTGTGGGATCTGGTGCAGAATGGCATTGATGAAGAAGCAAGTGATGAAGCAAAGCTAAAGGCTCTAAGGAAGAAGGATGCTTATGCAATGGCTCTTATTCAACAGGCTGTTTATGAGACCCTATTCTCTAGAATAGCCTCGGCTGAAACATCTAAAGAATGTTGGGACACTCTGAAGCTTGAATATCAAGGTGATGAAGAAATCAAAGCCATCAAACTTCAGGAGCTGCGCAGGGAGTTTGAGAATCTGTGTATGAGAGAAGGAGAATTGATTGGTGACTATTTTTCAAGGGTAATGGCAATTGTCAATCAAAAGAGATCATATGGTGAAGAAGTAACTGATCAGTCTATCATTGAGAAGCTGCTAAGAAGTCTTACCTCAGGCTATGACTATGTTGTCTCCTCTATTGAGATTGCTAGTGATCTTACCAAGCTTACACCAGTAAAGCTCGTGGGATCTCTAAAATCTCAAGAATATAGAGTAAAGAGCAGATCAGGTGATAAGACAGACAAGGCAGAGAGGACAGATGAACATGCTCTACAAGTGGTGCAAGAATTCAATCGACAACCCAGTTCAAGCAACTATAGGGGTCGTGGTCGTGGAGCCATGAGAGGCCGTGGCAGAGGGAGATCTGCAGATAGAAACAAAGGAATTCAATGCTTCGTGTGTAAGAGATATGGGCACATATCAAAGGATTGCTGGTACAATCCTGAGAACCAAGCCAATGTAGCTGAAACTGGTGAAAAGGAAGATGAAGCCAATGAAGAACAGCACTTATTCATGGCATGTCTCACAGAAATTGAGTCATGTCTCATGACAAACTCAGACCATGTGGAGACTAACAACCTATGGTTTGTGGACTCAGGCTGTTCTAACCACATGACAGGCTCAAGAACAAGTTTCACCCAGTTGGATGAAAGTTTTAAAGTGGAAGTGCAGTTGGGAAATAAAAAGAAATTGAAGATAGGAGGGAAAGGTACTGTCAGAATCAATGCTGGATCAAATGGGTCACGAATCCTTGAAGATGTGTATTATGCTCCAACACTTGAATACAATCTGTTAAGTGTGGGTCAGCTTATGAAGAAGGGATACTCACTACTCTTTGAGAAGGACAAGTGCATAATCAAGAGCAAAGGAATGGAGATGATGAGGATTCATGTTCTGTCAAACAACATGTTCCTGTTAGATGCAACCTCCTCAGATGTTTGCACTTCAGAGACAAGTACAAGCACTGCAATTTGGCACAAAAGGTATGCTCACCTCAATCTGGATAGCATAAAGTTTTTATATGATAATGGTATGGTAACTGGATTGCCAAAAATGAAAGGGAAAATGTACTGTGAAGGGTGTCTGCTAGGGAAGCATACTCGCAGTCCTTTTGTAAGTCACTCTTGGAGAGCCAAAGAGAGACTTGGGCTTATCCATGCCGACTTGTGTGGTCCCATGCAAGTAAACAGTCTGGGGGGTAGTCTTTACTACTTTCTTCTTATTGATGACTTCTCAAGAATGTCATGGGTCTATTTTCTCACAAAGAAATCAGAAGCTTTTGATAAATTTAAAACATTTAAAAGATTAGTTGAAAATGAAAGCAAGTCTACCATTAAGGTTCTAAGAACAGATAGGGGTGGTGAATTTTGCTCCAAAGAGTTTGATTCCTATTGCGAAAAATATGGAATCAGACGAGAATTGACCACTCCTTACACACCACAACTCAATGGTGTTGTGGAGAGAAAGAATAGGACAGTCATGGGAATGGCAAGGAGTATGCTTAAAGAGAAAGAGTTGCCTAATTTTTTGTGGGCTGAAGCTGTAGCCACTGCCATTTACATACTCAATCGATCACCAACCAAAGCAGTTGAGAAGCAAACACCATTGCAGGCCTGGACTGGTGAAGTACCAAATGTTTCTCAGCTAAGAGTATTTGGCAGTGTAACTTATCAGCATATGTACTCTCAAGGTAGGAAGAAGTTAGATGATAGAGCTCAAAAAATGATCATGATTGGCTACTCATCAAAAAGTCCTTCAAGTTACAGACTGCTCAACCCAATCACACTCGAATGTGATGCCAGTCGTGATGTCACTATATTGGAAGAAGCCACATGGAATTGGAGAAAAGACAACACACAGACAAAAGGGAGATGTGATGTGTCTTATGAAGACCCGTTTCCACTGTGTGAAGAAGAAGTTGTCACTGAATTAGCCAGTGAACCATCAGTCACAAATGAGGTACCCACTAACACCATACTTGAACAAACTTCTATGCATTCTACTACCACCCATGACCCAAAAGATAAAACACCCAACTCAGTTTCATCTAACCAAGCATCATCATCTAATCAAAACACCCATACACCTATCAAACTAAGATCTGTCACAGATATTTATGATTCAACTCGGGCTCTTGAACCAGAAGAGTATATGCATCTTCAGTTTGCATTAAACATTTGTGACCCCATATGCTATCAAGAGGCTGCTTTAAAACAGGAGTGGCAGCATGCTATGGCAGAAGAGATAGCAGCAATAGAGAGAAATCATACATGGGAATTAGTTGCATTACCTCAAGGGAAGAATGTGGTGGGTCTCAAGTGGCTGTTCAAGACAAAATTAGGTTCTGATGGGGAGATTGTTAAGCATAAGGCTCGGCTGGTAGCTAAAGGATACTCTCAAAAATGGGGAGTGGACTTTGAAGAGACGTTTGCTCCTGTGGCAAGATTTGAAACCATCAGAGTGGTGATTGCTGTGGCAGCTCAGAAAGGTTGGAAATTACATCAACTGGATGTAAAATCTGCTTTTCTGAATGGAGATTTGGATAAAGAGATATATGTAGAGCAACCAGAGGGATTTGTGCTTCAGGGGTCTCAAGATAAGGTGTATAAGTTGAAGAAGGCTTTGTATGGTCTTAAACAGGCCCCAAGGGCCTGGTACTCAAAGATTGATGGTTACTTCACCTCTAATCAGTATGTTAGGAGTCTCAGTGAGCCTACATTATATGTCAAGCAAACCAAGGAAAATGAAGTTATCTATGTATGTCTTTATGTTGATGACATTATCTGTACCAGTTCCAATGAGAAGTTAATTGCAGAATTCAAAGAAGGAATGAAGGAGGAGTTCGAAATGACAGATATGGGTATGCTACATTTCTTTCTTGGGCTGGAAGTTAAGCAACTCAGTAATGGCATTTATGTAAGTCAAGAAAGGTATGCTAAAGCTTTGCTTGACAAATTTCACATGAAAGATTGCAAAACAGAAGCTGTGCCCATGTGTCCATATGAGAAGCTTGTGTTGAATGATGGTGAAGATAAGGTTGATGCAACTCTTTATCGAAGCTTAGTGGGTGGTCTGATGTATCTTATGCACACTAGACCCGACTTGGCATTTGCTGTTGGCATGCTTGCAAGGTTTATGCAAGCTCCATCTAAATTTCACTGGGGTGCAGCTAAAAGGGTCTTAAGATATGTTGCAGGATCCACTCAACTTGGCCTATGGTATGAAAGAAAGAATGATCTTCAGCTGAGTGGCTACACAGATAGTGATTGGGCAGGTTGCTTGGATGACAGAAAGAGTGTATCTGCTAATGTGTTTCTCTTGGGAAATGGAATAGTGTCATGGAGTTCAAAGAAGCAGAAAACAGTTGCACTCTCTAGTACTGAGGCTGAATATATTGCAGCCACTGCAGCGGCTTGTCAAGCAGTATGGATAAGAAGAATTATGCTTGATTTGGGAATATATCAAGATCAAGAAACTGTTATATATTGTGACAGTAAGTCTGCTATCAATCTGTCCAAAAACCCTGTGATGAACAGTCGATCTAAACACATTGAATTGAAGTATCACTTCATTAGGGACATGGTGAAGCAGGGTCATGTTAAGTTGGAATTTTGTAGCACAAATGAGCAGTTAGCTGATCTTATGACCAAGGCTGTTCCAAAGGACAAGTTTGTGTATCTGAGGTACAAGATTGGAGTTAAGGAGTGTGTATCAAGGGGGGGTATTGAAAGTGATACCACACATGTGAAGATTGCTACTGATAGAGGGAAGACAAAGTCATATGCACGTGGCTAAAGAATGGATCAAAGGAGTATTGGCAGTTGAGTCTTTTTCGGATAGTCATGGACTAGGTTGTTTAGATTGAGTCAAGGTTGTTGCTACTTTTATGCATTACCGTTTGAGTCATGTTAAGTATAAAAGGGGTATGCCTCTTTTGTGTTATGTACTGCAAATCATAAGCATCAATAAAAGCTTTCTTTCAATTCTTGTTTATCCAACAAGTGATGTACTGAGGGACTTACGGAGACATGCAAACGGACGTTAGTGAAGGGGTATGTAATGATACGAAAAATCACCATAAGGATATGTAATGATAAAAAAAACGAGAGGGGCGAAACTTAATAATATGACATACCCCAGGGGTATGTAATGAAATTTTCTCTAATAATATATATAGTTAACAAATTTAAGATTTATGAAAAGCACTGCTTGGTTACATAAAAAACTATTTTCTGGATCTACTATACCCTTCACGGATGCTGTGGATATTCGAAAACGGACTTTATTTGAAGCGGAACTGGAGAGCGTAATCACAGCATACAGCTCTTTAGTTCTTGGATTGTATGCTTCCTACACATGGCATGGCATGACTTGAGGAACTGATTCTCTGATACTTTGAGCAACAAAAGACATCCAAACTTGTTATCCCCATTTTCAATCATGTTGATCGAGCTATCAGAAAGCAACAAAATAGATTTGCTCATGCAATGGACCAACATATAGAGAGATTTGAAGCAAAAACAAATGCAGAGAAAAGAAGTCAATGGCCTCAAAAGTTGCAGATTTAAACCGGAAATATGAAGCAGGGCCGGCATTTACCTTTTGCGCTTAATGATTCTATGTTACCTGAACATTTCTGTATATATTTTTCTTCGGTATCGTAAAAAGACATCTTGTCTGGTTTCATTCTATTGAGTTTTTTTAATATGCATTCTAACTAATTTCTAAGTTAAATGTGATCTTACAAATTAATGTTTCTATAATATAATGGTGGTTATTTGCTTTCGATTAAAATTCAAATTTGACTGTTTGGGATCTGCATATATATGAATCATAAAATAAATATTTTACTTAGTCCTATTCTAAGTAGTGAAGGCATTAAACATAAAGATTTTGATCTATTGGTGAAAATCTTGGTTTTTCAGGAATTGACTCCAAATCAACTCCAGAAGGTGAGACTGTGAGAGTAACTCTTTTTAATGGTATCGACGTTACATTTTAATGAGTGTTTTAGAGTTTTCGAAACATCAGAACCAATCCTATAAGAAGTAGAAGAGGTCTTAATAGTCAAAGTCAACAAGCCCAAAAGTCAAAAAGTCAACCACTGCTTTTCATATGGCCGGACTGAAAGGTTGTAGATTTTGCTTTGAAATTTCTAAGCAAATTAATGAGATTCAAATATTTCAACCTCTTTTAATAACTTAAAATATGCTACATAACATAAAAGATAAAGTTGATCCCACTACTGGTTGTCGATTTATTTATTTATTTTTTTTAACAGCAAAAAAAAAAAAGTGAGTAATGTTGACCGATTTAAATTTATAAGTAATCCTACTACTGGTTGTCGATTTATATTATTAAATAACTAGGGTTATACCCAGCCTTTGGCCGGGATAACAACTGCAAGTTAAGAAAAAGTCAAAACAAACTAAAAAAATGTAAATGACATAGACTCGAATTTCCGATTAAAATTTAAGATGTCAACAACTAACATATAATTCACCATAGCGAAATGATTTCAAAATACTTCCAATAAAACCTCCAATAACAATTTCAAAAATAATATTCGCTAAAGGTCAATATATTAGAGTTAGCCATATCCTCCTTGTTAAATATACAACTTAATTGTTTCCTAACTTAATTTGGTTTATGCAGGAAAGTTGAGGTACCAGTATTGACAACAAGTATAAGAGAAGTTGGAGGGACCAGAATGGAAGAAGAAGAAGTCCAGGGGGCAGAAGAGAAGTTTAGAGCTCTATATATATGATGTGATAGGCTGCCTAGGGATGTTAACATTCCCTGGCAGCCGTCTTTCCTTCTTTACCGTTATAAACATTTTCCTTCATTTTCAGATGTAATTGTTATGTGGTTGTTAGGGTTTGTTCTAGCTTTGATGTAATAAAAACTCTTTTATTTTATTTAATAAACATGAATATTCAGCTGGTTATTTCCTTGATTATTAGTTACAATAACTTTGTTCTTAAAATCTATTTAAAGATTTCTTAGTTTTATCATGGTATCAGAGCCAAAGTTGGCTATTATCTCGATTCAGACATTGGTTTGATTCGATTGATTTCTGGTTTAATCTATCTTTCGTTTCTAGGGTTTATATCGATTTGGGGGTTTCTCTTTTTAGGGTTTTCTCTGAATCGATTTTGCCTTTTTTAAAATATACACATATATATATATATACATATACATATAATAGTTTATATCTTTACTATATATCTTTCTCGATTTGAATATTACTCTTTCTAGGGTTTGTATTCGATCGATTGATTCTATCTTCTCAGTTTTCACCCTCTCATTATAGAAGGTGTGTGTCGATTGATTGATTATATCTCCTATACTGGTGTGTAGGGCTCCTCTTATATTCATAAGAGTGGTAGTCTTGCATCTGGTAGATCTACTATTTTCTTATTTAAGGATTCTCTGTGTTGGTTTCTTCTTTGTAAGAAGGAGATTGACCATTGTAGAGTCCATATCTGGTTGAGATCTAGGTATTCATTCGAATATCTTCTTCAAAAACCTTGTTGCCTATTATCTAAATGAATATTGGAATTACTGTTGGAGACCCCACTGTAAGTGTGTTTCTTCCTACCTCTTCTGTAGCAAATTGCTTTGTACTTGGAGTGCTCTGAGTGCAGAGAGTTTGACCTATAGATTTGGATCCCTCTTTTATCTGCCTAAAGTGTTTGTTATCTGTTTCTGCTTATCTGCTTATGTGTGTTCTCTTTGATATTTGTTCTAACCCTGTTTTCTGGTAGAAGAGAGGTACTAGGCAATACTTGTCAAGCCACTTGAGTGGTCTTGAATCTGGTTCCTTGCCTGGTCTACCTTTAGGTCTGTTTCTGGTTATTTTCTGTTTATTGTCTGTCTTTTCTTGTTATTGTTGATTGTTTGCTTCTATTCTTGTTAAAATGGATGGTGTTGAAAATCCCTTTGAAGATGAAAATGCTTTTGCCACTTTAATCAGTAGACTTGATTTTGGTGATGATTTATACCTTCATGCTAGTGACACTACTGGAACACCTTTGATAAACTTTAAACTTAAGGGCACAGAAAACTATAAGGTTTGGGCATGTGCCATGGAACTGGCTCTTGAAACTAAAAACAAAATGGGTTTTATTACTGGAACTTGTGAAAAATCTGAAGAAAATGAGGTTTTGGCAAAACAATGGGACAGATGTAATTCTGTGGTACTTTCTTGGATTCTCAGTTCTGTGACTGAAGAACTATATTTGGGACAAATCTTTTCTAAAAATGCTAAAATTGTTTGGGAGGAACTTAAAGAGACTTATGACAAAGTGGATGGATCCATAACTTTTAATTTACACCACAGAATACATTTTCTTACTCAAAATGGCAGACCTGTTTCTGAATATTATCATAATTTAAACTCACTCTGGAAACAGTTTGATGCTCTTGTTAAGTTACCAACTTGTTCTTGTAATGCTGCAAAAGAAATTCATGATCATCAACAACTTTTAAAACTTATGCAATTTCTTATGGGACTTGATGATGTTTACCAGCCTGTTAGAAGTAACATTCTGTTAAGGGACCCATTACCCAATGTCAAAACTGCTTTTTCCATTATCTCTAGAGAAGAGTCTCACAGAGGTGTTAACTCTTCTGACAACCCCTCAAGACCTCACAACACTGTTTTTTTGGCAAGAACCTTTGAAAGTGGAAAAAGAAATCTTGGTAACAAATTTTCAAACAAAACCTATGAAAGTAACAGGAATTTTGAACAAAACAAGTCTTTTGAAAATAATAGAAATTTTGAAAAGAAATGACCAAACACTTCTCTTCAATGTTCTGGTTGTCACAAGTATGGTCATACCCTTGATAGATGTTTTGAGGTGGTTGGTTACCCTCCTGGTTATGGAAGAAATACTTATGCTAGAAGAAATCCATATCAGTCTTCTTTTAAATCTAGTCATAATGCTGTGGTTAATGATAAATCTGCTAGTGCCATTGTTCCTTCCAGTTCTGGTTCTGAATCTGGGTCCAACATAACCTTAACCCCTGATCAATATGCTAAGTTAATCAATCTTCTGAATGAAAAGCCCCCTTCTAAGGGTGTGCATGCCAATATGGCAGGTACCTTCTTCAACTCTAATCACTTCTTTAACTCTCATTTTTCTATGTTCTACTGTTCCAATGTTACTGCAAAAACCACTATGTTTGAAGATGGTTGGATATCTGACTCAGGTGCCAACACTCATATGACTTGTAGTGAAAAAATGTTGTTTAATGTTCATGATATCTCTGGTCTAGGTCTCACAGTGGGACACCCCAATGGTACTCAAGCTAGGGTACTAAAAATTGGTGATTTAAGATTAGAAAACAACATTGTTTTGTTTGGTGTCTTATATGTTGTAACATCCCAAACTTTTCTTTACTAGTTGACTAATGCCGTTAAGTCAATATTGTGTGTGTCGTTAAGTCTATTTTAGATCTAAATGTTTATATGCAGCTAATGTGTGTTATGTGTGAGGCTTGTAAGCCTAAATGTTTATGTAGTATAAATGTGTGTAATATGAAGGTCAATGTCTATGTAGTGACATTTAATGAAGGATTAATGATGTTTATGGTCAATAAAGTAGTTTGTGACCAATAATGAAGGATTAGGAAGCCTAGGGGTTAGTTTTGACATGTGTGCAAAGTCAAAAACGGGTTTAGAGGTTTAAAGGTTGTCATTGAGAGCCTTATGCAGATTTTCTTCCTCTAAAGCAAGCCCTAGTTGATCCCCTCCCTTCCCTCTCTAATTTCTCCCTAGATCTTATTCGTTTTGGAGCCGAATCGATCGTGTATTGCTTAGATCTTGGATCTTTATCACCAAATACAGGTAATATAGGTATTCCTCAGTTGAGAATTGATTGTGTGAGTCTTATATTAGTCTTAATCCAGGCCATAAGGGTTTGGGTTGGGTTATTAGACTAAACGTTCACCGATTTCATGTTATTCGGGTGATTAAACGATTGATTTATGAAGTAAAGGATTAAAGGATGTATAGGCTGAGAATAGATGATGAAAATGCAATTAAATGGGTTAATTTTAAGTCCCCAAGTTGGATTTGGGGTAGGGGTTCGTATGGAATTCGTTTAATCAAAGTGTAAAAGTTAGTTGCTGGTCTGCACCCCTGGTGCGACGCACCAAAGGGCTGGTGCGGCGCACCCATTATGGATATGAAGTTTCTGGAGAGTTGGTGCGACGCACAAGGAGGTGCGGCGCACCACTGGCCAGTTTTGTTTTTGGTACACCCCGATATGCGACGCACCAAGGGCTGGTGCGGCGCACCTGTCTTTAATCTAAACTCCCTGGAGGATTTGTGCGACGCACCAAAGGGTAGGTGCGGCGCACCCTTTATTGATAAAAATTCCCTGGAAGATTGGTGCGACGCACCACATGGAAAGTGCGGCGCACCATATGCCCAGATTTCACAAAATGTGTCGCTTAGCTTACATTTCGATCTTTTACTTGTTCTAGGTTATTGGAGACACCTAGTCATCGTTGTATTGTGCTTGTAGCTTGTTGTTAAACCGTATCGAGGTAAGATACACTACTTTTGTCACGCTGAGGGTTCAACAAGCAAAGGTTTCATACTTATAACTTCCTTAACGGTAACTTATGACATATGTGGGTATCTCGGGTTACACGGGAGGTATTATGGGATATGTAGTTGACCATGAGACCTGAAATGTAGACCTTAATGTAGTGAAATGAAGTATGGTTCAATGTAGGGTATTGTTATGCAGTTTATGTAGATTTATGAAGTGTCTTATTATGTGTGAAATGCAGAAATGAAGTTGTTGTATGCATACTACATGGCTTGTACACCTAGCTCACTAGACTTGGTAGGTTGCCATGTCACTTGCACGTTTAAGGGCCCAAACGAAATGAAGGAAATGTGTGATTATGTTTAGGTTATGTGTGTTTCCTAAACCATTATGTGTGGGATCGAGCTCGTAAATATAATGCAGGGAAGTGTTAAGCTTAACCCGTACAAGTCTTAGCCGGACGAGTACGTTGACGTAGTTGTTGCTTGGGTGGCTCCTTGCAACATGGTCTTTATAATGCAGGGCGAGTAATACGAGGGGTTTGACCAACCTCCACATACGGATTACTCATGGATTGGCTTGCCATTCCTTAACGACGTACGATGATTAGTCTTTTGGTTGATCATCTAGTCGGGTGTGATGCAGGGCACACTTATATGCAGATAATGAAGATATGTGTGACAATGTGAGAACTAATGCAGGATAGGCACACTTAGGATGATTATCCTAATTGAATTGAAGTTGATATGCAGTTATGTGTGTTGTGTGTCGTGCCTAATGAGTTTGTCTATTAATGAAGAAATGTTTTAATTGGACAAATGCTTTTAAATTAAGTGTGATCTTACTTAGCTATTCTTATAGCTAACACTTGTTTCTTTAATGTGGTTGTTCCCTCAGGTTTAGCTTGATGGACTAGTGACGCAGGACTTATGAGCTTGGGTAGATGCAATGAAGGAGCCTTAGCTACCCATAGTTGCTTATTATGGAGACTTTTGATTATATTTCGTTTTGATGTCAAATTTATGTAATAATGTGTGAACGGTTGTTTAATGTTGGGCAACCGTTGGGTTTTCATTTGAACTAATGTTTGATATGGCATGTAACACCAACTAAACGCAGAAACCGAAATGTTTTTATTGGTTTTGACTTTTACGGTCTTTACTTCCGCAATTTAACACCGTTAGGTGAAAGATTTTTGAAAACCCATATTTTTAAACGTCGGGTGTTACATATGTGCCTGAATATTGTGTCAATCTGCTTTCTGTGTACTGTTTGACTAGGGACAGTAAAGTTTATGTTGGTTTTGATCAAAATAGATGTGTTATACAGGACTTACAAACAAAGAAAGTGATTGGGAGTGGTAGACAAAGTGGGGGGCTTTACATTTTCAAAAATAATTTACAAGGTAATCATGCCTTAAGTAATCATGTGCATTTTGAGTGCAATTTGTCTTCCCAAATTTGGCACAATAGACTTGGCCACCCTGCTGACCCTGTTCTGTTGACTCTTAAAAAATCTTTGAAACTTGATGATCATACTGTTTCTTCACCATGTGAAGTGTGCCATAGAGCCAAACAAATTAGGGAGTCTTTTTCCTTAAGTAAACACAAAACTGACTCTCTTGGGGATCTGGTTCACTTAGACTTGTGGGGACCATACAAGGTCCAAAGCAGAGAAGGGTACAAATCCTTTCTCACCATTGTTGATGACCATACTAGAGCAGTATGGGTCTTTCTTTTGAAAAGTAAAGATGAAACCTTTGACAATTTTGTAAATTTTTACAATCTGATTAAGAATCAGTTTAAGAAAACCATTAAAATGGTTAGAAGTGACAATGGAGGTGAATTTATAAATCAAAAAATGAACTCTCTTATGAATCAACATGGAATATACATCAAACCTCTTGTGTTTATACCCCTCAACAGAATGGGATTGTTGAAAGGAAACATAGGCACTTGCTTAATGTAGCAAGAGCCCTTATGTTTCAAGGGGGGTTGCCTCTAAATCTGTGGTCTGATTGTGTTCTAACTGCTACTTACTTGATTAACAGGTTACCCTCCTTTGTCTTATCTGGAAAGTCCCCTTATGAGTTAATTTATAAATCTGAACCTAATCTCTCTCATCTTAGGTCTTTTGGCTGTTTGTGTTTTTCTATTATTTTGAATAATGATGACAAGTTCTCTAGCAGATCTGAAAAGTGTATTCTCATTGGGTATTCCAATGAGAAGAAAGGTTATAAGTTATTTAGTTTGGACAATAAAACTGTTTTCTTTTCTAGAGATGTCAAGTTCTATGAAGGCATCTTTCCTTTAAAAATGATTAAGGAATCTCTTGAAAATAAACCTTCTGGTCAAAATAAAACCTCTTTAAAACCTCTTGATTCTGTTTTTCTTGATAATGAACATTCAGCCTTAAGTCCCTTAATGTCCAATGATGAAGAGAGAGTAACTAATTCCACTGAGGGTGAGGGCAGTGACATGGTTCCCTCTGGTAGTGCTACTGAATCTGCCAGGGAGCAGTTCACAGCAACACCCTTGGATGAGAACATCAATTCTGAGGACACCACTGAACTTGAACATGAACCCACTCATAAGGAAAATGACCCTCCTATTCTTAGAAGGTCCAACAGAATCATTAAGACACCAAGAAACCTTAATGACTTTGTTCTTGGTACTAAAACCAAACATTGTATCTCCAATTTTGTGTGTTACTCTAGGTTGAAAGCTGATAATCTATGCTTTGTTTCTAATCTTAACAAACTTAGAGAACCCTTGACCTATCATGAGGCATCACAAGACCCTCTTTGGGTTGATGCCATGAATTGTGAAATGGAAGCCTTGTATAACAACAAAACTTGGGTTTTAACTGAATTACCTCCCAATAGGAAACCCATTGGTTGTAAATGGGTGTACAAAATTAAGTATAAGTCTAATGGTGAGGTTGATAGGTATAAAGCCAGACTTGTAGCCAAAGGCTACAGTCAAAGATTGGCATTGACTTTGATGAGACCTTCTCTCTTGTTGTGAAAATGGTAACTATAAGGTATCTAATTACTGCTGCTGTAAAAAATGAATGGCCTATTTATCAATTAGACATTAATAATGCCTTTCTTTATGGTGACCTTGATGAGGATGTCTATATGATACCCCCTCCAGGTTATCACTCTGATTCTGACCCTAAAGTGTGTAAGCTTGTCAAGTCCCTTTATGGACTAAAACAAGCTCCTAGGAAATGGAATGAAAAACTTAATAGTGCCTTGATTGAAAATGGCTTTATCCAAAGCAAGAGTGATTACTCTCTTTATACCAAATCTGTTGACAATGTGTTTGTTGTTTTACTTGTGTATGTGGATGATATTGTTGTGACTGGTAACTGTCAAATTGAAATTGAAAAGTGCAAAGCCTTCTTGAAATCAAAGTTTTCAATAAAGGATCTTGGAAAATTAAGGTATTTCCTTGGCATTGAAGTCATTTATGATAAAGAGGGCATATGCATGTCACAAAGGAAATATGCTCTTGATCTTATCTCTGAGTTTGGGCTCCTTGGTTGTAAACCTGCCCAAACTCCCATTGAACCTAATTTTGTGTTTTGCAAAGATTCTGAAATTGACAAACCTCTTGAGCACATCTCTGAATATCAGAAACTGGTTGGAAAGTTGATCTATCTAACCCTTACAAGACCTGATATCTCTTATGCAGTTCATATTCTAAGTCAGTTTATGCATGATCCCTATGAGTCCCATCTAAGACTTGCAATGAGGGTTCTTAGATATCTCAAGGGATCCCCAGGTAAAGGTATCCTTTTCAAAAGGATACTACTCTTACTCTCTCTGCCTATGTAGACTCTGATTGGGCCAAGAAGATCACTACCAGAAAGAGTACCACTGGTTTCTGTCTCTTTCTTGGTGGATCACTCATTTCTTGGAAAAGCAAAAAGCAGCCAACAATCTCAAGGTCATCAGCAGAAGCTGAATTTAGAGCCATTGCTGCTGTGACCTGTGAGATTATTTGGGTACTCAAAATTCTGGATGAATTTAAGATTAAGAGAGAAATGCCCATCCAAGTTCACTATGACAGTAAAGCTGCCATACAGATTGCTGCAAATCCTGTATTTCATGAGAAAACTAAGCATTTTGAAATAGACCTTTACTTTGTTAGAGAAAAAATTGGTTATGGAATTATAGAACTGTCAAGGTGAACTCTGAGGAAAATTTGGCTGATATCTTTACAAAAGGGCTCCCTGTTATTCAACACAAGCTGCTTTGTGACCAACTTGGGTTATTTGACATCTTCCACAATTAAGTTGTGGGGGGCTGTTAAATATACAACTTAATTGTTTCCTAACTTAATTTGGTTTATGCAGGAAAGTTGAGGTACCAGTATTGACAACAAGTATAAGAGAAGTTGGAGGGACCAGAATGGAAGAAGAGGAAGTCCAGGGGGCAGAAGAGAAGTTTAGAGCTCTATATATATGATGTGATAGGCTGCCTAGGGATGTTAACATTCCCTGGCAGCCGTCTTTCCTTCTTTACCGTTATAAACATTTTCCTTCATTTTCAGATGTAATTGTTATGTGGTTGTTAGGGTTTGTTCTAGCTTTGATGTAATAAAAACTCTTTTATTTTATTTAATAAACATGAATATTCAGCTGGTTATTTCCTTGATTATTAGTTACAATAACTTTGTTCTTAAAATCTATTTAAAGATTTCTTAGTTTTATCACTTTTCTATACTAAAAAGAATTTAAACTCAATAGCATATAAATAAAATATGTTGAAAGAAAAAAAATAACATATAAAAAACAAAATGTATAAGTTAAAATGATATTTAATATATCTTTAAACCCTTATAAAGTAAACAACTTTTTTTTTTCCTTTAAACTTTTCAATCTTTGAAAAGTCGAAAATACCCCTAGGTTTATTAAAATGTTGAAAAATCAATTATTGTTGTTATGGGCAAGACTTGAACAAGGGATATATGATTTTCAAAGCAACCATCTTAACACCACACCTTTTCGTAATCGCCGTTGCATTGCGCCGGTACCCTTTTTATAAATAAAATATGTTGAAAGAAAAAAAATAACATATAAAACAGAAGAAACAAAATGTATAAGAAAATGATATTAGCTTTCATGTGTATAGCTTTTTTTTTATATACTGAAGTATTATATCATTTGGTAAACCAATGAGTATGTAAAAAGTAAAAGTCATACATGTCATGATGTCGATGGCTCGAACTCACGCCGCCTAAAAGATTTAGTTCCTAATCAAAACTAAAAAAACCAACCGATCTATCTTATATGTTGTTTACTAATCGGCCCATTTAATATAGTGTATATCTTAAGTATGATTGTTTGTGACCAATTAGGATAAACCACTGTTCACGCAGAAAGTTTTTAAATACGTAGTAATATCTAAAAACCTTTTGTCCGCGGAGTAGTTTAGAGTGTAGATCTTCTATTAAGCGCCAACGCCAAGAAGAGTATATTGCTAATGCCATTCGATCTTGGGGCACACCAGGTGGTAGTTTGCTATTAGTGAGGGAGGCTCTAGCTGAACCCTCCCCATGGTCTAGTATTGATATGGAAAAGTTAGATTTAGATGAGCGTAATGTCAAGCAATGTAAGAAGAAGATTTGTGATGGTCATTATACTGCAGCGGTGAGAGTTCTTTCCTCTTCAGGGGTTGCTCCTTATGATGATGCTACTCGTGAGGACTTAAAGGCTAAGCACCCTTTCAAACCCGCTCCTTCATTGCCGAATATACCAATTGATAATCATCACCTCACTGCATCTTCTGTTATGGTTCTTGATATGATTAAGAGTTTTCCTCGGGGTACATCTTGTGGCCGAGATGGGTTACGTGCCCAACACCTTTTGGATTGTCTAAGTGGGGCTGCTGTGGCTATTTCTGATGAGTTAGTCTCTTCTATCACCCAAGTGGTGAATCTGTTTCTTGCTGGTAGGTGCCCTAGGGAGTTGGGTGGATACATTGCTAGTGCTCCCCTAACACCGCTGGTCAAGCCAGGTGGTGGCATCCGTCCTATTGCTGTAGGAACCGTTTGGAGGCGTTTAGTTTCCAAGGTTTGTGCTACTATGATCGGTCATTCTTTGGATAGCTATTTCGATGAATTACAGGTTGGTGTTGGGGTATCTGGAGGAGGGGAAGCTATTCTTCATGCCGTGAATCGATTGATTGAGGACCGTGGAGACGAGGTGGGACTTTCAATGTTGTTGGTAGATTTTAAAAATGCCTTCAACTTGGTAGATCGTGAAGTTATGTTAAAGGAGGTTCGCCTTCGTTGTCCCGCTATTTCTCGCTGGGTGGAATTTTGTTACTCCAACCCAGCTATATTATATTATGGGCAATACACTTTGTGGTCACACCAAGGTGTGCAGCAGGGTGATCCACTTGGACCTCTTCTTTTTTCTTTGGTGCTACATCCTCTGATATGCAAGATCAGAGATTCGTTTAGCCTTTCCCTTCAAGCTTGGTATCTGGACGATGGTACTATCATTGGAGATACTCTAGTCGTTGGGAAGGTTTTGGAACTCATTATGGTGGATGGACCTTGTCGTGGGTTGTACCTCAATGTTGATAAAACTGAGGTTTTTTGGCCTAAGGAGGACCCTAGAAGCAGGCTTGCGGGTGTTTTCCCGCGTAATATTGCAAGACCTTTACATGGTGTTAAGTTATTGGGTGGGCCTGCTAGTGTGGACCTTAATTTTAGTAGTGAGCTTATTATGAAAAGGGTTGCTAAAACCATTGAGCTTATGGATTCCCTTGCTAAGATTAATGACCCTCAGTGTGAGTTGTTGCTACTTCGCGCTTGTACCGGTATTTCCAAGTTATATTTTACCATGCGCACATGTTCTCCCCGGTTTTTTGAGCGTGCTCAGGGTTCTTTTGATGAGGCACTTCGTTCATCTCTTGAGCGTATTGTCACTGCTTCTGGACCCGGGTTTGGTGATTGGCAATGGAGGCTCGCCACCCTACCCTTTGCATATGGGGGCCTTGGTGTTTATTCTGCAGGTGATGTCTTGCACTATGCATTCCTTGCATCTAGACTCCAATCTGATGTCTTGCAAACTAAGCTGCTCCGACATTCTGGTATTCTAACTCTCGGGCCTTCCTTTAATGATGCCTTGTGTGCTTTTAATGCGAAAATGACGATAGACCTTTTGAGTAATCGAAGTGAGATCGCTGCTCCCA
Organism: Erigeron breviscapus; assembly: GCA_034093135.1. Classification (NCBI taxonomy): domain Eukaryota; kingdom Viridiplantae; phylum Streptophyta; class Magnoliopsida; order Asterales; family Asteraceae; genus Erigeron; species Erigeron breviscapus. The sequence goes on along the minus strand of CM067167.1, from coordinate 110,453,051 downwards.
AACTCATGAAGAAACTTGCAGATATATATTTCACTCGTGTTACTCAAACGGTTGAATCCACTTTTTCTCTATCTTCTCGACAGATGGCATTATGGAAATCCCAAATGGAAGACTACACTTCGAATTGGCTTAGAGTGGTTCCTATATCTGGTTTGGGACAAACTATGAATGCTAGGACCTACCGGTGTGTTCTATGCTATCGTCTAGGTGTCCCCCTATTTTCTGTGCAGATGCCGTGCTCAGCTTGTTCCAGGGTATTTCCAGGGGATATTTATGGAGACCATGCTGTCTCATGTGCTGGTTTGATTGGTATTAAGCACCGACATAATGTGGTGCGTGATACCTTGGTTGACATTTGTTCTAGGTCTGGGGTTTCAGCTCGTAAAGAAGTGGATATTGGGCTTACTGGTGAAAGAGACAACCCTTTACGCCCAGCTGATATATTGCTTTACTCATGGGATAGAGGGCTTGATGTATGCATCGATTTGACAGGGTCATCGCCCTTGACACAGACCGGTATGGTTGACTTTGCGCCTGGTCGCGCAGTGATTGAGGCTGCACAACGTAAACGAGATAAGTATAAGGCTAAGTGTGCAGGTATTGGATATGGTTTTATCCCCTTCTCCTTTTCTTCCTTTGGAGAACTTGAAAAGGATGCGGTGACCCTGCTCAAGCGAATCCGGAAGTTCTCAGTGACTCAAGACATCGGAGCACGTGCTGCTGCTCATATATTTAATAGGATTAGTTTTGCTATAGCTAGAGGAGTGGGGGCCCAGATAGTATCTCGGGTTCCCACTAATTTCTTGTAAATCCTATTAATTTCTAATGAAAGTGATGTTTTATATAAAAAAAAAAAAAAAAAAAATAAAAAAAAATAATAATAATAATAATAATAATAATAATAATAACAATCAACTAATATTAGACGTGACGATACTTTTTAAATTAAGCCTACGTCCAATTTATTTGATCTTCTTCCACTGCATGTGATTAAAATTAAGAAACCAGGTTTTATAGCAGTATACAGTTCATACCGGCTGAAATTAATTTAGGCCTAAGTAAGATTATAAAAAAAATGGTGAGGTTAACACACCTTACCACCCATATTAAGCTTTTAAGGGCTTGTAGAGTTACTTTTAAGCTTTTAAGGGCTTGTAGAGTTACTCTTTAATTGATATAAGTGATTACTTTTTGATGCACCTCAGTGCCTGAGGAAACATAATTTTAGCTGAAAAAATAAAGAGAAGGAAAACGACACGGGAGACTAACAAAAAAAGATAAAAACTGAAAATTATATATAGGGAAGTGATATATTCACAACAAAAATTTGCCATTTACAACAATTACACGTATTTACTGCACAGTGTACAACTGTCTGAAGCAGACAATTGTTGTAGATGACAAATTTGGGTTGTGAATATATCACTTCCCTGGGAAAACACCCTTGTTTTTCCATTTTTGTTTTCCAAGAAAACATGGAAAACGAAAAACGCGTTCATCATAGTTTTCCAAAAATGTTTTCCATGAAAACAGAAAACATTGTTTTCACTTTTCTATGGAAAATTAGAAAACATTTTTTATTGTTTTCCACTTTTCATTTTCCATTTTCTAAATTTTGAAAACCTCAAATTGTTTTCCATTTTCTAGTTTTGAACGCGTTTTTAAAATTTTCATTTTTTTAAGAGATGGAAAACTCTTTCATTTTCTAGAAAATTGGAAATGAAAACTAGAAAACATTTTCTAACTAAACGCGCCCTTAATTGTTTTTTGATTTTCATTTTTCAAGAAAACGAGAAGGTTTTTATCCCTTGAAAATTTTGAAAAACACGTTTAGTTGCAAGTTTGGAAAACACAAGGAGTTTTCCATTTATAAAGTGAAAATATTTAAATATAAATGTTTTCCAAATCTAGTTATAAGTTGGAAAATAAGGTTTTCTGTTTTCAATGAAATTATTTTGAAAATTTACATTTGAACACATTTTCTGTATTCCATGTTTCCTTTGAAGTTTTTTCTAGAAACACTCCATTGTGGTTAATGATTTTACTATGTTACGTGAAACAGAGTACAGAAAAAATCATAAATGTTGACTGTCACAAAAGTTAAACAGAGTACAGAAAAGTCATAAATGTTGATTATCACACAAAAAAAAAATTGGTGCCGGCAGCCTCACAGATTGCTGTGATCTCCATAACTTACGAACATGATCTTAGTTATGAGGTTCAAGATGTTGCCGTATTTGGGCCATAACTTCTGGGTCAGAGCTCGGATTAGGTGATTTTGGAAATTCCAAAAACTATACAAAATTCTCTACAATCACTTGCATCAAGTGTTCGAAGTCGAAATGCATAAGTTGGTCAAACAAATGCATATTGGTGGCCATTTTGTCATTGGAGATGGCCTTATAATTGATCTTACAAATAAGTCTTCAAAGGTACTCATACAAATATCCTAAAATGTCTTCACCTTGTTATTTATTGATACTACAACATATCTAATACTAATACTATCTTATAAAGCATTTTGCCCTTTTTTTAAGAAAAGATGATTTGAACTACCCAAAATACCCTTATTCTTTATTCACTAATTTAAACATCTCTACCTAATATACCTATAATAACCTTAAATCTCAACCACTCATTTTTTCTCTCTCTCCATAAATCATTTTATTCCTCTAATTCATTCAAAATCTTTTATCTCAAAAACCGTATATCGATAAATTATAAAAATTGTATGGGTGTTCTTAAAATTTCATGTTCTTTCATTAGAGATGTCATTCGATATACTTTCGACGAATTTTTAAATCCGATGGCGGAGCCCGTACGACTAAAGCATTTGGCTATCACACTCTATGACTTATCACCTCCTATGACCTATCACTCCACCGTCTCACCGCCGCAACGCGCGACACTATCTCTCGTATATAAAAAACACCAGCCAAATAGGGATTAGATGTCTCCAAAATGACTTGATTAAAGCAAAAAGAGAAATGATTAAACATCCTACTATATATGCTTAACCAACATCCTACTTATATGGAAATGACACTTGTCAATAATTTTTAATTTATCAAAAACTGAATTTCCAGCTAACTTTTTATTCCTAATTTGCCCCTTAACACTCATTATTTCCAAGATTTATGTCCATATCGTCATAGTTTCACTCTTTCATTTTTTAAAATTGTTTTTCTCACTATAAATTACACCTTAACATCTGCAACTATTGAGCATGCTTGAAAGATGGTAGTGTAAATGAATGAGTTCAGCCTACTTTCAAAGACTTAAAAACACCATGTAAATATCAGAAAGAAAAGACGTGCACATATATATAATAATCGAATACATTATGTAGCATGATTTTCATCTTAATTTATAATTGGACACACATATATATATATAACCATGTAAATACCAATTTTTATACAGCTTATGTTTCCTAAAAGTTACAGCACACGTCTCCATCACTAAAATCTATGTACATGTGAATGAAACATACCCCAATAATAACATAAATTAGATATGGGAAAATGATTTATGATGTTAAAGATTATATAAAGAAATATATATCTATGATACACAAAGGAAGTTACCGATGACTCCTACTATCTGCAATAGAAACACAAGATGTATTTTTAGGGCTCTTTTTATCGGCCGTCCCATCAAGATTATTGATGTTATGTAGGTATCCTAAAGGGCAAATTATTTGATAAAAGAGGATCCCAATTAAACCTCTTTTAAAAAACTGTCATGCGGCAGCTTACCTTTTTTCCTTCACTAATCTTTATATCTCTTTTAAGAAAATTAAATTAAATATTAGTGTAAATAAAAAAATTATAATGGACGACGTCTTCTTCCTTTCTAATAAATCATGTTTCCTCATCATTCATCAACCTTTAATTATTTCACATTCCGATTCCGATTCCTTTAACTCGAATCAGTTAAGGATACATGATTGACCCCCTTCGTTTATGAGTGTTGTTGCAATGATTCGATTAGACGACAATATTAGCAAAGCCATTCCATGTACTGTATCAATTTCAAGTTTTCAGTTCAAGGGTTTTTTTCACTTCCTTCTATTTCAGTTTTGAGGTTCCTTTCTCCATTGCTAATATTTTCTTCTCTTTTTTCCCTCCCATATCTAGGATTTATATTTAATTTGATATATTGTTTTGTGTTATATTTGCTTGATGTTTGTGATCTATATATTACGACTTTGTGTTTGTTTGGCTATTTATAATGTTTTTGATTAACAATACACACTAGGATTTGCTTTTAGATTTTTAATTTGTTAGTTGGATTTTGAAGATATGAAAGGGGTGTTTGAAATTTTCAGGATAGTTGGATAGTTGAAGGAAGAAAATGACGATTACAAAAATGCATTTGTGTATATTCCTAATTTTTTAACACAAGATATTTGGGTTTTCTATCAATGTAAGTTTGTAAATTGCAACACAAGATATAGAATTTCAGTAATATGCATTATTGATGTTATTAAACAATTATGATTTCTGCCAACATTATCAGAGTGGGTCAAAATTTATAAAGAATTGGCGAGGCTCCACTTTTACCAAACATATTAATTCATTTTTCCATCTTTCTGGAAAATGTGTTTTGTTGCTGTAGCATGGAGATGATTTTGTTGATGTAGTATGGATTTTGGAAACTGGATTTTGTTAGCTACAATTTTACTACTCATTTCTTTCTGCATATATTTCCCTTTTAATTAGGTCACTGCTTAGTTGCTTACAGATTAAACAACCTATACAACGATATTTACCATTAACAATATCGAAGCACATGCCTATATTACTATTGCTGCTCTGTAGTTATCTTTTTTTAACTTCGTAATTTTATTTGATTTCCTTTCCTTATAGCATTACTTTATATGATATGGGGGTCGAAAGTTGACAACTATTCAAGGTTGTAAATATCGGTTTCGGTATCGTATCGGCCGACCCCCGATATGCGATATATCGAATATGTCGGGGATATATCGGATACCCTAAATTGTAAAGGAATTTATCTAAAATATATATATATACTAACAATATATACAATTTGACATAAGTTTACATACCTTTCAATCTTAATTGCTATGTTACGAAGCAAATTTTACATACCTTTTAATCTTAAAGTCAGAAACCCTATTTTTGGTTTTAACCCGTGTTTTAAAAAAAAAAAAGTCAACTTTTTTTGACCGATATTGGCCGATATTGACCGACATTTGACCAAAACGATAAGTTCAGCCGATAACCCATATTTCGTATCAGTTGAAGGCCGATATCCGATATATCACCGATATATCGGCCGATATTTGCAACCATGCAACTATTAGACCTTCACAAAAAAGACGGCAACTGAAAGAGTTGTTCTTGATATTGGCAGAGCATTTGAGGAGGCCTTTTAATTCATACCATTGACAACTCGTCAAAATGTAATGATTTTGAGGACACCTACTTGGCATTAAGAGAAGCTGGGTAGCTCCGTAATCTGTCAAGGTGGTGGAAGAGTTCCTAAGCTACAGAGTTGCTCCCACCTTTTGTTGTAAAAACGGATTGAAGAAAGATCATACTATACCTGTAAAAGTATTTCAATTCATGAAATTTTTTTCCTCTGTGCAGGAGTAGTTAGGCTAAAAAACATAACACTAACGTCATTTTTTTAATGATTTAGTGTTAGCTTACTTTCTAGCTTTTATACATCCTTCATATGTAGAAGTGCCAAAAGCTATTGGGTCGGTAACATGCATGGGAGGGTCGAAGCATGTGGCTTTTAAATTATATTGAAACTTTGGCCACAATGATAAGGGTCTATATTCCCTGCGTGTACATACATAAATCTGTAAGGTCATTAAAAAATATTGAGAATCATCACAAAAAATATCAAACAGTTAGTCTACAATATCAAACTACAAATAAACATCAAGACTACAACTTCAAGGGACAAAAACAAAGGTGTGTTAAACATATCAAAACAACTTCATGGCAACTCTTAAATGGATAAGGATACTACCCTGGTATACTACATATGTAGTGGTGCAAGCTGCATCACTTTGGTCGAATTAAGCTATTTTTACGGGTTAGTATTAAATACCCATGTCAATGATACTTTGGATGACTTTGCTAATACAATTTATAACAAGTTTGGGTGGTTAAATGTTCCCTAATCATACCCGGGTAGTTACCCGGGTTGATTAGCAAATTAGGAATAAAAGATTAGCTGGAAATTTAGTTTTTGATAAATTAAAAATTATTGACAAGTGTCATTTCCATAGAAGTAGGATGATGGTTAGACATAAATAGTAGGATGTTTAATCATTTCTCAAGCAAAATCAACAAACTATATACAGATTACCAAATTTGCCATTTCCAAGTAAATGCTTTATGTTGCCATTTCGAAGAGTCCGTTCCATGATGGTCTCCCAAGACCTTGAACTTTAAATGGGAACATATATACCTCTAGAGCTACCAACATTCAATTAGCATTTTCTCTTAGAGAAGGCTCTAAATGGAAGGGTGTTTTCTGATGAATATAGATAAGCCTGGAAGAAAAACATGTCAAATACACATTAAAATTATTATTATAATCCAATTAATGAAGCAAAAACATTGATATCTACGGAAACAAACAGTGTATATTTGTTGTATGATGATCAACCACTATAGAGAAAAGAGATAAAAAGTTGGAAAATTCAAAGGCACAATTTTCATTATCATATCTATACTATATTATAAAGCAGATTTCCTTTATTTTCAACATTGAACTTAAAATTTCAATATTGATTTTAAGTTTCAACATTTACTTCCCAAAATGTCCTTCCTATCTATTCTATATTTACCTAAAACTAATAATATCATTTCTTCTCTCTCCTCAAATCTCAACCAATCATTTTTTTTTCTCTCTCCTCCATAAATCATTTTATTCTTCTAATTCATTCAAAATCTTTTATCTCAAAAACCGTACATCGATAAATTATAAAAATTATATGGGTGTTCTTAAAATTTCATGCTCTTTCATTAGAGTGGTCATTCGATATACTTTCGACGAATTTTTAAATCCGAGGGCGGAGCCCGTCAGGTAGATCACCCCATCACCGCACCGCCATTACATCATCCACCCCGTCATCACCTCCATCACCGCGGATACCGTTCTCGTATGAAGAAAGCTCTAACTTGGTTTGGTTGATTATAGGTTCATTGTTAAAAGTGATAGAGAAATGGTTGATGGACTAAAGCCGGGCAAACTTGAAGTTGATAGAATTTGAAGAATGAATTAGCAAATATCAGAAGTAGGGGAGAGTGAAAAATAGAAAACATCCATAATCATAATCTCTTTTTCTCTGTATCTGATTTTGATTTTTGATATAAATTGTGGTCTAATCTTTTTGACCAAAAATTCTACGAGTAGTTCAGAATACTAAATTCTTTCTATTCTGTTTCTAATTATTTTAAAAAATGATAAGTCCTTCTAATTTATTTACCCTCTTATATGCTCTAAAACATAAAATCAATGATTCATGTAAAAATTAACCTTGATAAGATGGATGAAAAGAATAAATAGTATTATAAATGTGAAATTAGTAATTCCTCTTATAGCTCAATGGTTGAGCACGAACTTTTTATGCTGGAGGTCTCGAGTTCGAGACATGGGAAGGACATTTCAAGGTATTTCACAAATAAAGTCTTCTTGCCCAGAATAATAAATCTTTGAAGTTCTACTTTGTACTCTATTATTATTAAGTAAAAATGTCACGTACCTTTATATTTTATGGAGTGGTATCTTCCCCAGTAAATCGGTGGGTCCATGTTAGAGAGTCGTGTAAATCCACGTTGAGATAGGATGTATTCTCCGGTTTGTAATTGAAAAGAAGAAAGATCGCCACCAATGATGTGATTCCATGACTTGTAATATTCCAACGCATCTTCTTCTTCTTCCATCCTTCCTTCATTTTCATCTTCATACACAAAACTCACCCCACAATCTCAGTAACTTGGTTTCCGACCGTCTATTCATTATCATGTAATAATATTTGTTCTTCTTCTTCTTCTTCTTACACAAACCCCACCCCAAAATTCATTGTACGTTCAATAGATACCCAACAGTATTCCTCGATGGTAATAACAATTTGATCACCAGGTTCCATTTCATTCATCCCAAACATCCAGTGGCTTAAATATGTTAACCACTCTCCTTCATCACCTACATCGATTTTCTCACTAATACAATGCTTGTATATCCAGGTGCGGTTTTTTGTTTTAAATTCAGACCTCTGAGCTGTTTTTTAGGAGATGAAGGGATTGTAAATGATATTGGTGTTTCCTGGCAGCTTATACTCCATCTGGCTGCTTATACTCCAGCTAATCCAATCTGGTATCATCGCTTGGCCTCCATAAAATGTGCTGAATATTCCAAATTCATAATACATCTGCTCCATCCATCAAAATTACAATCAATTATTAGCCTAATTAATTAATTAAATCACCACAAACAAAGATATACAGTTAATTAACTAGCTATACCTGTATTTTAGATTTGCTTTCTTCTCCTGTATCGTAGAAGATCAGTTCAACGTCCGTCTTATCAAGGAAGTCTGATAAGTTAGTCCAGCCCAAACTACATAAAACCTTTTCCTCAACACCTTCTAGTGGTTGGATTTTCACCATCCCTTCTATTTCATATGACCAAGCTCGGAACAAAATTGATTCTAAATATATCCTGATTGGAGACATATCTGGATCAAATGAAATTCTCTGCAACGTTTTAACGCTACATTGTACATCCGAATCTTCAACAGTCTTAGCGTACATGGAGGAAACTCGATTAACATCAGAGTTTTACAGTCGGCCATACTAAGTTCCTCAAGCGTACGAAGGCTTCTTACACAATTAGGCATAGAAACGATAGGATTATTATCTAAACATAAATACTTTAACCTCGATAGGCAACTGAAGTCCATCGGAAAGGATTCGTTGGACAAATTATTATTTACAAGAGATAATCTTACTAACGAGCTCGGATTGGTTGTCTCTGATACCATAACAACAAAGGTGAATTGAGAGAAAAATGATTTGGGAATAATTTCTTGATATTTCAATCATCTGAATAAATGATACAAGAAAAGGAATTATATACACCTTAACTACCACTAACCGACCTAATATATATTTACACTTTGTACCCCTGGACTAATATAACATTACATTTCCTGACTAAACTAACTAAACTGTAAGAACCAAAGTAGAACATCTTCAAGCTTAGATCGGTTTGCAATCCTTGAACCATCTTCTGTGCCATAGATGTTGAGCAGTGGTGAGGTTGATCAATGTAGCACTGGTTATATCTTTACCCCCCCGCAAATTGGCAGTGTGAAAGGGTCACATATGCCAAATTTGGTGATACATTTGTGATGGGGAGTTTTGCTCAAGCCTTTAGTTAAAACATCTGCAGGTTGTTCAGTGGTGGGAATAAATCTGGGTAAAATGTGACCATCTTTGATCTTATCTCTGACAAAATGGCAATCAATTTCGATATGTTTAGTTCTAGCATGTTGTATAGGGTTGGAAGCTAAAGCAATGGCAGATGAATTATCACAATGGATGTGAGTAGGGTTGACAATAGAGAACTGTAGATCATGTAAGAGACTTCTGAGCCAGGTAATTTCACAAGTGCAATCTGCAAGGGCTCTATATTCTGCTTCAGTTGAGGATCTGGATACAACAGTCTGTTTCTTAGACTGCCAAGAAATGAGACAATTTCCCAGAAAAATGCAATATCCTGTGATGGATCTTCTAGTTGTTGGGCAGGAGGCCCAATCACTATCACTGAAAGCATTGAGTTGGTTTGTATTGCAATAAGCTGAGAGAGATTTGGTAGTTGTTTTGGTAAAATGCAGGCCCTGTCCAGGGGATAGTTTGATGTATTTGAGAACTTTATGAAGAGCCTTGAGGTGACTGGTTCTTGGAGAGTGTGAGAACTGACTCAGGGCTTGGGCTGCAAATGAGATGTCTGGTCTAGTGATGGTGAGGTAAATTAGTTTACCAACTAGAGTTCTGTAAGTAGAGGGGTCTTCCAAAAGTTCACCATCATTGTTGTTTAAGGATACATGAGGATCAAGTGGAGTGTTTGAAGGTTTTTCATCAAGTAATTTGGCACTGGTTAGCAAGTCTAGAGCATATTTTCTCTGAGACATGTAAAGACCATCCTTGTTTCTAAAGAATTCCACCCCTAAATAGTAATGTAGAGGACCCAAATCTTTTACACTGAAGGTTTGGTCAAGTTTATGTTTGATGTTGGAAATAATTGTAAGATTAGATCCCAAAAGGATGATATCATCAACATAAACTACTAAGGCTGTGAAATCTGTCAGGTGGGAGAGAGTGAAAAGAGATGTATCAGTGTGGCTTTGAGTGAATCCAAGTTGGGTCAAAAAGGAAGTTAACTTGGTGAACCACTATCTATTAGCTTGTTTCAGTCCATAGAGTGATTTTGTCAGTTTGCAGACTGAATTAGGAGGGAGTTGATTATTGTAGCCAGGGGGAAGTTTCATGTAAACCTCCTCATGAAGATCACCATGTAGGAATGCATTGTTAACATCCAGTTGCTCAATAAACCAGTCATTTTGAACAGCAATAGCAAGGATGGTTCTGACAGTAACCATTTTTGCAACAGGGGCAAAAGTTTCAGTATAATCAACTCCTTCTTTTTGAGTGAAACCTTTGGCAACCAATCTTGCTTTTTATCGTTAAATACTAACATTGGCATGGTACTTAATTCTAAAAACCCATTTACAGCCTATTGGGGTTTTGCCAGGAGGTAAAGTGGTAATTTTCCAAGTATTATTGGATTCAAGTGCATTAATCTCTTTTTGCATTGCTTCAACCCAGTTCCTGTCTTTGGATGCTTGGGTATATGAATATGGTTCCACTTGAGAATGTAGAGGGTTGAGAAAGTGTTTTGTGATTGGTGATGAGATGTTGCAGTAATTAATGAATTTGGAGTGGTGAAATTTTGAGTTGTTGGATTTCTTTGGAATTTGACAGTGATAGTCATGGTATTTAGAAGGAAATTTTGGATTTCTAGTGGATGGTAGTCTGGTGAGTCAAGGATTCGCTGACCAGACTTGGTCGCTGACGTGGGTCGTCAGCGAGTCATCAGCAAGTCACTGACTCTCGTCAGCGGGTGGTCTGCTTTCCAAATTGTATGTCAAGGCGGGAAGATTTCAAACCAACTAGAAGACAAGAAGTCACATGGTGGTTCTCCTAACTGAATGTTACCTTATACGGCAAAGGTACAGTTGGGACCAAAACAAGGGTCTCTCTCTTTCATACCCGTTTTGGTAAAGAAGACAAAGGCTCCTGGATCCAAGTACTTAGAGCCAATGGAATGTCGACAACCACCATCACATCACTATCATTGTAAGGCAGTGTTGCCCTAATTCCTCTTCTATATAAAGGAACACAGCCGCATCATTATAGTGTGTTTGTCACCACAAAGTATTTCACTCTATTTGTAATTGTTTAAGTTTTCCTTCTCTCTAGACTTAGCAATTACATAGTTCATTTGTATTCTTGTAAGACAAGTTGTATTATCGACCATGTATTCATCGTTTAAATCAGTGATACATATGATTAGACTTGCATAGTTTTCTAACAATTGAACTTGTTCTTGTTTGTGTTCTTTATTTCTGTTCTTTACTTTCCTGTTTAGTTTAAACAAATATAAGTGTGCAAATTAGTGGACTGTCAATTGGTATCAGAGCCTTAGTTTCTAAGTCATTGAAACTAGATCCGTTTGCATACTTTTCTTTCTAAACTCTCTTTTCTAAATCTTCTTTTAAAAACAAGAACATGTCTGCTGTTCCAACCCTAGTGAACACACGTGACTTCGGTTATGTATCTGTCCCTCCAAGATTCGAGCCCGATGACTTTGGGTCTTGGAAGGAAAGAATGTTACTACATATTGTGGGTGTGGAACCCTATCTAATGTCCATTCTGACCGTCGGTCCTTATATTCCAACTCTGGTTCAAAGAACACCAGGAGCAACTGTTGATGCTCCTGAGATTGTGATTGACATTGTCAAACCAGAAGTTCAATGGACGGACGATGAAAGGAGACTTGTTAATCTTGATGCAAGGCTCAAAAACATGATTGTCAGCACTCTTCCCACTGACCTCATGAAAGTGGTCATTAGATATCCCTCTTCAAAAGAAGTTTGGGATAGATTAGTTAGCATGCATGAAGGCTCTGCTGCTACCATTGCCACTAAGAAAATAGACTTGAAAAGAGCCTATGAAAATTTCTTTTCCCTCCCCAACGAAGGTCTAAACGGTTCATATACCCGATTTAAAGGGTTGCTGAACGACATGACCACTGTTGGTATCTCTCACGATGACTTTGAGGTGTGCCACAAATTTCTTGATAGTTTACCTATCAAGTGGCAAGGTCTGAGACAAATACTCAGAACCACTGAGCGACTAAATGGTCTTAACCTTGAGTCTCTCTTTGGCATGCTACAGTTCGAAGAAAGAGCTCTTGCTCAAAATCTTAGAGCTGCCGCTGATGCACAGCATCGTGCGGGTCCCTCTTCTTCTACTGTCACCTCTTCTGCACATTCTGCCCTTGACCCTCTCGCCCTTATCTCTACTGAGCCCAGTAATCTTAATACTGGTGCTAGCTCTTCTACCCTACCACAACCCATTCAATCTCTTGTTGATGATCTTAATGCTGAAGAGAAACAAGAGATGTTCAGCGACTTTATGGATTTTGCCTTAGTCGCTGGCAAAAGGTACTCCCGAAAATGGAACAACCGTAGGTCGGTTGCTCCATACAAGCCTCCTGTTGACAAAGCTCAAGAGGAGTGCTGGAGATGTGGCAGAAAAGGCCACTATCAAAAGGAGTGCAGAGTTGCCTTACCAACTCCTGCAGCTCCTAAAACTAACCTTAACCCTTCTAAACCTGCTGATGAGTACAGGAATAAATACTATCAGCTGAAGGCAAAGGTTGCTGAAATGGAGGAGGCTAAAACACCAGCAAAAGGGCTGGTTGCTGAAGAGCACGACTGGGCTGAATCAGATGATTCAGACAGTGAAGAATATGTTGACGCCATGTGTCTTATGGCGCTCGCTGATGGAGATGCTTTGACAAGAGATCAAGTCTCCTCAAGTCAGTGGGTAAACGTCACCATAAAAAGGTTTGTGCTCACTCCTCTGCTTCTGAAGAAGATAAATCAAAAATCTTTGAATCTCTTCTCTGTGACTTTCAGTTCGTTGAATCAATACGAGCTGAAGTCCAATCTAAGCTTGACTCCACTTCCTTGGAGTTAAGTGAAAAATCTGAAAGACTCAATGAGTTGAGGAATGTTCATGTTGAACTCCAATCTCATGAGTTGCTGGCCCAAAAGGTTCAAATTGAGAACGAAAAACTCAAGCTTGAAGTGGCCAACCTAAAGAAGATTGTGACCTCTTGGTCAAAAGCTTCTAGGTTTCACCATCAGTGCCTAAATGAGCAAGTCCCTGCTCAAGTTCAGGCAGTAATAGGTGGTGACTTTAATGCTGCTGCCTCTATTTCTGACTTGTTCAGCGATGAGGTTAAGCCTGATTACTCTATTCCTCCATCTGCTGTCATCTCTCCTGAAGAGATGAAGAAATGGTATTTTGTTAGGGGTAACAATTACCATAATGAAATGGACGCTGGTACTACCACCTCTACTACCAGCGAACCATCCAATGCTGAGGAAAATAGTACTAGCTCCCCAGCTAGCACCAGCAACCCTTTTCCCCATCTTCCCATTGTTGGCATGATGCCTAACGAAGGAAGAGTTCAATACTCTTCTGGGGAATCACTTGAAGGGGATATTGGTAGTGATGGTTTCAAACCCATCGCTCCTCAGCAGCTAACCATCAGGTCTTCTGAACCCTTCAGAAGAAGCAAGGTTGCTGTTCCCTATGACTATAGCTCGCCACTGCAAGCTAATCCTGTCAGTCAGCAACCTCCACCTGTTCAACCCACTACATCTTCTCAGCAAGTTCCTAACCTTGCTGACAGCAATACTTTGCTGGATGAACGTGTCATGAAAAGACGCGTCAAGTTTGCTGACGCCAGATATCTTCATCTTTACAACCAGGCCCAATCTGCTGATAAACAGGTTCACCAGCAGGCTCCTCAATCTCTGCCTACCCCTATCTTAAGACATAAAACTCCTCAAAAGGACACTTGCCTAACCAGCAAGTAAGGCCTATCACTCCTCAAAGAGGACACTTGCCTAAACAGCAAGTAAGGCCTATCACTCCTCAAAGAGGACACTTGCCTAACCAGCAAGTAAGGCCTATCACTCCTCAAAGAGGACACTTGCCTAACCAGCAAGTAAGGCCTATCACTCCTCAAAGAGGACACTTGCGTAATCAGCAAGTAAGGCCTATCACTCCTCAAAGAGGACACTTGCGTAATCAGCAAGTAAGGCCTATCACTCCTCAAAGAGGACACTTGCCTAACCAGCAAGTAAGGCCTATCACTCCTCAAAGAGGACACTTGCCTCACCAGCAAGTAAGGCCTATCACTCCTCAAAGAGGACACTTGCCTCACCAGCAAGTAAGGCCTATCACTCCTCAAAGAGGACACTTGCCTCATCCAGCAAGTAAGGCCTATCACTCCTCAAAGAGGACACTTGCCTCACCAGCAAGTAAGGCCTATCACTCCTCAAAGAGGACACTTGCCTCACCAGCAAGTAAGGCCTATCACTCCTCAAAGAGGACACTTGCCTCACCAGCAAGTAAGGCCTATCACTCCTCAAAGAGGACACTTGCCTCACCAGCAAGTAAGGCCTATCACTCCTCAAAGAGGACACTTGCCTCACCAGCAAGTAAGGCCTATCACTCCTCAAAGAGGACACTTGCCTCACCAGCAAGTAAGGCCTATCACTCCTCAAAGAGGACACTTGCCTCACCAGCAAGTAAGGCCTATCACTCCTCAAAGAGGACACTTGCCTCACCAGCAAGTAAGGCCTATCACTCCTCAAAGAGGACACTTGCCTCACCAGCAAGTAAGGCCTATCACTCCTCAAAGAGGACACTTGCCTCACCAGCAAGTAAGGCCTATCACTCCTCAAAAGAGTGCACCCATCTCAGCAGGGCCCTTCTTCTTCCTCTCACCCTGCTGTCCATCAAGCATGGAGTGTAGTCAAGGGATCAAACAATCCCTCTACATCTCAATCAGAGGACCCGAAAGGTAAATCCATTCTGGGTCCTGCTCCTAAGATGCTTCAGCTTCCACAAAAGCATAAGCAAAAGCCTAAGCCTAAGAAAAAGGCAACTTCCTCTGTTGACCCTAAAATTAACGAGCTGGCTCAGCAAGTTAATGATCTCTCCTCCCAACTGAAGGAATTCTTCCTTCAAAATCAAAAGGGCAGCACCTCTGCTAAAAAATGCTACAAATGTGGCAGCAGAGGTCACATTGCTTCAGATTGTGACAACTCCAGGGATGCTCCTGAAGTTGACATTCAACCAAATCCTTCAGTGGTTGCTTCCTCTTCCACTATTGTCAGCGAAAGGTCTCCTTCTGCTGATCATATAGATAGTGGAGAATCAACCGATCTCTCTGAGGAGAACATTGCTGACTTCATAGCTGCTCAGCGAATCTTCTTGCCTCAATCTCAAGAGATCATTACCACTGGCAGAGGTACCATTCTAGTTGAGTATGGGAACAACAATCAAGTCAGCAACTTGACTGTTCTCGATACTGGAGCCACTGTCACTTCTACTGATCAATATGAAATTGATCATGACCTACCTACTGCTCATCAGCTTGTTGATAACTCTCCAAGTGATGAGAGTACTAACTCTGTTGCTCCTCTTCCTCCTTCTACTGATGAAGTCGTCAATAGAGAAGAATCTTCAGAGTCTTCCATCTAAATCCTTCTGTTAAATCTATGCAGGGCTCGCTGGGAAAAGGTGTGTGGTACTTGGACAGTGGCTGTTCAAAACACATGACTGGCTCAAAGACCCTGCTGGATAACTACGTAGAGGCTGCTGGCCCTACTGTAGTGTTTGGTGACAACTCCACTGGACAAACAGAAGGATATGGTCTTCTCTCTAATGGACTCATAAAGTTCAACAAAGTCGCTTATGTTAATGGATTAAAACATAATCTCATCAGCATAAGTCAACTTTGTGATGCTGACTATAAGGTGATTCTTGATAAACATCAAGGCACTGTGGTAAATGTAAACAAGGAAGTAGTCTTGGTTGCACCAAGAAAACGAGATGTATATCTAGTTGACTTCACTCCTATCAAGACTGATAGTGAGACTTGTTTCTTTGCCAAGTCGGCTGCTGAACTAAACTGGTTATGGCACAAGCGTATGTCGCATGTGAACTTCAAAACCATTAACTCTCTGGCCAAAAAGAACCTTGTTCGTGGCCTTCCTCATCTTTCTTTTGAAAAGGATAGACTCTGTGGTGCTTGTGAAAAAGGTAAAAGCCACAGAGCAACTTTCAAAACTAAGCAGGCCAACTCTATCTCTGGCTGCTTTCATCTTCTTCACATGGACCTTTTTGGTCCAGTGAATGTCCAAAGTCTAAAGGGTAGCAAATACACTTTAGTAATCGTGGATGAATATTCACGATACACTTGGACCATATTTCTTCATTCTAAGAGTGATGCTGCTGATGAAATTATCAATTTCATCAAGAAAATGGAGAATCTCAACAGCATTAGGGTGAAAGAACTCAGAAGCGATCATGGTACTGAGTTCAGAAACCACACTCTTGAATCATTTTGTGCTGATCAAGGGATCTCACAAAATTTCTCCTCTACTAGAACCCCTGAGCAGAATGGTGTAGCTGAAAGGAGAAATAGAACTCTCATCGAAGCTGCTCGCACAATGCTCAGTGAGTCCTCTCTACCCAGCAAGTTCTGGGCAGAAGCTGTCAATACAGCGTGTCACACTCAAAATCGCTGTCTCATTGTCAAAAGACATGACAAGACAGCGTATGAGGTACTGAAAGGAAAGGTACCTCAAATCAAATACTTCCATGTTTTTGGATGTCCTGTCTTCATCTTAAACAACAAGGATCATCTAGGAAAATTTGATCCTAAAGCTGATGATGGATACTTTCTTGGATATTCATCCATCAGCAAGGCATTTAGAGTATTTAATACTCGCCTTCAGAAGGTTGATGAATCCATTCATGTTACTTTCGATGAAAGTTCATCAGCCCTAAAGGACATCCAATCTAACTCGTCTGAGGTTATTTTCAATGAGTTAGCTGACCCTCTCACTGAGGAAGCTGACTTATTTGTTGATGCTTCTTGCTCGCTGCCTGACGCTATTCAGCATAGCACTAAGGATAGTTCAGCTGATATTGAACTAGAGCAAGTTGCTGCTCATATCTACTCGATTGAACCAGTTGAGCCTATTATAAGATCAATCCATGTAGCTTCAGCCAAACCTAGATCACTGGCTGATGACGTACATGCTGATGACCCTACTGACGAAGAGTTTCATGATGCTTCAGCAAATGCTGAAGAAATGGAGTCTGCTGAAGACTCCGCCATCAATGATAACTCCAAATCAGTCGAATGGCTCTGCTGATCATTCTCCTGAACCCATTCTTACCATTGACCTCTCGTCCTATAATGCTCCTGCTGATCCCATAGCTCCAATTTCCGCTGCCACTCAACTTGGTGTCTCAAGTGCTCCAGCATTTAAATGGACATCTAGTCATCCAGCTCACCAAGTCATTGGAGATCCTCAGCAGGGGATCATTACTCGATCAGCGACTAGAAACACATGTCTCTATGTGAATTTCTTGTCAATGATCACTCCAAAAACATAGGAGAAGCAATGGTTGATCCTTCATGGGTCGCTGCCATGCAAGAGGAACTTACCCAGTTTCAAAGACAGCATGTCTGGTTCTTGGTTCCTTTACCTCCTGGAAAGGAACCCATTGGAACTAAATGGGTGTATAGGAATAAAATGGACGAAGATGGCGTTGTTACTCGTAACAAGGCTAGGCTGGTTGCACAAGGTTACCTTCAAGAAGAAGGAGTTGACTATGACGAAACCTTTGCACCAGTGGCCAGACTGGAAGCTATACGCTTATTCTTGGCACATGCTGCTTACAAAAACTTCACTGTATATCAAATGGATGTAAAGAGTGCCTTCCTAAATGGAAAACTCGATGAGGAAGTTTATGTTGAGCAGCCACCTGGCTTTGAAGATCCAGCCAAGCCACATCATGTCTA
The DNA here is from genome assembly GCA_034093135.1 of Erigeron breviscapus. Lineage (NCBI taxonomy): Eukaryota > Viridiplantae > Streptophyta > Magnoliopsida > Asterales > Asteraceae > Erigeron > Erigeron breviscapus. Next base: position 110,434,814 of record CM067167.1, on the reverse strand, counting down.
TCGTCTCTATAAGGCTCTTTATGGTCTTAAACAAGCTCCCAGAGCTTGGTACGACACTCTCTCTGAATTTCTTCTCTCCAATAAGTTTCAGCGAGGATCCATTGACAGCACCCTCTTCATCTATAGAAAGGGTGCTGATGTTCTATATGTTCAGATATATGTAGATGACATCATCTTTGGTTCTTCCAGCAAGAAACTTTGCTCTAAGTTCAGCTCCCTGATGTCCTCTCATTTCGAGATGAGCATGATGGGTGAGCTGACCTTCTTTCTTGGTCTACAAATTCGCCAACTCCCAAATGGGATTTTCATTAACCAAGAGAAGTACATTCGAGACATGCTGGCCAAATTCGACTTATCGAATGTGACCACTAAAGCCACCCCCATGTCTCCTCCAAATAATCTCCATGCTGACCTTGATGGTAAGCATGTGAATCCTACTCTCTATAGAGGAATGATCGGTTCGCTGATGTATCTCACAGCGAGTCGTCCTGATATCATGTTTGCTACTTGCTTGTGTGCAAGATATCAAGCCTCTCCAAGGGAGTCTCATCTTCTCGCTGTCAAGCGAATCTTCAAATACCTAAAAGGTACCCCTACACTGGGTCTCTGGTATCCCAAAGACTCCAGTTTTGACCTTGTTGCATATTCTGATTCTGACTATGCTGGATGCATGTTAGACAGAAAAAGCACCAGTGGTGGATGTCAACTGTTGGGGGGGAAGCTGACTAGTTGGTCTAGTAAGAAACAGCATACAGTTTCCATATCCACTGCTGAAGCAGAATATGTATCAGCAGCGAGTTGTTGCGCACAAGTCCTCTGGATGAAAAACCAACTCGCTGACTATGACTTAGAATTCTCTAAGATCCCCATTATGTGTGATAATACAAGTGCAATTGCTATCACACATAATCCCGTTCAGCATTCTAAGACCAAACACATTGACATTAGGTACCACTTCATTCGTGACCATGTCATGAAAGGGGATGTGGAAATCTATTTCATACCCACTGATGACCAACTTGCTGATATCTTTACCAAACCTTTAGATCAAACAAGATTTAAATACTTGGTCAGCAAGTTGGGAATGCTGAATGGTGAATCAGCAACATGACTTGTCATGTCTACTGATGCTTCAACTTATGTCTCATAAGTTGAAAAGTGACCTTAAGGTCAGTAACCTTAAAATCAAATTCTTTTTATATTTAAAGGTTTTATTTACTTGCTGAACATAAAGTAATGGAGTGCTAAAAGTCTCCATCTAGTCCAGCAGCAAACGGCTGCTGGTAAAGACTTCTCAAATCCGTTACTCCCTGCTGCTTTGGGAAAAAGCAAGATAAAAGTAATGGAGAGCTAAAAGTCTCCATCTAGTCCAGCAGCAAACGGCTGCTGGTAAAGACTTCTCAAATCCGTTACTCCCTGCTGCTTTGGGAAAAAGCAAGATAAAAGTAATGGAGAGCTAAAAGTCTCATCTAGTCCAGCAGCAAACGGCTGCTGGTAAAGACTTCTCAAATCCGTTACTCCCTGTTGCTTTGGGAAAAAGCAAGATAAAAGTAATGGAGAGCTAAAAGTCTCCATCTAGTCCAGCAGCAAACGGCTGCTGGTAAAGACATATCAAATCCGTTTATAGCTGACAATTTGCTAAAAATTGTTCTTAGTTCATCAGCGACCATCAATTGTCGAAAAGTCGCTGATCAAAAATTTGCTTTCTTAAAAAGGTAACCAGATTGTCTAAACTCTGTCAGCGGATGTACTTAGATCTCAACCTTTCTTTCATTTGAGCATATCCGCTAACAATATTTTATTTAGTATATCAAACGGTTACCTCGATTTTCCCCCAAATGGACAACTTGTGCACTGTACGCGCCGTAACTACTTGAGTACAGTTGAAATTGTGGTACAAGTTGTCACATCAAATTGTTTTTATACGTTACTCACATACGTATAATTAAACGTATTTTTTGTATATTAAAATTATTTTTCTCGTACTATCATTAGTACAAAATATTTTTTTTATATATTACGTATGAAAGAGACTCCATGACGATTCCTATGAACAGTTATGGGTCCCATATCCATACCATATATATGTAAACCTTCTCCCATATCATCTTTCACGTTCATTTCTTTTCTCACTCCTAAAATCTCTCAAACTCTAAAAATCTCTCAATACTCTAAATCTTTTCCATTTTCCTTCAATCTTTTCATTTTCTTTCAAACTTCTCATCTTCTTCCTTATCATCTTGATATAAAATGGCTTCCCAATCATCACATCAAACTCAAGAAAACCCTGAAAACATTCCCTCTTATCTTACTTCTGAAGTCTTCGATAATGAAGGCATTCTCCCTTCTAAACAAGTTTCTTTTCAAGCCCAGAAACTTGTGATTAAAGCAAATAACTACTTGGGATCTGAAGAGATCCCTTCTAAAGTCAAAGGATACTATTCTATGCTGGACTTCATCAAAGGATGTCCAGTTAGAAGGGCAATATATAAAAATCCCCATGAGATGTGTCTTCATCTCTTAAGGGAATTCTGGTGGACGTGTAACTATGATGTGTCAAGCAGTACCATTAAAGGCACAGTCATGAAAGGTAAACACACCATCACCATCTCTGCTGATCTTCTAAGAGATGTACTCAGGCTTCCTAAACAATCCAATGACAAGCCCTTTGTTGATTTGGTCCCTACCTCTGTATGGAAAGAATGGTTGTTAACCATTGGGTATGGGACAAACATGGTACCAGCCCTTCCTGTTCACAGCAATCCTCAAAAGAAGTATATTCCAGGTGTGTGGAGGTTGTTGTTTACACATGTCATTCAGTGCCTCGGTGGGAACAGTGGATCCTTTGATCAAGCCACTGCTGCCCAGATGCAAATAATATATGCACTGGCAAATGGTCGAAACATTGACTTTGCCAGCGTTATATTCGAAGACTTGAAGTCCAAAATCACCATCAGAAATCGCTCGAGCTCAGTGGCCTTTACACGCTTTCTGTCCTTGATATTCAGGCATGTGTTGAAGGAAGAATACATGCCAGAGGGCGCTCAATTCATTCTTTCTCCAAGGGTTGCAAGCTCTGTCTATAAAGTTCCAGCTTGTGACCCTGAGCATTTTGATTCAAAGTATGCTGCGCTTACTCCAGCAATGAAGCAGGTACTGTTCACTATGTATCCTGATATATATAAGCAAAATCCTGCTGGAACTGGTATGATTATAACCCCTCCAGCATCCTCCAAAGCTCCCAAGTTGGGCAAGAAAGGTCCAGTTCTTCCTAAAAAGAAGAAAGTATTAAGAAAAGTGGAATCCTCTCAACTCTCTCTGATTGATGAGGAAACCCCTGCTGCTGTTGAAAATGTAGAGCAGCAACAAACTGAAGCAGAAACACCAACTTCTCCAAACCCTTTAAATTTTTCTTTGGAAAGTCAGGAGCAAGTTGGTGAAATTGAAAAGGCTGGTTGGAGTAAGAATGCTGAGGTGGATGCCAGCATTGATGTTAGAGAAATGGTAGAACCAAGTATTGAGTTGGCTGAGGCTGAAGATGCTGGTGTTGGTGATGAGAAAATTGATGATGCTGTTACTGAAGAAGAGGTTGTTGGTGTTGAGATGGTTACTGATGATGAAAGTGACTATGAGTTAGGGGACTTTGTCACTGAGGACTTTCAACTTGATCCTGATTGTCATGCTGAAGAAGTTGATGCAAGTGACATGGAAATGGAAGAAAATGCTGCTGCAGTGACCGGTGAATATACTGTAAGACCCGAGACTCCTCCAATGCAACCAGTGAACACCATGCTCTCTCTTGGCATGCCTTCTTCCTTCTCAAGTGTTCCTGGCTGCTCATCCTCGATTCCCTCTGAAATCGAACCCCAAACTGCTAAGGATTTGGGCATTGCTTACTCCACCAACTCTGCTAATAGGTTGGCAAGAGTAGAAGATCAATTGAATGATCTTACCCAGGCTGCCACACTCCTGGTAGATCTCAAAGATAAAAAGGAAGATCGACTGGTGACAACTTTAAAGAGCTGGTATGATAAGCAATCTGAGAACAATGCAAGCATCGAAGAAATCAAGGAGAAATGTGTATCTATGGCTGCTGAAAAAAAAAAAAAAAAAAAAAAAAAAAAAAAAAAAAAAAAAAAAAAAAAAAAAAAAAAAAAAAAAAAAAAAAAAAAAAAAAAAAAAAAAAAAAAAAAAAAAAAAAAAAAAAAAAAAAAAAAAAAAAAAAAAAAAAAAAAAAAAAAAAAAAAAAAAAAAAAAAAAAAAAAAAAAAAAAAAAAAAAAAAAAAAAAAAAAAAAAAAAAAAAAAAAAAAAAAAAAAAAAAAAAAAAAAAAAAAAAAAAAAAAAAAAAAAAAAAAAAAAAAAAAAAAAAAAAAAAAAAAAAAAAAAAAAAAAAAAAAAAAAAAAAAAAAAAAAAAAAAAAAAAAAAAAAAAAAAAAAAAAAAAAAAAAAAAAAAAAAAGAAAAAAAAAAAAAAAAAAAAAAAAAAAAAAAAAAAAAAAAAAAAAAAAAAAAAAAAAAAAAAAAAAATCAGCACCGGTAGCAACAGTGGAAGTTGTTATAAATGATACAACTTCCAAGGGGGAGAAAATCGATGCTGATATCTTAGCAGCAGTTACTGAAGCAGTAAACAAGGCAACTGAAAATTTGTTTGACGCTGCTGCTGAAGAAATCTTAAATGAAAAAGATGATGCTGATGAAGTTCCCCCTGCTGGTGCTGAGGGGGAGACTGAAAAGGATACAAGTATGGAAGTTCCCCCTGCTGGTGCTGAGGGGGAGATTGAAAAGGATAAAGATCATGAAGCCCCTGCAGTACAGCAACAAATGATTGTATATAATGCACCTCCTGCTGCTAATAGGGAAGAATTTGACCCGAAAGAGCTTGAAACAGCATGGAAGGCTGGGTTTGCTGCTGAAATGGCTACGGATAGATCCATGGAAATGCTCCCCATTTTTCACAATCGCTTCATGGGAAATGCTGAAATTACTCCTCTATCCAAAGCTCGTCGAAAACAGCTAACTGATTCTGGTTTCTTCAAACATCCCACTGCTGCTCAACTTTCCGTTCAATCCTCAGCAGGCCATCAGCATCAATTGATTGATGTATTGGCACTAACTGCTGATGGTAAAACTCAAGAAGATGCTGTCAAGGAGCTGGACAGGATCAAACAAAATGAAGAAAATGAAAGGAAAAACCTTGAGTTTATCAAGCAGCTGCCTCTGCTTGAAAAGGATCAGCTTGATGGAGAGCAAAGAATGCTGCTGAAATCTGGGGGTGCTGAAGCCTTATACAGGCAGAAACACAAGGAAGTTGAAAAGCAGCTCAGCGAGAAGAGAGCCAAGTTTGAGGGAGAGAAGGCTAAATGGCTGAAGTTGATGGCTGATAGAAAGAGGCCTCAAAGGATCGTTGCTGCTGAGGCCTTCAAAGCTGACATGGGTCGAAAGACAAATTTGAAGATCTTAAGAGAAGGGGTTGACAAGCCAACCAGGTTGGAAGGAGTAAAACCAACAAACTTGGGTGCTTCAGAGTGGGCTGAAGTATACCTGTTAGTAAAAGATAGAAAGGCAGTCAGCTACCAGCAACTCTAAGACATGCTGAAGGACTATTTCGAGAAAGCACTGGAGTATGAGACCAAGTTCAAAGCAGATCTTCCTATGCTGAGGCAAGTATTTGGTACTCCTGCTGCTATCTCCTCAGCAGATCGAAGGGCTCAAAGAAAGAGAAAGGAAGTGCATCAAACTCTTAAAATTGATCTTCCTCCTATCGCTGGTGATGCCTCCCTGAACACAAGACTCCCTCCCAGAAGCCTATTTGAAGAAGGGAGAGTACTTGAAACACCTGCTGGCATCTTCTTCACAAATTTCCAAAACAACCAGTTGTTCTTCCGGCTGGCTGAAATTGAAAAAGCTTCAACGGGATTTCTCTTGAACATAAGAAGAAGATGTGCTGAGACATCCAACAATAGATGGTTCATCAGCAAGGTGGATGAGGAGCTGGTTAAGCCTCATAGATTTAATGATCCAGCTGTTCAGATTGCCAAGCAAGAACATGCTTGGGAATTTGAAGCTGAAAATGAATAGATGTCTTACAATTGTAAATGCTGTATGAGTCAGCTTGTAATGTTCAAAGATATGTATATAAGACATCTTTTTAATCCTTCTATAATTGTCTTCACTCAAACAAGTCTTCTCAGCGAATAGGGGGAGATTGTTGAGTCAAGGATTCGCTGACCAGACTTGGTCGCTGACGTGGGTCGTCAGCGAGTCATCAGCAAGTCACTGACTCTCGTCAGCGGGTGGTCTGCTTTCCAAATTGTATGTCAAGGCGGGAAGATTTCAAACCAACTAGAAGACAAGAAGTCACATGGTGGTTCTCCTAACTGAATGTTACCTTATACGGCAAAGGTACAGTTGGGACCAAAACAAGGGTTCTCTCTTTCATACCCGTTTTGGTAAAGAAGACAAAGGCTCCTGGATCCAAGTACTTAGAGCCAATGAAATGTCGACAACCACCATCACATCACTATCATTGTAAGGCTGTGTTGCCCTAATTCCTCTTCTATATAAAGGAACACAGCCGCATCATTATAGTGTGTTTGTCACCACAAAGTATTTCACTCTATTTGTAATTGTTTAAGTTTTCCTTCTTTCTAGACTTAGCAATTACATAGTTCATTTGTATTCTTGTAAGACAAGTTGTATTATCGACCATGTATTCATCGTTTAAATCAATGATACATATGATTAGACTTGCATAGTATTCTAACAATTGAACTTGTTCTTGTTTGTGTTCTTTATTTCTGTTCTTTACTTTCTTGTTTAGTTTAAACAAATATAAGTGTGCAAATCAGTGGACTGTCAATTGGTATCAGAGCCATTAGTTTCTGAGCAGTGGTGGAGTGGGTGGAAGGTTGTTCAGAAGGAGCAGATTGAGATTCAGTGGAAGAGGATTGAGATTGAAAAGGAGGAGCACTGGTGGATGTGGAAGGTGAATGAGTGCAGGGTGAGTTATTGTTTGGTGTAGAGGAGGAGAATGGAGAATTGTTTGTGTCTGGTGGTGCAGAGGGAGTGGGTGGAATATTGGTGGAAGGTATGGGAGGAAAGAAAAGAGACATGAGATGATTGATGGCACAGAGAAGATTTGAAAGGGAAGATTGATTCATGAAAGATGACATTCCTGCTTGTAAATGTAATTTTGTTGTGAATATCATAAAGCAGGTACCCTTTTTGGGTGAGGGGATAGCCAAGTAAAACAGATTCAGTGGCTCTAGAGTCAAATTTGTCACTGGTTTGTTTAAAAGCAAAAGTATGGTAACCAATTACTCTGAGATGAGTGAGATCAGGTGGTGTTTTGTAGAGAATTTCAAAAGGGGATTTGAAGTTTAGAGGTTTGGTGGGTAATCTGTTTATAAGATAAGTTGCAGCCATGATACAATATCCCCAAAAATGGATTGGAAAATTAGCATGAAATCTGATGGCTCTTGCAATTTCAAGTAGTTGTCTGTGTTTTCTTTCAACTCTGGCATTTTGTTGAGGTGTATAGGGACATGAAGTTTGATGAAGAATGCCATGAGAGTCTAAAAAGGTTTTGAGGGAAGAATTTATGAATTCAGTGCCATTATCTGTTCTAATGGTTTTGATATTGATTTTAAAATGATTTTGTACATAAGAATGGAAGGTTTTAATGTGGGAAGTAGCAAGTTGCTTGGTTGGTAAGAGGTATGTCCAAGTTGCTCTAGAATGATCATCCACAATTGTTAGAAAATACTTGCAGTTGTGTAAGGTAGTGTGTTTGTATGGGCCCCAAATATCAAGGTGTATCAAATCAAAAGGATGAGAAGCATGTGAAATGCTGTTTGGAAAAGGTAAAATATGATGCTTAGACAGAGGACAAATTGTACAATTACTGATAGAATCATTACAAGAAATTGAAGAAGAAATTGACTTTATTTGTTTAAGAACATGAAAAGAAGAGTGTCCAAGTCTTGAGTGCCATAGAAAAGCATCATCACTGGTGGCATGAGGAGCAGAGCAATGTTGATTTGCTGCAAGAATGGTGGGATTGGGGGTGGCTGCAGGTTGTTGATGAAGGATGTAGAGACCATTACAGAGGGTGCCATGGGCAATTCTCTTGTGATGGTCCTGAAAATAACAAGATAATGGAGTGAAAAGCACTGCAAGATTCAAATGAGCTCCTAATTTACTTACAGAAAGTAAATTGAAGGCAAAAGAAGGAATATAAAGAACACCATGTATAGTTATGGTAGGGTGAGTGACAATGGTCAAGTGTTACTACCATCAGGTAATGTAACATAAATGGCAGTTGGAAAGTTTTGATATTGTGCATGCAGGAAAGGATTTGGAATACATGAATCAGTGGCACCACTATCTACTACCCAGCCTTTTTAATATGTGAATAATGAAGCAATAAAGAGAATACCTTGAGCAATAAGATGGGAAGCAATAAGCCTAAATGTACCTTCTGGTGGCTTGGATGGTTGACTTGTTGAAGCCTCTAGGGTGCCAAACTAAGTGTGCTGCAGCATTAGTGCCATCTGGTTGAGTTGATTTTGCAGTTGATCCATTCGTGCATACATTACAAGATCAGGGTTGTGGCCATGGTCATTGATAAGTGTTGATGAAATGGGTGCAGTAGGAGCAGTGGGAATTGGGGGAATGTGAGGTTGATTTGTGATGTTGGGAGGGGTGGTGGTGATGTG
>CM067167.1:110414499-110425097 GCA_034093135.1 Erigeron breviscapus | reverse complement strand
TTCAAACACTAATTTGATGCAAGAATGATGAAGAACAAGAGATGGTTCTTTTACTTGAGAGAAATAGAGAAAGATAGATAGATATGGAAAGAATGGTGAAGGAAAGGATAAGGGAGGGGAGAAAAGGGTCATGGGTGGCTGGTGGGTCGTGGACTACCCACGGGCCGACCCGATTCTCTTCTCAAGCCAAATTACAAAACGTCAGGCATTTAAACACCGATTAAAACATATTATCGACCCGGCGAACATACCACATTGTCATTTAATCACGAAACGACCCAAATATTTCATTAACTTAAATTGTTAGTCAAATTGCACGTAAAGTCAAACGGTCAAAATTCACGGATGTTACAAGCAATGTGAAAATGTAAAATTTAAAGGATGAAAAATTGTCACAATCAATATTTAAGCAATATCTATTTTTTTATGATATTTTTCATGTGAATTAAAAATAACATAATTAAGGAAAATGTAATTGTTGTAATATGTGTTATTGTCATTTAAATATTTATGGCGGATATGTGAGTAAACAAATATTAAAATTTGGTTTTTGTTAATAACAACTTAAGTATATAATATTTGAGTGCATTAAAATTTATACTTTGTTATGTGAAAATTCAAGAGTGTTTTTGATGTATAAAGAGCTAGTTTTTATGCATGTAATAAGCTACCAATAACAGTATCATTATCATTTTCCTCAAATTTGTGCATGTAAATTAAAAAGAAAATGATGGATAATAAATTTGACACACTTAATTTGAAAATAAAATATGAAAATTAGATTCCCGCGTTGGAGCACCGCCAAATCCAGAAACCGACATAGTATTCCCAATCCCACAATACATACAACTATATAATAAATCTGATCTGATATTTCACGCGTACTCCATTCAGAAACCTCAAATTCGATCGTAAACCCTAAAATAGATACACGCAGTGTGCTGAAATCATCATTATCATTATATATGTATAATAATAATAATTACAACAATAATCAAACCATATTTGTGTATATTTTCAATATCTGTGTCTATTCAATGATTAATATTTCGTTTTCAATTTCAATGTTATTTATACCCCCATCCAGTTAGGGTTTTGGAAGGCGATCAAAGGAATTAGGGTTTTGTAACTGGATCCCATTGGGCAACTTTCTATTTTCATATCAGGTTTTTTTTTCTCTTCTTAATCTTTATTTTTATTTAGTAAAATCTTGTTGAATTTATCTGCTTTTGGCCTTAGTTGGTTACTCAATCTTTTAATAATAATAATAATAATAATGGCAATATAAAAAAGAAACGATATTGATATATTTTTGTCTGAAAAAAGCTATCTATTTTGATCAATGATTTGATTTCAAGTCTTAGTTAGGTTGAATTTTTATACTACAAAATTAGGAATTTCTAGGTTGGTGACTCTTTATTCTTGAATTATTATTAGTATCTGATTCTGTTATCAGCCGAATTGATGACCAGTTGATCATACCTAGTAGCTTCTGCAGTGCAATTGGGTTTCTGTGACGTTTTAGCAAGATTTAGGCAATATACTTGGTTCCTCTTTTGGTTTTTTTCTACCTTTCGTTTATTATTTTGGGTTGCGAGCAATAGTATGTGATTTTTGGTTAGGTTTGACATTACAATTGTTTTTGTAAAATACTAAAATCATCCACTTAACATCATTGGTGCCTTCTAAAATGTTTGTTTTGATATTTTTCAGTAGGAATTGTTATTGTCATATACTCCGTATTTTTGTATCACTATATTTTTTAATATGTTTTTTTTTTTTTTTTTTTTTTTTTTTTTTTTTTTTTTTTTTTTTTTTTTTTTTTTTTTTTTTTTTTTTTTTTTTTTTTTTTTTTTTTTTTTTTTTTTTTTTTTTTTTTTTTTTTTTTTTTTTTTTTTTTTTTTCTTTTTTGTGTGGTTTTTTTTTTTTTAATTTTTCTTTTTTTTTTTTTTTTTTTGTTTTTTTATTTTTTTTTTTTTTTTTTTTTTTTTTTTGTTTTTTTTATTTTTTATTTTTTGTTGATTTGGTTTTGACATTCACCATTTGTATCTGCTTTTAAACTTTCAATCGCTTTTGCTGTTCCTAACTACTAGAACACTTGAATACTTCTTCCAACTTCTCTTGTACTTTGAGGCTTGTACTTGAGAGTTGATTGTAGGTATCTAGGTTGTTTTTGTAGCGGGGATTGCTCTAGCCTTTGAGTTTCTCTACTTTTGGCGCTTTTGTAATATTAATTTTAAAGGTTACATATATATTTAGAAAATTTCCGAATGTTTTTGTTTTCCCTGATTACCACATCACTTAAACACTTGTTTCAACTTCTCATCTACTTTGAGGCTTGTACTTGAGGGTTGATCGTGTGTATATAGGTGGTTGTAGTGGGGTTAGCATTTGCTTTTGAATTCCCCAGCTTTATTTTGTTTTGATGTTTTCCCATGCGATTGAGTTTACATATGTTCATGAAGTTTTCAATGGCTTTTGTATTTTCCATCTACTACCAGATTACCAGAACACTCGTTTCAACTTCTCTTGTACTTTGAGGCTTGTGCTTGAGGGTTGATCGTGTGTATCTAGGTTCTTGTATGTGGAATTGCTCTAGGTTTTGACTTCCCTTCCATTGTGGTTTTTACGTTTTTTAATGATGAGGTTGCACATGTTTTTAAAAGGTTCAATTGCTTTTGTATTTCCCACTATTAGAACTCTCGAACAGTCGTTTCAGCTTCTCTTGTACTTTGAGGCTTGTACTTGACACTGTTGATCGTGTGTTTGTAGGTTCTTGTAGTGGAGATTACTTTAGCTTTTGACTCCTTCTACTTTATGTTGCATCTGCTTTTGAATTTCCCAGCTTTATTTTGTTTTGATGTTTTCCCATGCGATTGAGTTTACATATGTTCATGAAGTTTTCAATTGCTTTTGTATTTTCCATCTACTAACAGATTACTAGAACACTCGTTTCAACTTCTCTTGTACTTTGAGGCTTGTGCTTGAGGGTTGATCGTGTGTATCTAGGTTCTTGTATGTGGAATTGCTCTAGGTTTTGACTTCCCTTCTCATTGTGGTTTTTACGTTTTTTAATGATGAGGTTGCACATGTTTTTAAAAGGTTCAATTGCTTTTGTATTTCCCACTATTAGAACTCTCGAACAGTCGTTTCAGCTTCTCTTGTACTTTGAGGCTTGTGCTTGAGGGTTGATCGTGTGTATCTAGGTTCTTGTATGTGGAATTGCTCTAGGTTTTGACTTCCCTTCTCATTGTGGTTTTTACGTTTTTTAATGATGAGGTTGCACATGTTTTTAAAAGGTTCAATTGCTTTTGTATTCGCATACCAGAGCACCTAAACATTTGTTTCAACTTTCTTCTACTTTGAGGCTTGTACTTGAGGGTTGATCGTGTGTATATAGGTGGTTGTAGTGGGGTTAGCATTTGCTTTTGAATTCCCCAGCTTTATTTTGTTTTGATGTTTTCCCATGCGATTGAGTTTACATATGTTCATGAAGTTTTCAATGGCTTTTGTATTTTCCATCTACTACCAGATTACCAGAACACTCGTTTCAACTTCTCTTGTACTTTGAGGCTTGTGCTTGAGGGTTGATCGTGTGTATCTAGGTTCTTGTATGTGGAATTGCTCTAGGTTTTGACTTCCCTTCTCATTGTGGTTTTTACGTTTTTTAATGATGAGGTTGCACATGTTTTTAAAAGGTTCAATTGCTTTTGTATTTCCCACTATTAGAACTCTCGAACAGTCGTTTCAGCTTCTCTTGTACTTTGAGGCTTGTACTTGACACTGTTGATCGTGTGTTTGTAGGTTCTTGTAGTGGAGATTACTTTAGCTTTTGACTCCTTCTACTTTATGTTGCATCTGCTTTTGAATTTCCCAGCTTTATTTTGTTTTGATGTTTTCCCATGCGATTGAGTTTACATATGTTCATGAAGTTTTCAATTGCTTTTGTATTTTCCATCTACTAACAGATTACTAGAACACTCGTTTCAACTTCTCTTGTACTTTGAGGCTTGTGCTTGAGGGTTGATCGTGTGTATCTAGGTTCTTGTATGTGGAATTGCTTTAGGTTTTGACTTCCCTTCTCATTGTGGTTTTTACGTTTTCTAATGATGAGGTTGCACATGTTTTTAAAAGGTTCAATTGCTTTTGTATTTCCCACTATTAGAACTCTCGAACAGTCGTTTCAGCTTCTCTTGTACTTTGAGGCTTGTACTTGACCGTTGATCGTGTGTTTGTAGGTTCTTGTAGTGGAGATTACTTTAGCTTTTGACTCCTTCTACTTTATGTTGCATCTGCTTTTGAATTTCCCTACTTTATTTGGTTTTGATGTTTTCCCATGGGGATTGAGTTTACATATGTTCATAAAGTTTTCAATTGCTTTTGTATTTTTCATCCACTATTAGATTACCAGAACACTTGCTTCAACTTCTCTTGTACTTTGAGGCTTGTGCTTGAGGGTTGATCGTGTGTATCTAGGTTCTTGTATGTGGAATTGCTTTAGGTTTTGACTTCCCTTCTCATTGTGGTTTTTACGTTTTCTAATGATGAGGTTGCACATGTTTTTAAAAGGTTCAATTGCTTTTGTATTTCCCACTATTAGAACTCTCGAACAGTCGTTTCAGCTTCTCTTGTACTTTGAGGCTTGTACTTGACCGTTGATCGTGTGTTTGTAGGTTCTTGTAGTGGAGATTACTTTAGCTTTTGACTCCTTCTACTTTATGTTGCATCTGCTTTTGAATTTCCCTACTTTATTTGGTTTTGATGTTTTCCCATGGGGATTGAGTTTACATATGTTCATAAAGTTTTCAATTGCTTTTGTATTTTTCATCCACTATAGATTACCAGAACACTTGCTTCAACTTCTCTTGTACTTTGAGGCTTGTGCTTGAGGGTTGATCGTGTGTATCTAGGTTCTTGTATGTGGAATTGCTTTAGGTTTTGACTTCCCTTCTCATTGTGGTTTTTACGTTTTCTAATGATGAGGTTGCACATGTTTTTAAAAGGTTCAATTGCTTTTGTATTTCCCACTATTAGAACTCTCGAACAGTCGTTTCAGCTTCTCTTGTACTTTGAGGCTTGTACTTGAGGGTTGATCGTGTGTATCTAGGTTCTTGTATGTGGAATTGCTCTAGGTTTTGACTTCCCTTCTCATTGTGGTTTTTACGTTTTTTAATGATGAGGTTGCACATGTTTTTAAAAGGTTCAATTGCTTTTGTATTCGCATACCAGAGCACCTAAACATTTGTTTCAACTTTCTTGTACTTTGAGGCTTGTACTTGAGGGTTGATCTTGTGTATCTAGGTTCTTGTATGTGGAATTGCTTTAGGTTTTGACTCTCTATCATGTGTGATTTTGAAATTTTTATTACTGGGCTTGCAAACTAAAGTTTTCTATTGCTTTTGATACCCCTGCTAGAACTATCCCATGTAGTCAGTACTCTTTTGCAACAATTTGACCAAATGTACAACTTGATTATATAGAACTATCGTTGAAACAAGATTGATTCAAATATTTCATGTGGCAATATTTTTTCTGTGGTATACACTTGATCATGTGATAAACTTTAGTAGAAATAGACTGTTTGATATCATATGGATTTAGCTTTAAATCTAGACCGAATTAAAAAAATTAATAATGGAGGTGCTTGTTTTGCTATGTATATACATGAACATGAAATTGGTTTTAATAGACTAGAAATGGAGTATTTAATATTATGTAAGGCACCTTCAGAGTTTTTTTTGTCTTGTTAGTATGGCATGCCAATTGAGGCCACACTGCACAACATGGATTCAGGCACCGGTAACTGGTAATTATTTGCAAGTAATGATCATAATATTCCAGCTATCGATATAGATGTTTTTGTTGCTGATCTTTTTCAAGGTGAGGTTCTTGTAAGAGTATATGCACGGGAAACCATGGACAGGTTGGCTGTTATTAGACGTTAAGCCTCTTTGTTAGCTGTTTCATATTGGGGATAGAGTTTGTCAGCAGTCTCTTCATAATGATGTACCAAAAACTCTCTTTTTTCTCATTACAAAGAGACACCAGGTTCATATTTTGTATTTCTGACACCAGGGTTATGTCCTCTTCTATATTTCTTCATCTTTTGCTCTGCCATATAATCTGCTTACTTTGATCTCTTTTATGCTTTTGTATGTTCACATCTTTCAGTTTTATGGTTACTTTTACTTGAAATTATGCATTTTTTTTTTGTCTTTTGCTATTGATTCTATAAGGCTTACAAGTTTGAGATTTTGACTAACGTCTTTTTCACCTTGGTTCTTCTTGATTTCTGCCTTTGTCTTTTGCAAGCATGAGTTTTGTTCCAGTCATTCCAATATTAGGTTACACTTTGTGACTCTGGATCATTCAGGTTGTAAGTGTTGTTGGTTCTCGGGTTTTTATTCTTTATTACTACCTTCTCTATTGTTTTTTTCTCCACATTCCGTTCATTTTTTTAGATTATCATACATAGTGGTTACATCATTTCTTGTCAGCTTTTAGGTTCTGATGATTTTTATGAGACCGATGGGTCATAGCTACAATAGCAACAACAGGATGATCATATTTGAAATCTGTAGTCATCAACCAAGGAATGTATGATGTCAGGTTCAATATTATGTATGTCTTGTTTTTATAGTTATTTTTGTGACTTTCAAATATTAAATGCTGGTTTGCTTTTCTCTATTTTTTTTTAATATCTGCCACAGGAGGGGTGGGTAGATGTAAATTAAGGGATAAGTTGATTCACTCATTTTGATGGTTCTCTATCCTCCAGTGTGTCAATTCTATTTACCTTGATCTCTTAAATGCTTTTGTAGGTCCAGATCTTTTAGTTTGTTTGCAGGTTAGTAACTCTTACACTACCTTGTATTCTTTCATTTTGTTACTTATGGTTATGTTTTATGTGCTTTTGCTGCTGCATTGGGGTGATGTTTTCATTTTTCCTTCTTTTCTGTTAGGTTTCTGATATGTGCATGATTACTAGGATGTCCTTGATCCCTCATTGCAGGCTCCCCTGTACATCAGTATGGTTAGTATCTAAATCATGACCTCCGGTCAGTCCTCCTTTTACTTTGTAAATTTGGGCAGTAAGGATACACTTTCATTACTAGTCTATCTTTTGCGGAGTTTTGCTGCATGCGCATATCCAGATGATATTACACTTATTTGTTGGATGCTCGTTATTTGATGGTTTATTTTACATCAAGATATAGCCGGTTTCTTGAGGTTACTTATTTTTGTCAGCTTTGTAGGTCTTAATTGTGTATAATGGTTCTATCTTCGACAGTAATAGGGTTATTCACTTTATGTTATATTACAATTAGCTATTTTTAATAGTAGAGATGCGGAATAGATTAATTTTGACTTCAAGTTTGGTTAACATTGTAATGTGTAGCACCTTTCACCATTTGTATACTTGGTGTGTCCTATACTTGTTCATACTTTTTAGAGATAACATTGGCTAATGAGTGAGTAGCTATATTGATACCCGTGTTAGAACATGAAGGAGTCTCAGACATGAAACAGTACTTATTGATTTGACATTTAATTACATGCTTATGTAGGAGTGCAAATGATGGATTCCTCTGAGCATGCTATTGGAGTTGAATTAGAGAACATAGAAGTTCTATATCTGACAATATGAAACCCCTAGTCGCTGTTTCCTGTGTAAGTTGTTAATGCCTTTTGCATTTACATATCTTATAATTAGATGTGGCCATTTTGACTCATTTACTTTTGAATGGGTCGATACTGGGTTCTCTGGTTTACCTCAAATAAAATCAATTAATTAGGTATAGGGGAACTGAAGATTTCAAATAGGTTGAAAGTTGCCCGGGATATATTTTTAATGCCCAAATCAAATATTGCCTTTTCAATCATAAGTATATCTCCAATTATTTGTAAATTCAATAAAGGATTATGATTTATGAAGTGTATGCTAGTCAACCCACCTTACCTAGCTGTTGCGAAATTCATCCAATGTTAGAAAAGGACCAGTTTTTACCTAAACCTCTTTCACCTCTGTGACCCTATCTAGTGAACTAAATATGATGCATGTGCCTATTATAATAAAGTAATTCTGGATATATTGCTTCAAGGGGCAGGGCATGTCCAAGTCAACAAATTGCATGCTTTCCTTTCTATTAACGAGTTTATGGGTAATCTCTTTTCCCTTTCTATTTGTTTTACATATCTTGATTGTCTGATAGTTTGTTTGTCTTTCCATGTATTACATCAAAGCTTCTTGTTAAGAACTAGGAATGAAGTTGGTAGATTACCGGAATGCAAGACCCAATTTGATTAAGACTTTTTTTTTATAATTATATCAGATTAAAAAACAAGCAAATGAACAAAACATGAAATAAAAGGGAAGTAGGAAAGGTGCAAAACAGAAATAACTGGCAATAACTCCCCACTACTTTATCTTTGTCGGGTTCTCCTCAAATAGTGGGTGGTTCCACTGGGAATTAAAAATCATTTGAAGCTGCTCCATTAATATCCCCGCCTATTTAGCTGACTTTTTCCTCTCCCATCGTGAGTAAACCTTAAGCGGGGAATTATCAGTACTACCCTCCCGGAAAGACGACTTGTCCTCAAGTCGGAGTAATGGAAATTGTTCTTTAAACAAATCCTAACTTTCCCAAGTTGCTTCATCACGTGAACGACCTTGCCAAGAAATAAGTAGTTCCAAGACTGGTTGTCCAGCTTCTAGTAACCAACGGTGACGTGGAACTGCTGCTGGTTGCAAGTCAATCTCCAGTATACGGCCCCAGAGGTGTGGTTGGAGTTTGAACCTGTGCCGGCTTCAACATAGAGACTGGAAGACTAGATTTACACGAGCCTCTTTGGGTAACTCGAGCTCATATGTGTAACACCCCAACATGGCGGAATCATGGGGTATCACTTAGAAAAGCACAGCACAACATGGGACTTATATAATAAATAATGCGCTAACGGTGCGACTTACATCGTAAACAATGCGCTAACGGTGCGACTTACATCGTAAACAATGCGCTAACGGTGCGACTTACATCGTAAACAATGCGCTAACGGTGCGACTTATATAATAAATAATGCGCTAACGGTGCGACTTACATCGTAAACAATGCGCTAACGGTGCGACTTACATCGTAAACAATGCGCTAACGGTGCGACTTATATAATAAATAATGCGCTAACGGTGCGACTTACATCGTAAACAATGCGCTAACGGTGCGACTTACATCGTAAACAATGCGCTAACGGTGCGACTTACATCGTAAACAATGCGCTAACGGTGCGACTTACATCGTAAACAATGCGCTAACGGTGCGACTTATATAATAAATAATGCGCTAACGGTGCGACTTATATAATAAATAATGCGCTAACGGTGCGACTTATATAATAAATAATGCGCTAACGGTGCGACTTATATAATAAATAATGCGCTAACGGTGCGACTTACATCGTAAACAATGCGCTAACGGTGCGACTTATATAATAAATAATGCGCTAACGGTGCGACTTACATCGTAAACAATGCGCTAACGGTGCGACTTACATCGTAAACAATGCGCTAACGGTGCGACTTATATAATAAATAATGCGCTAACGGTGCGACTTACATCGTAAACAATGCGCTAACGGTGCGACTTATATAATAAATAATGCGCTAACGGTGCGACTTATATAATAAATAATGCGCTAACGGTGCGACTTACATCGTAAACAATGCGCTAACGGTGCGACTTACATCGTAAACAATGCGCTAACGGTGCGACTTATATAATAAATAATGCGCTAACGGTGCGACTTACATCGTAAACAATGCGCTAACGGTGCGACTTACATCGTAAACAATGCGCTAACGGTGCGACTTACATCGTAAACAATGCGCTAACGGTGCGACTTACATCGTAAACAATGCGCTAACGGTGCGACTTACATCGTAAACAATGCGCTAACGGTGCGACTTACATCGTAAACAATGCGCTAACGGTGCGACTTACATCGTAAACAATGCGCTAACGGTGCGACTTACATCGTAAACAATGCGCTAACGGTGCGACTTACATCGTAAACAATGCGCTAACGGTGCGACTTACATCGTAAACAATGCGCTAACGGTGCGACTTACATCGTAAACAATGCGCTAACGGTGCGACTTACATCGTAAACAATGCGCTAACGGTGCGACTTACATCGTAAACAATGCGCTAACGGTGCGACTTACATCGTAAACAATGCGCTAACGGTGCGACTTACATCGTAAACAATGCGCTAACGGTGCGACTTACATCGTAAACAATGCGCTAACGGTGCGACTTATATAATAAATAATGCGCTAACGGTGCGACTTATATAATAAATAATGCGCTAACGGTGCGACTTACATCGTAAACAATGCGCTAACGGTGCGACTTATATAATAAATAATGCGCTAACGGTGCGACTTACATCGTAAACAATGCGCTAACGGTGCGACTTACATCGTAAACAATGCGCTAACGGTGCGACTTATATAATAAATAATGCGCTAACGGTGCGACTTACATCGTAAACAATGCGCTAACGGTGCGACTTACATCGTAAACAATGCGCTAACGGTGCGA
>CM067167.1:110349499-110409499 GCA_034093135.1 Erigeron breviscapus | reverse complement strand
GGGTTACGGCAGGGTCGTAGGTTAGGTGGGGTAGAGTTTGGATGCAGGTGTGTAGAGTGGGATTGGAATCGAAAAGGGGGAAGGTGGGCTCTTGATAAACAGTATGGTAAGCAGTGATTAAGGGCGGTAGTGGAGCGGGTATTTCAGTTTTAGTGTCAAGATCAATGGCCAAGTGTTAAAAACTGGAAGACTTATGAGGCCCAGATGCCACTCCTCGCAGCTTGTTTTCCTTCCCATTGATGTTAAAGATCATGAACATCTCTTCCCAGGCAACATGTATGGTATTCAAAGTAGTTACCCCCTAACACACACACACACACACACACACACACAGAAAAAGGATGAATATCTTGAATGATGTTGAGCTCATTTTTTTGCATTGAAAGATCCCTGCACACTTGGTCACACTGAATAATATTTCCATTTCTGACTTGGACACTGAAAGGTGTTACCAATTGGGAAATTAGTTTTGTTTCACGCACAAGAAAATCCGAAATAAAGTTATAGAATCCCCGTCAATCAAAATAAGTACCTTTGTGTTATTAAGGATACCCTGGACTTTCATGGTAGTTATATGAGGTTTACCCAGAATTGCGTGGAGACTAATTTCCGCAACATCTTCCTGATTTTCTTTGTTTTTTGTTGAAGCCATATCAGGTTGCTCTTTTGTTTCTTCACCAGCCTCCAGAACTTAAAATGTACCCGTTTTGCATCGATGTCCGGGTTCGTATTTGTCACCGCTGCGAAAACATTCACTCCTCAAATAGCGTGCCTGTTTGTCAGTATCAGAAATGTGTGAATTGGTTTTTTGTTGGCCTGCCACCACGGTTGTTGAAGTGGTTTTGATCTTGCTATCAACAGGGGAAGGCTTAGGTGGTATTCAGGCAAGTCCTTTGTCAGTTCGAGTATGTCCTAACTTTGGCTCAAACTCCCCTGCTAGGCACATAGCGTTATAAATGGTCTGGGGATTATGAATGCGGGCATTGGCTTTCAGGTCATCCATAAGCCATTCAAAATCACCCCTATCAAACATTGATCAGGCCAGTTGGATACCTGGGCAATGTTTTGCAAATTCCTGCCGATACTCCTGGAAGGTACCTGTCTGTTTGATACTACAGAGATGTTCATCTGGATTCTGGAACTCCGGCGAACCAAATTTTGTGTAACGCCTCGACTAGTTCCTCCCAATAAACCAATTGCTCATCAGAAGATAACCAAGAGTACAGATCTAGGGCATCACCTTCAAGGTGCATGGCTGCAACATCTACTCTGTCTTCATTGTAAACATTAGAGTACCTTGGGTCACCCTTGCTAAAGGCTGGTAATAAAATTTTGGCAAGTGTTGTGTGGATTATACCTCCATGATGAGTCATCATCCCGGCGTTTGAAACCGCCACTGGATTTCTCCTTGAGATTAATGTGGGACCCGAGGGCTGTGACACCTTCATGTGACTATAGACTCTAGCCAAGCCACGATTGTTGCTAACTGAGATGCAATCAGATCCTGATTGGTGCCACTGGATTCTACGTTGGTGCTTTGGGTCGTCGGTGCCATTTGATTCCCGGCAATGGAACTAAGATGTTAAGAACAAGGAATGAAATTGGTAGATTAGTGGAATGCAAGACCCGATTCAAAAAGGGTTTGGTCTCCCAAATTTGATCAGATTTTTGATAATATCTAAATAAAAAACAAACAAATGAACAAAACATGATATAAAAGGGAAAGTAGGAAAGTTGAAAATAGAATTAACTGGCAATAACTCCCAACTACTCTCGGTTTCTCCTCAAATAGTGGGCTCCACTGGGAATTAAAAATCATTTGAAGCTGCTCCATTAATATCCCTGCCTCTTTAGCTGACTTTCCCCTCTCCCTTCCTGAGTTAACTTTAATAAGTGGGGTCTTATCATTTATTTAGTGGGTTCCACTGGTAATTGTTATTTGTTTATAAGCCGATTATAAGTTTGTTTTTTTTTTCTTCTTGAAGCTAACAAATGTCCAGGACTTGTACATATAACCTTTGTGGCTCTTATAGTCTTACATTATGAGCTTGAATGTTGAGCTTTGTCATCGATGCTTTCCAAGCCCTTCTCTGCAATCCAAAGAGTTGAAATATGGCTTAGCTGGTGGAACTGGATTCTTGTTTGTGAGTGCACACTAACATAAACTATCTTATGCTTATGAATTGAGATCTTTAGGGCCCCTTACCGCTAGACTACCTTGTAGATAATTACATAAAATGCTCCAAGTGCTTGATGAAATATCTAAATTGGTCACCTGATATAGTATTTATGTTCAATGACCCACACACTCATATAGTCATATCAAAGTGATATGGACCTAAATGTTCGTTGACTATTATCTTAGTGTCGACTTGAGGTAAAGTGTGTGAGGAACAGGTTGCCTTACAAGGCTCATTAAGTGTTATTAATGTAAAAGTAATTGGTGGTGGCAACGGAGGCGGCGGTGACGGTAGCGGTGTGGTTATTAATGTAAAAGTAATTTGTGTAAAAGGTGGCAGTGTAGTTATTTTAAGGGTTAAGGGTGTGTGCTGTTAATAATTTTATTAAAGTATCATAGATATATTAGATGAACATATTCAAATTAGTGAATAAAAAAATAGGTAGTTTGGGTAAATCAAGTTATTTTTGAGAAAATGGGAGTACTCAAATGTATATAGATATAGATACAGATTAAGGTATTATAAATGGTTGACCTTTACTAAATCATAAATATTTGACTTTGATCAGATTAAAAAGAAGAAACATAGTTGACTAATTGATTTTTTTTATGTAATCAACGTGGAGGTATTTTAGACATTTATCATCTTGAAATATTTAAAAGATTATAAAAAGTTATTAATATTTTACAAGTATTTATAGATTCTATCAAGTTTATAACATTAAATTCCTACTAGCAGATGCAGTAAGCATTCATACTTGATCTTTTTCGGTTTTTTCTGGTAAACCCAAATTGAAAGTTTCCCACCTGTAAACTGAACTAATAACGACACGTGGTTGTCGGGTCAACAAATAACAAACCCGCAAATCAGTTCAGCCAAGTTTTTCTGTCGCATCATAGGCGAAAAATATAATATCGCTTTTTTGAGTATGTATCTCATTACCTTGACCTGATAATAGAATAAGAAGATAAAAATTAAATGGGTAACAGGGGAGGGGGATACCCCGGTGAACATACCAAATTTTGTGGACTTCTCTTTATAGTACTTTGTATTAAAATTTTATGCAAGTAACTGTTTAGCAGACATTTAATGAATGTAATGTAAATGAAAGGTTGAAATCAAGGACTATAAAACTTCTTATACTAGTACCAGTAGCAAGGACGCCATAAAATCTTGATAGATGACTCTGAATGATGTTGGATTGTAAATGTCTTTCCATATTCACGTTCCTCGTCATAAAATTCTGAGCAATCTCTTGCGACTTTTGTTGTTTGCAACGGATACTGCTTATTTTTCATAGGAATGAGTTCAACTGCAAACCTGCTTTCACCTTCATAAGATGTCTCATAATGGGTGCCTATGGAAATGGAAATAGTGTTGTATGCAGAATTCAACCGTTTGGCGTGCCTTATTAATGAGTTAAAGGAAACATATCCTACATATGTTGAAAGTAAAGAAGACTCGGGTAGTGGTTCATCAGACTCCTGCAAAACCCCAGACCCGGAATCTTCGTCTAGATCCTGCTTGATACTTATCGTAAAAAATAGTTCGTAGTAGTTGTTAGAGTTGAACATCAAGAAACCAGAATAGTCATTGTACCAATTATCTGGAAGTCGCAATGTAAATGTCTTTCCCCTGCTTGATCTATCTACAAACCTCTCTGGAATGTGTCGCCCTGCAGAATGGGTGAAACTGATAAAGTGGTCTTCAATAGCATTTCCCTGTGGCCACCAATATTAATTAAACGCCTGTAATTGTGTGGGATTATATATTTACAGATTGGAATTGATAAGGTAAAGCCTAACTTGGAGAATAGAATCTAGTTACATGTCACCACCCAGTGCACTTAGTCCACTATTCCTTCCAAAAACAGAGACATTCCACAACCATTTACTTGATACCTTTCCAACAACTTCAAGCGAGTAACACCAGTCTGCTCTAAGAGCAGCTAAACTTGATGGAAGCCCCGACAATTCCACAAGGCTTCTGCATTGCGACACATCAAGCCATTTGAGTCGAGGGACTTTCAAGATGCTAAAATTTAGTCGTGAAATTAAGTTTATTGAAAGATCCAGCTCTATTAAGTTGGGTAAGTCCCAAGCATCATAGTCAATGTCTTCATCTCCCAAATGGCATTGTCCGAGAGTCAACTTCTTTAAGCACCTGCTTACAACTTGTAACCCTATATGGTTCATGCCCTTTTGAAGTATGAAAGGCTCAGATACTTCATCGTCATAAGCATTGTTGCTGTGACAACATGGAAAACAAGTAACACAAAGTTTTGTACAGTGTTGTCCAAAGGAAGCGACTTTTTTCCCAATCTTAGAAAGTTCCTTGCAGTCTGAGATTATAAGAGTCTCGAGTTTCTTTATCACATTCATGGGTGGAAACATCTTATATCTGTAACAGCTTTCTATGCTTACATAAACAAGTCTTTCCCAGCGTCCAATCGATGGATGAATCTCCCCCACATGTGGACAATCAGAAAGCGTGCAGTTTTCCAGAAAGCGTGAATAACCTTTCACCCTCTTATTTCCATTCATCCATTTTCACTCTAATTCTCTTTCAATACATGCACTTGTAACCGTTATTTCACATACTAAAACACACTCAAGTTCTTGATTCTCGATATATGTTTATTTCATTTACACATATGTTAAGTCAACTAGCATGATGTGCTATGCGGAAGGTCGGGCCGGTACACATATGTTAGCCGAGTAACTAATGGTTATTATTCATTTTTATTTACAAAATGTATTTTAATGTCATTTTTGGATTTAATATGGTACAACTTTTACATGTATAAATTTTATGTGGGATAAAATTATTTGTATAAGTAATAATTATTCTACTTCACAATTACAAATATAACGTTTAGAAATATATAAGGTTGACCTTGATTGAATAATGGCAATTGATTTGATAAAATTTAGAAAGAAAAGGAAATAGCTGGTAATTGGCATTTTATTTAATTAACATTTGACTATCGAAGTACTTTATCTCACATTTTAAAAAACTTTAAAAGATAATAAAAAGTTATAAATATCTTATAGCAGATATAAATAGTACGAAGGATTTTTTTGGATCAATTTTAGAGGATCTCAATCCTCTTTAATAGCTTTCAAGAGATATTTGATAACAATAACAATATTTCAATTCCTATTAGTAGAATTAGTATCCATCCATCGAGGGTTTTTTCCAGCCATCACCAAATATTCTAGTGATACTCATGTTTTCTCACAACGTAGCTATATTTGAGATTATAAATATATAGCTCGTTACTTCTGAATAATCCGATGTACAATTTATACATAATACATCATAAGAGAAGGGTTTTTTTCGTACATAAAAGAGAACACTCAATAATAGTACGTCGTCGGCGGTGTTCTCTATTGCGTTTTTGAATTATAAAGTAAATCATGTTGCGCTTTGCTTACAAGGAAAATGACACTATTGAATGATGTTAAAAATAATTGACACTATTGAATGATGTTAAAAAAAATTGACACTATGAGACCGATCGGAGTAGCCCGTTCCCTCTCGAATTTTTCGTCCGGAACGCCCAAGCTCGGCCCCGGGGGGCGTTCCGCCTCCTTAAAACGCGTGCCCCGGCTGAATTCGAACGCGTCTTGCGTTTTGGCTTTTTCCTTGAATTTGACCGTTTCAAATCTTTTTTTTTAAACCATAAATTCTATACTATATATATATATAACCACTTCACAATTTACACTTCATTTTCTTCTCCTCTTCCATATTTTCTTCATTCTCTCTTTTATTTTATACTCTCAAACAACAAATGGCTTGGACTATATCTGAGCAAACGAATTTAGCCAAAGCTTGGTTCGTGGTGACGGAAGTGTTTATTAATCTAGAAAACCAACTGGGTGCGCAAAAGAACACTAAGAGTTTGTGTGCAAAATGGCAGAAGATGCGCAGATCAATTCACTCGTTCAACCAAATCTTTACTCGTATGAACAATGGAGCAAACGAGGCGCAAATCGAAGATGCTTTAAACGAGTATAAACATACGTATGGTAAACCTTTTCGCTACATCACGGAGTGGGAATTGCTACGAATAAGTCCAAAATTTATTATGTGATTTTATCGAAGATGATTTAGTAATTTATCTATGTTTTAGTTATTTATAGTTATTTTATGTATGTTTTAGTCATTTTATCAATGTGTTACTTATTTTATCTAATATATCTATGTTTTAGTTATTTTATCACATATATCTATGTTTTAGTTATTTGAAAACATGAATTCAAAACATTACATTTATTTTAAAAACATTACAGAAAATTAAAACATTACATGAAATTAAAACAGTACATAACAACTTAAACATTACATAAAACTTAAACATTAAGACGAATTAACCACTTAACGCCAACCATAAACGGAATCGGTCGACGAAATGTCACTGTCACCGTCATTACGGCGCTGGTATTCATAGTGATAATCTTCCGACTCCGATTACGTATTCTTCACCAGGGTCGGTCTCGTATCCTTCAGGTCTTCCGTCATCTTGAATTCAGTTCTGACCTGGTAAGCTTTGGATTTGAGCCATGGTAGAATCCCATACCTCGTTCAATTCTTCGTCACTGAAGTCGTGTGTTGCTTGCAAGTGTTGGCGGTTGAAAAATCCGCCGTCAGGGTGAATTCGAGACGTCGTGGATGCAATGGTTGAGGTTCAGGTTGGGGCTGAATGGGTGACTGAATGGGGGAACGACTTGCTTCGCCTCGTGCTCTTCCTCGCCCGGGTTGCGACTGGATGGGGAACGATTGCTTGCCCTCGTGTTCTGCCTTGTCCTCTGCCTCGTCCTCTGCCTCGTGTGGGTTGCGGTTGTCCGATAAGACGGATTGGTTGATTGCATGCTCTTCCTCGTCCAGAATTCATTGTTTAAGTTGTGTGTGTGTTTTCTGGATTTTTGAGAATTTTGTAGTGTTTTTGGAATGAGAGAATGGAAGTATTTATAGGGGGAAAAGAAAGAATTTGAAAACTAGCCGTTATTGATCAAAAATATCCGTTAATATTCAAATTCTGTATTTATTTTTATGTTTATTTAGATTATTAAAATACCAGAATTAAAAAAAAAAAGGAATGCCTTCAAAGGGAATGCCCTCTAATGATGGAAATGCCCCTCATGATTAGTAAAAGCCACATGGCATCACATGAGTGGAGGAGGGGCATTCCCATAACCCTCAACTCCCATTAGTCTGAGTGAAAATGATGCAAGTGAATAGAAATACCAAGGTGGGCTACTAATAATCACAATCACATTCACTTTTTTTCTTGGGTATTCTATTTATTTATTTATATTTTTTCGAAGGCAATAGAATTTTAAGTAGGGGAAGGAGCAATATTTTAAAAGAAAAATGATAAATCCTCCTAACCAAATAGCCTAATAATCCTCCTAATACATTAAGAAGGTGACATGTGGTATCCACTAATTCTCTTTCCTAATCTTGCCCCCTGATTTTTCCACATGTCATCATCTCATAGTTAGGAGGATTATTTGGCTATTTGGTAAGGAGTATTAATCATTTCCCATTTGAAAAATGATAAATCCTCCTAACCAAATAGCCTAATAATCCTCCTAATACATTAAGAAGGTGACATGTGGCAAAAATCCTCCTAAAAGAATGACCTAAAAATCCTCCTAATACATTAAGATGACATGTGGCAAAATCAGGGGGCAAGATTAGGAAAGAGAATTAGTGGATAACACATGTCACTTTCTTATAGTTTTAGGAGGATTTTTAGGCTAATCTTTAGGAGGATTTATCATTTTCCTTTAACAATTGTTCTAAAAAACGAAAATTTTCATGGTAACAAGTAATCAGCCGGTTGGGTATATTATAATATTTTCTATTAAAATATTGATAAATTTATAACTAAATATAAGTTATAACTTTAAAAAAGAAAATATAACTGTAAAGTATACACAAATTGATAAAAAATAAATATAAAATACATTAAGAAGAATAGAAGGTAATATGAAAACTAACTAGCCATTCAATAATAAGCCGTTAAAAAAAGACAATAGAATGAGACGGTTGGAGTATTGAATTTGTCAAATTAACTCATAAATATTCATCTACAAGTAGACATATCTGTTTTACATCCAATTGGAATTCAACTAGAATACAATCTTCAAAGCAGACTTTGAATCATCTTTGATCTTGAATTTATGAGAATAATCCTTTTCATTATCAGAAATTTCGGACGAAGCTGTCATTTCCATTGTACCACTTTCACTTTTCTTGGGAACGAGTTTAACACCAAACCCGGTATCATAGCACCTGTCCTCATACGGAGTTGCATATGAGAAGTTGATGGAAAACCAGATCATGTTAGATGCCGAGTCCCACCATTCAGTGTCTCTTAATGAGCCAAATGAAACATAACCCACCCATGTTGCTAAACCACCTGCAGCAGACTCTTTCCAAACAGCAGATTCAGAATTCATGCCGATCATACTTCCCTTCTCGTGCTTCATAGTTATATGTTGACCATTGTTGTAGTTTTCACCCACAGCAGCACACATCAAGAATCCACAATAGTCGTAGTACCAATTCTCTGGAAGTTGCAACGTGCATGTTGTCCCTTTACGTAGAGGAGGGTCAAATGTCCTTGGAATCTCAAGGCCATGAAGTTGAAGACTCATTGAACTTTCAATTGCCTTTCCCTAATTGATACACATTCCATTTAAATAATTGTTACATAAATTCCATTATTATCTTCGATATAAGCCTAGAAATTAAAAATACAAATTGACATACATACCTGAAGCATGGAATGGAGTAACCTTTCGCCATTACTTACAGTACCTACCTTTCTAAGTGAGATTTGACTTAACCATATACAATCTTCGCGAATATCTTTAACAACCTCAAGTGACTTGCAATCATTTGCGATGAGTATAGAAATACTTTGTGGGAGCTCAGGCAATACAACAAGAGAGTGGCAAGCTGTCAGGTTGAGGAATTTCAGCTGAGTAAGTTTGGTGATGCTGATTAGTAATCGTGAAAAAGAATTTTCACTTAGATCTAGCTCTTGTAAATTGAATAACTGACAAATATTGGATGGCATTTCTCCGTCTTTCAAAGAGCAACAGTTGAGACACAACTTTCTCAAGAGATGTGGCAGAAAGATGACAAGTGGTTGCCTCATTCGCGGCAAATGAAGCTCCTCTAAACAACATTTTTCATCAAAGAGATCTTCTGGTAGTGTCTCAAGTTGTGTGAAACCAGTAAACTCAATCTTCTGCAAATGTTTTATGGCATGAAAGTTTCCTTCAATGCTTTTCAATTGTTGACACCGTACCAACTTTAATGAAATAAGGTTGGTACAATGTTCTCCAATTGATGAAGGGAGAACTTCTATTCCAACATTGATCAAAGATAAAATTTTCAGGCTATCCATATTTGCTTGGATCTCTGGGAACTCAAGGAGTGCCTCGCAAAACCATATTTCAAGAAACTTTAGCTTTTCCATCTGGACGATGGTTGGAAGCGTTGAAAGCTTTTCACATTGGTGTATTGATGTGTAAACAAGACTTCTGTGGTTTCCAAGTGATGGATGAATCGTTTTTAAACTTCTACAAGACTGAAGTGTGAGCTTTTCAAGACACGGGAGTCCATCAAAATCAGGTGTCGTGACAAGGCCGTGTGCATTTTTTAGGTGAAGTTCTTTCAAACACGGTAGACGCTGATGCAATCACAAGTCCAATTTCCGAATATATTAATTAGTACAGTGTTTATGAGAACTATGTATATGATATTTGAATACATTACGTCTCATTATACATGTTATCTGCCCATGAATCACGTGAGAGTAGGGCTGTCAATGGGTTCGTGTTGGCAGGTCAATCAGTAATACATGGCTGCTCATGGGGGTGATGAAGAAGAAAAAATGCGGGGTAAGATGAGAAGACAAGACAAAAATTCAGACGCCAAATGGACTTTTGTGTACTAGTCTTATTTGAGGCAAAATTTAAAAAAATGGAAGTGCAATTGTTGTATAAGTCTTATTCTGAAGCATGGAATGGAGTAACCTTTCGCCATTACTTACAGTACCTACCTTTCTAAGTGAGATTTGACTTAACCATATACAATCTTCGCGAATATCTTTAACAACCTCAAGTGACTTGCAATCATTTGCGATGAGTATAGAAATACTTTGTGGGAGCTCAGGCAATACAACAAGAGAGTGGCAAGCTGTCAGGTTGAGGAATTTCAGCTGAGTAAGTTTGGTGATGCTGATTAGTAATCGTGAAAAAGAATTTTCACTTAGATCTAGCTCTTGTAAATTGAATAACTGACAAATATTGGATGGCATTTCTCCGTCTTTCAAAGAGCAACAGTTGAGACACAACTTTCTCAAGAGATGTGGCAGAAAGATGACAAGTGGTTGCCTCATTCGCGGCAAATGAAGCTCCTCTAAACAACATTTTTCATCAAAGAGATCTTCTGGTAGTGTCTCAAGTTGTGTGAAACCAGTAAACTCAATCTTCTGCAAATGTTTTATGGCATGAAAGTTTCCTTCAATGCTTTTCAATTGTTGACACCGTACCAACTTTAATGAAATAAGGTTGGTACAATGTTCTCCAATTGATGAAGGGAGAACTTCTATTCCAACATTGATCAAAGATAAAATTTTCAGGCTATCCATATTTGCTTGGATCTCTGGGAACTCAAGGAGTGCCTCGCAAAACCATATTTCAAGAAACTTTAGCTTTTCCATCTGGACGATGGTTGGAAGCGTTGAAAGCTTTTCACATTGGTGTATTGATGTGTAAACAAGACTTCTGTGGTTTCCAAGTGATGGATGAATCGTTTTTAAACTTCTACAAGACTGAAGTGTGAGCTTTTCAAGACACGGGAGTCCATCAAAATCAGGTGTCGTGACAAGGCCGTGTGCATTTTTTAGGTGAAGTTCTTTCAAACACGGTAGACGCTGATGCAATCACAAGTCCAATTTCCGAATATATTAATTAGTACAGTGTTTATGAGAACTATGTATATGATATTTGAATACATTACGTCTCATTATACATGTTATCTGCCCATGAATCACGTGAGAGTAGGGCTGTCAATGGGTTCGTGTTGGCAGGTCAATCAGTAATACATGGCTGCTCATGGGGGTGATGAAGAAGAAAAAATGCGGGGTAAGATGAGAAGACAAGACAAAAATTGACCCATTGACTTTTTGTGTAATTTGACTAACAAACTTGTGGAATGAAATAATTGGGTCCATTTGTGATTATATGACTATGTGGTATGTTGGTCGGGTCGTTAATATTTTGATCCGTAAGTCCAAATAAGTCATATGACCTATCGTTGGAATCGTAAGAGAGTCTAGTTTCACGTAGTAACTTATTTTTGTATGAATCTTCGTGCATTTCTAAAAATGGCAAGTCAAAGTGTTATGCTTCACACTCGGTAATGTTAAGAAAGTAATTGTGGGTTCGTGACTCAACTTAAACCTAAGGAACCAACTTGTTTCTGATTATAAAGTTGACAGTATGATATATGGCATGCATGTTATTATTGTACACGTATATATATATATATATATATATATATATATATATATATATATATATATATATATATATATATATATATATATATATATATATATATATATATATATATATATATATATATATATATATATATATATATATATATATATATATATATATATATATATATATATATATATATATATATATATATATATATATATATATATATATATATATATATATATATATATATATATATATATATATATATATATATATATATATATATATATATATATATATATATATATATATATATATATATATATATATATATATATATATATATATATATATATATATATATATATATATATATATATATATATATATATATATATATATATATATATATATATATATATATATATATATATATATATATATATATATATATATATATATATATATATATATATATATATATATATATATATATATATATATATATATATATATATATATATATATATATATATATATATATATATATATATATATATATATATATATATATATATATATATATATATATATATATATATATATATATATATATATATATATATATATATATATATATATATATATATATATATATATATATATATATATATATATATATATATATATATATATATATATATATATATATATATATATATATATATATATATATATATATATATATATATATATATATATATATATATATATATATATATATATATATATATATATATATATATATATATATATATATATATATATATATATATATATATATATATATATATATATATATATATATATATATATATATATATATATATATATATATATATATATATATATATATATATATATATATATATATATATATATATATATATATATATATATATATATATATATATATATATATATATATATATATATATATATATATATATATATATATATATATATATATATATATATATATATATATATATATATATATATATATATATATATATATATATATATATATATATATATATATATATATATATATATATATATATATATATATATATATATATATATATATATATATATATATATATATATATATATATATATATATATATATATATATATATATATATATATATATATATATATATATATATATATATATATATATATATATATATATATATATATATATATATATATATATATATATATATATATATATATATATATATATATATATATATATATATATATATATATATATATATATATATATATATATATATATATATATATATATATATATATATATATATATATATATATATATATATATATATATATATATATATATATATATATATATATATATATATATATATATATATATATATATATATATATATATATATATATATATATATATATATATATATATATATATATATATATATATATATATATATATATATATATATATATATATATATATATATATATATATATATATATATATATATATATATATATATATATATATATATATATATATATATATATATATATATATATATATATATATATATATATATATATATATATATATATATATATATATATATATATATATATATATATATATATATATATATATATATATATATATATATATATATATAGATATATACATATACAATATATATATATATATATATATGTATGTATGTGCAATGTAGTTATGATTGATATATATATATATATATATATATATTATTATTATTGTTATTATTATTATTACTGCTAGGATAGACGTGCATACATGGAAGTCGGTTATGCCTTCGTTGGGTTCTAGATGTGGTGGGAAGGCTGCGGGTGACCCTATATATAAGCATCTAGGATTCGAAGAAAGTAAAATCCTCCTAAGTGTATGTACGTATAGTTTACTTTAGTTTGATGTTTGATGATTGATGGACTTGTGATGTATGTATGTTGTGTATCTATCCCACTGAAGAGGATATGACTTATGTTGTGCATCTATCCCACTGAAGAGGATATGACTTATGTTGTGCATCTATCCCACTGAAGAGGATATGACTTATGTTGTGTATCTATCCCACTGAAGAGGATATGAACTATTGTTGTGTATCAATCCCACTGAAGAGGATATGATACCTGTTTTGAATTGATGTTATGAACGTTACTTGGGTATAATGTTTATTACGCGTTTTATTTGTTGTGTATAATCTTGTGGTGGATGTTGTTGTGTTGTTCTTAGAGGCTCACTGTAAGTCATGTTTTGCCTCTACTCGTATATTATGATTATTGTCGATGGTTCCTTATGGACCATTACTGCAAACTCACCAACCTTGTGTTGACTATGCTTAGTACACTTTTCAGGTAACCAGGTTATCCAGGACGCGGAGTTTGATTGTTTGCTTGCTGTTGAACCCGGACTGGACTTATATGGATCAAGGATCCATTTGCCTTATGTTGCATTGTACTTAGGATTGATAGCATTCTTTCGATGTCGTTTTGTAAACCTTGACGATTACTTGTTTCTTTTATTGTATGGATTCACTGAATCCTTTATTTGCATTTAGATCATGTTCTACATTAATTCCACCTTGTGCTATATGATTTCCGTGATATTCTGAGCCTTGGCTTGGGGTGTTACACATATCTATAGAAAAAGTTACAGTAGTCGTCAGTCACTCAGTCGGTATCCACCGTACTACACTACTATTATCAAAGGAATGATCATATTACCTTAAAATCCTTCCAAACTTCTTTGTGCAAGCTGTTATCCAACTTTAGGATAACTAGCTTTGTTGGTCGAAAATCTTCTGGCAATGGACTTGCAAGATAACCAGATAAATGAATGTACCGCAACTCATTTGAAAGAAAAGTAGGCGATTCAAAAACCATGGTTTCCTCCCTGAACTTAGAGTTAGACACCCAAAGAAACCTTAGCTTCTTCATATTTGAAACGAGCTCAGAAAAATGTGATGATCTGCCATCATATTTAATAGCTTCAACTTTGTCATTTTCCTGCAATTAAGGAACGTAATGATGTAAGGATTAAATTAGAGCATATCTTTTATGAATATTAAAGTATGTGTATGTGTGTATCAGTCAGTTCACAAATAGGATATATACCGTTGTTGTAGTCTCAGAAGAAAACTTATCTATTTCTGCCGTTTTCCAAACCCGGCTATGTTTATCAGGATTGTTGGGATTTTCCCCTCGAACAATGTTATGTCCCATTTTTCGAACTATATCATCCATATCAAACTCTTCATCAGAAATAGTTATGAGACCCTTTTGTTTCAACACCTCTACCCCTATACAGGGTGAAACCACAAGCATCAAGTATCTCCATTGCCTTCATTTTCTCTTCTCTCCTAAAAAACATGCAATATCTAAGAATAACTCTTTCTGGTATGGTTCAAGTCCATAAAAAGTCATTTCGTTTATATCTGTGATCATGCGACTTGGGACATCCTGTAACTTGGCCAAGACACTCTTCCAGTCACCCTTGTTTTTTTCACATAGAAAAGAACCTAAGACTCTGAGGGGTAAAGGAAGACCATCTGCATAAGAAACCACTTGTTCCGAAAGCATATTATAATCTTCTACGGGGTTATCTTCACGGTATGCATATCTATTAAAGAGCCAAGCAGCCTCGTCATGAGATAATAAACTGACCAGAAAGATCATATCTACCCTGTGACGTCTTAGCAAAAACTTGCTCATATCTCGTTGTGATCAATAATCGGCTACCATCACCAAACCAATTATGCGATCCAGCCAATGCCTCTAGCTGGTCAAGGTCATCGACGCCATCAAGGAGAATTAAAACCTTCCTACGGCATAACGTACTTTTAATCAAGTTTTTTCCTTCTGCAACATTTGGCACTTCAAATTTTGTATTGAAAAGCTGATAGAAGTTTTTCTTGCAGATTTTCTAAACCATATTTGCTTGATTCTTCCCCAATATTGTCAATAATGCAGTGACCTTCAAATTGGTGATGGATTCCCATGTAAACGGATGTTGCAAGAGTAGTCTTACCACTGCCTCTAGGCCCCCATATCCCAATCATGCTCACACCAGCTGCCCCAATTTGTAGTTTTGATTTGAGTATTCTTGTGCGAGTTGCCATTCCAACAAGGTTTTCACCCATTTCTGAATTTACAGATGACAATTCATCTAGAATGGTAGCAACAACTTTTACAATAAATGCTGCTCCAATCCTGCACATGGGAAATAGATGGATATAATAATTAGTATATACTCACTCACAGTCCTCTGAATTAAAATCGTTTCCAAAATATCCTATTTAAATTGAAATATCAAACTACAGTACTTGTCAAGACCACTATTTTTACAAACGGGAAACAGACTGCATACTTTCTAACAATTTGAATATCAAAAGTAAAGGGAATACGAGGTAGCATTAAATATTGAAATCCCATGAATTGAGGTAAGCACTAAGCAAAGGAAGAAAAGATTACCCAGTGTGCGGGATATCCCATCCAGCAAGGTTAGCTAATTCATGTAGTGCTTTTCTCCATGACTCAACTTTGTCATTGTGCGCCAACTCATGTTTGGCAAAAGCTT
The DNA here is from genome assembly GCA_034093135.1 of Erigeron breviscapus. Lineage (NCBI taxonomy): Eukaryota > Viridiplantae > Streptophyta > Magnoliopsida > Asterales > Asteraceae > Erigeron > Erigeron breviscapus. The sequence goes on along the minus strand of CM067167.1, from coordinate 110,393,084 downwards.
GACCAATATGGCCTCTCTGTTCTCTAACATCAGATGGCTTCACGCCATAAAAAATGGGGAGGACGAGTTGGCCTCTCTCCCCCTTCCGTTTCATAATGTATTCAAGTTCATCCAAACACCATCGCGATTCGGCATAGTTTTCGGAGAATATGATGACAGCAATTTGCGATTCTTGGATAGCATTCAAGAAAGATGGACCGATGGTATCACCCACGTCAAGTGTTACGTCGTCTATGTAAGTAAGGACTAATTGTTGTTGAAGAGCATGGTAGAGATGGTCTACAAAAGTGTTGCGGGTGTCTTCTCTAAAACTAAGAAACACATCATATTTCCACGACCGAGATGAAGAAACAGGATCCAAGTGAGAAGAAGACGCATTCCATCTGTTAAGTTGCCAGGAAAATATAATTTTAAATATTATTATTATTAATAATCTATATTATATGTAAAGAAACACATGCATGTTGCTTATCTCTATTAAAATGAGTGAAAATAAATACATTGAGATGGTTCTCCTTTATTTTCTTGCTAATAAATTGAAAACATTTTAGGATGGGAGAAATTAAATGAAATAAAACAGAAAAAAATACAAAGAAATTTAATAAAAAGAAATGAAATTTGTGGAGAAATGTAATAGATTTGCTTGTTTGGTAATGATGGAGAAATTGACTTAATACTTGATAACCAAAAACCTTAAAAATTCAACCAATTTTATACAAACCCATTTGGTAAAAGAAAAAGTTTTAAAATTTAAAACAATAAAAAAACCATCTAATTATCGTTTCCTTGTATTTTTCTTCATTTTGGATGAAAATCAAACTAGAACAAAACTATTTCTTGAGAAAGTATCATGTCCTTGTAGTTTTTTTTTCCAAAGTAGTATATTTGACAAACTTATTACCAAATTAGTATACTTTTAAAAATATTTACCATTTTAGTATAAAACCTAATTATGATCGTAAGACCTTAGGCCATATCAATTCAATTGTTGTTACGTTATTCTCAAGTGACATACTAATTTCTAGTTGTGTTTTTTAGGCACTAAATAGGAGCGAATGTATGTGTTGCAATTGGATAAAACTTTTTGCTGCTACCATCTTGTCTAAAAAAATAAATTGACCCAAATCTGTGTTTCAAGCTAGAGGATTTCTTTCAACACATTAATATGTACACTACATTCTTGAGTTTTTTTCATAGGATAAGAAAAGAAATGATAGAAAATCTTTTAATATTTTCATTCTTGAGTTTTTTTTTTTATAAAAGAAAAGATAGGAAAACTTGGGGATTTAAGTCCCAAAGTTTTCTTGCCAATTTTGGCATGATTGTGATGGAAAAGAAAGGATAAATATATGAAATTACCACTCCACCCTTCAATCTACATCTAATACTCATTTTACAAAGGCTATATGTGTAAAACTATATCTTTTTTTCTTTTCCTTTCCTTTCATTTAAACTCAAGAATGTAATCAACTATTTCTTTTCTTATCATTTCTTTCATTTTTTGTTAAACTTGAGAATGCATTATATGTATATAGTTTATTTTCTTCTCCTCATTTTCCTATAAGTATAAACTCGAGAATATGTAATGTTTATGTTCGGAGCATGACCATTTGTATTGCTATTGGTGTTCTGTAACTTATTATTTAAAATTCCAAATATTCTAATGTGCAGGCAGCTTGTAATCGTTGGTTTGAAAAGGTTCTATTATCTTTAGAAGGTTTTATATTTTAAATTAATAAATATAATGTTTAATTAGGTTTTATACTAAAATGGTAAATATTTTTAAAAGTATACTAATATTTCCCTTACGAAACAATGGAAACAAAATCATCTTTCATTTCTTTTGTCTCAATGCTTTCTATCAAACACATCCGGGTGGGTGTTATGGTCATGCTGAAATAGATTTACTAAGGAGTATCTTGATCATAATTTATCATATATATAATATATATATATATATATATATATGTGTGTGTATGTATATATACTATAATATATATAAAGAGAAATATGATAAATCAACCTATTTCATATGCCTAAAAATCAACCTAATCATATGATGATGACATGTGAAAGAATAGAAAGAATTAGTGGAATTCACGTGTCAAATTCTTAAGGATTTTAGGTTGATTTTTAGTCATATGAGTTAGGTTTAATTTATCATTTTTCATATATATTATGATATTTTGTACATTTAAAAACGGAGGCAATGCGATTCTGGTGATTTTGTTATTTATAGTAAGTTGTATGTAAAGGTTGAACAATTTTTTTCCTGATAAAGAAATAAAACAAATAAAAGAATAAGTGTTAACTTTAAACAAATTAAGGATAAATCAAACTCAACAGCATCATTTTTCTCTTTTTTTCTAAAAAAAAAAAATTAATGATGTAACAATACAACTAAAAGCTGCCACATCATCATTGTTATAAAATAGAACAAAAATAAAATATTTCCAACTCCCTCCCATCCCATCTTCTCATCCATTCCCCTACAATTTCTCTCTAGCCATTTTACTTTTTGTGATACTTATCTAGATAAAGATCCTTTAAAGTTAAAGTAATTTATAGGTAAAGTTAAGAGAATCTTGGTCATTGAATTAAAATCAATGGTTAAGATTCAAAGATGACTTTTTAATCTTAACCATTGATTTTAATCCAATGGTTAGAATCCCTCAACTTTACCTATAAAGTTCATTTGAACTTTAGAGGATCTCAATTTTACTTTTTTTACTGTTCTGCACACCTAAACGAGAACTGCAATTTATTTTAGGTTTATGACTTATGTTGAGGTAACCCATGTACCCTTCCAAATAAATAAATACAAAACTTAACAAATTCCTTACAAAACCTTATTTGATGATAAATCTACGTTTTTGTAATTAACTTAATAGCCTAAACTATAAAATAACGGTACATACCTTGATTGTTCAATTGGCATAGGGGAATATGTCACATTATCCTGGACGCGTGATGCCTATTAGTAAAAACAGAAACATTCTACAAATCAAGTACCGTTTATAAAACATTAAATATACAATCAAAAGTGATTTTGTATCCAATCACATTAGATTAGTTAAGCCAATCAAATGTGATTGGATATAGGTACAAGTTTCATGTAACACATTTCAATATACAATCAAAATTTGTATCCAATCACATTAGATTAGTTAAGCCAATCAAATGTGATTGGATATGGAATGTCTCTAACAGATACATTAAAAAGTGATCTCTCTATATAACTAACAGAGGATAATAAATTGCTTATGTGGCTATTTTTATGTATTGACAATTAAGCATTTATCTCATGTGTAAAATTGTGGTTAAACTCATCTCTTTTAATAGCCTTTATTTCTTTTATATATATTTGTTGCATGTTATTGTTTAATAAAATATTTTTAATTTGATTATATTTTAATTTTATCTTATCTTTTTATGTACAACCAAATCTTTTTAAATATTTAATTATTTAGTTTACATCTTCAAAATTATTATTCATACTAACATACTCATTATTTACTAATAACATTAAAATTAATATAATTAATACTAATCTATAATAATAATAATATAACTAAAAGAGGGGTTGAGGTACACTTGGCACCCCTAATCCCCTCCTTGAGTCTAATTCTCCATCCTAATTAATTCCCTATTTTTCTATATATTTTTAACTATTTGTTCTATATTATTTTTAATTAATCATTATCTACAAACCAACCTAATTTTTCTTTACTCTCTATATTGGAGGCACCGTATATGATAAAAAGAAAGTTTTTATGAATGGAACATACTATAATAGCATTGGAAGCATTCACGAATAGGTTAGTATTTAATTTTATTGAGTTTTATTTTTGGTGTAAAAAATCATTCCAATCCAAATCCAAATTTGAGGTATGATGATACAATTGGTTACTATTCTCTTTACTTTTAGATCAAAACTCACCATCTACATCATATTATATGTTACCTTCGAAAGATTTATGATTCTTTTTGCAGGTTTGTTTTTTAAAATCTTGATCTTCAATTTATGTACTACAATTATCTTTCCTCTATATATATATATATATATATATATATATATTCCACACATAACTTTTGGAAAACTGTAATATCTTTAAAGAAACTGTCCAGTGCCGTCTTTCACAAGTTTTGAGCCCCAATACCTCGACGGTGTATGACGAGGGTTGTATATATTCCAGTTATTGTTTTTGTTTTATGCTTCAGTTCGAAAATTGGTCCCGTCTGATGGGAGACTTCAGTTTAAGCTACGGGTCAGTTGGTATTGATGAAAAGATAGATACAGATCACTAATAGAAGCAAGGTAACCATCATTTTCGATCCCTGCGGTTTGCCCCACTTTCAAGGATCGTCCCTGAGTATACGAAATTACGTCTTTCATCCCTAAGTATGGAACTCCGTTAACAAATTTGGTCCACGACCAAAACGTCCGTTAAGTAGCGGGTCACGTGAGAGGCACACCATGGGCAAAATGGTCAGTTCGCTTTTTCAGGGACGAAAAATGTAATTAACTCTTATATCTATCTAGAATAAAATAAGTGAAATAAATATATATATCTAGAATAAAATAGGTGGATAGTTATCATCATCATTATCATGTTATCATGTTCACCTAAATGATCTCACGTCCTTACATACAAAAACAAAAATCAAACATGAAAGTTCCGAACTTCCGATCCATAAACAAATTAAACCCAATCTAAAATCAATAAAGGAATCGAACAACAAATCCTAGATCTGCAACATACTAGTATGAAAATCAACTACAACATTATCAACAACAAATCCATGAGAACCCTACTATTAATTCCAAACAAAAACAAATATTTATTAAAGTAAATCAAGTTAGCGTTTCTGGTCAATTGATCTAATAAGAAGACCGGTTAAAAGAGGGGTAACAAGAACAGCGTGGTGGTCAAACCTGTCAACGACGGCCAAACCCGTCACCGGTTAAGAGAGGGGTAACAAGAACAGAGTGGTGGTTAAACCCGTCAACTGCGATGAACAGGGGTAACAACAATCTGTTTCCTGTCAATGGTGGCATCTCGATTGAGGTCATGTGTAAAGATGATCAGATCCACACTCGTTCTACCGAAGAAAAACTTACATGAACTTGTTAATCTGACCACCAGCGCCACTCTTCTCTTTCTCTCGCAACTACCACTGCCGCCGGTGGGTGGGTTTTTATCTCCATCACCTGATGATGATGATGATGATGATGATGATGATGATGATGATGATGATGATGATGATGATGATGATGATGATGATGAGAGATGATGATGATGATGATGATGATGATGATGATGATGATGATGATGATGATGATGATGATGATGATGATGATGATGATGATGATGATGATGATGATGATGATGATGATGATGATGATGATGATGATGATGATGATGATGATGATGATGATGATGATGATGATGATGATGATGATGATGATGATGATGATGATGATGATGATGATGATGATGATGATGATGATGATGATGATGATGATGATGATGATGATGATGATGATGATGATGATGATGATGATGATGATGATGATGATGATGATGATGATGATGATGATGATGATGATGATGATGATGATGATGATGATGATGATGATGATGATGATGATGATGATGATGATGATGATGATGATGATGATGATGATGATGATGATGATGATGATGATGATGATGATGATGATGATGATGATGATGATGATGATGATGATGATGATGATGATGATGATGATGATGATGATGATGATGATGATGATGATGATGATGATGATGATGATGATGATGATGATGATGATGATGATGATGATGATGATGATGATGATGATGATGATGATGATGATGATGATGATGATGATGATGATGATGATGATGATGATGATGATGATGATGATGATGATGATGATGATGATGATGATGATGATGATGATGATGATGATGATGATGATGATGATGATGATGATGATGATGATGATGATGATGATGATGATGATGATGATGATGATGATGATGATGATGATGATGATGATGATGATGATGATGATGATGATGATGATGATGATGATGATGATGATGATGATGATGATGATGATGATGATGATGATGATGATGATGATGATGATGATGATGATGATGATGATGATGATGATGATGATGATGATGATGATGATGATGATGATGATGATGATGATGATGATGATGATGATGATGATGATGATGATGATGATGATGATGATGATGATGATGATGATGATGATGATGATGATGATGATGATGATGATGATGATGATGATGATGATGATGATGATGATGATGATGATGATGATGATGATGATGATGATGATGATGATGATGATGATGATGATGATGATGATGATGATGATGATGATGATGATGATGATGATGATGATGATGATGATGATGATGATGATGATGATGATGATGATGATGATGATGATGATGATGATGATGATGATGATGATGATGATGATGATGATGATGATGATGATGATGATGATGATGATGATGATGATGATGATGATGATGATGATGATGATGATGATGATGATGATGATGATGATGATGATGATGATGATGATGATGATGATGATGATGATGATGATGATGATGATGATGATGATGATGATGATGATGATGATGATGATGATGATGATGATGATGATGATGATGATGATGATGATGATGATGATGATGATGATGATGATGATGAGAAGTGATGATGATGATGATGATGATGATGATGATGATGATGATGATGATGATGTGATGATGATGATGATGATGATGTTGATGATGATGATGATGATGATGTTGATGATGATGAAGATGATGATGATGATGAACTGATGATAAATATTTATTTTTAATTAAATAAAAGGTAAGGATGAAATGACAAATATACCCTTGGATTAAAAGTGTAATTAACTTTTTTTTAACGGACCTTTTGGTCGTGGACTAAACTTGTTAACGGAATTCCATACTTAGGGATGAAACGCGTAATTTCGTGTACTCAGGGATGATACATGAAAGTTGGTACAAACCACAAGGACGAAAAATGTAATTAACTCTTTATTTTATTTAGTTTTTCAACTTTGATGTTAAATCCTTTTTAATTTATTTTTTTAATATAGGCCGACCTTATTATTAATAAAATATCTTTTTATCCTTATAAGTCTCCACAAAATTATATTATTATCTATATAGAAACAAAAACCTACAACCAAAAAAAAAAATAGTCGACTACCAAGAAATCAACTACCAAGAGGTTTTTTTTTATATATACTTTGTTTATATTTAATCATTATTATTATTATTTAACATTGAATTCTTATGTTATTGTTATTATTATCTCTTTTAATTTAGTTTGTTGTCCATTATAGGTTCATTATGACTTCTTCTTCAATAACAAAAAATAAGACCACATTAGTTCATCTTGAAGATCTTAAGCCAACACATGTTAACCATCATCTACGACTCCGTATTGTGCATGTATGGACTGTTTCGGAGTGGAACAACCCGAAGAAAATCAAAACGTTCGAGATGGTATTTGTTGATGAATTGGTATGTATTTTTCAAATTATATACTGTACACTTTTTGTTTCTCTTTTTGTTGAGCTTAACTCTAAATCTTTTAGTCTAAAATTGTTGTTTGTGTTTGTAGTAAGTTTAGATATAACAAACTGCAAATTTTTATTTAACTAAAGTTGGAAAAAAAAAGGGTAAACTGGAATCAATATTTATATGGAGTTAATTTTCATATGTTTCCTTCTTTAGTTTTCGTATTGATTAAGTTGTGATATTGGTCATAGGGATTTTGTCGTCTCCACGATGATTATCATGTTTAATATAAAAATTGAACCTTTTGTGATTTTATGATGCGGCTTTTGTTGGATTGATGTATGTAATTGATGAAGCTCAGAAAAGGTTCTTTCTTGATTGGCTTTTTCATATGTTTGAATTCATATATATTGTTTGAATTTGGGTTTTGATGGATTAGTATATGAATGCTGAATGTATTTTGTATAGTTGAACCTTTTGCAGATTTGATGGAATTTGATACATATAATGAGTTTGTTTATGTTTTGGATTTTGTTTGTATGAATAGTCAGTGGAATAACCATTGACTACTTATATTTAACACCTTATCATAAGGTCCTCTAATTTTCTGAAATTTTATATCAATTTTGAGGATCAATAGTAATAGAGAAATTTTATGGACCAGAATAAATACTATTATTGTATTATTTAATTTCATATTCATGTCCCTTTTATGTAAACAAAAAATATCCTACGATAGATGAATTTAAAATAAATCATTCATTATTCAAGTTAAGCAAAACCACATAAATTCAAGAAAGATGTTTTCGTGATAAAATTGATGTTTAGCTAATTCATACCCAGCAGTTTTAGTCTGTTATCACTTTCTTTTTCACTTCAAAAATGTGTAGTTAGATATGCCCCACTGATAATTATACATGCTTTTTATAAGATATTTATATTTGATCGAAACCAAAAGAAATTACTGTTTGCTCACTAGCTTTTCGTTGCATAAGAAAAGCACTCTTGAATCAGCTTTGACTGTTTATTTTAAGTCCGACTTTGTGGATGTTTTTTGAATTTGGGGTTTATTTCTTGAGCACACCCTATCAAACAATCAGATCATTGGTACGCTATGCAATTTTGCTTTTAAAAATTAAATTTTGTTTATCTAAATTTGAATTATCACCACTAACCATGTATATTTGACATGTATTCTTAGACATTATTGGTTTGGTTGTCGCTGTCGGATCTGAGATCCCAGGTTTTACACCCACAAACAAGGCTAACAAACGAAGAGTTCTTTGCTTGGAGGATACAGAGTACCCGTCTTCTTTTAACCTTTATACGTATTCAATGTTTTTACCTGTATACGTACATTAACATGATATTAATAATTTGTTTATTTTTTCTCTCATTTTCTATAGGGGAAGCAAATTGATTGCACTTTATGGGATGCCTATGTTGAACAATTTAACAAATATTTGGAAGGTCAAAATGGAGATAAACCCATTGTCATAATTGTTCAGTTCGGGAAGGTAAAAGGCTATAATAAAGGTGCATTATCGTTTGGGTCATCTTTGTATGCAACTAAGTTGTACATCAACGACGACATCCCGGCTATTCAAGAATTCATGGATAGGTATTTGTATATTATAAAAATAAGAGTTAATGACATAAATCGTCCCTGTGGTTTGCCTAAATAGTCAACTTTCGTCCTTTAAAATTCAAAACCTCAAGGACAGTCCTTTATAGGTGGATAAGGATCATGTTCGGTCCTTTGACTATTTGACCGTCAAGTGGTCTCCGTTAAACCCCCCACGTGACACCCACGTGAGGGGTACTCCAGTAATTTGCCACCCCCTCCGTTTCTCTTTCCTTTATTTATTTATATGTGTGTATATATATATAGATCTGATATATAGGTATACTATCCTACTTCCCCAAATGTGTTGTGTATATATACATACATATAACCTACAAATTCATTTCAACTATCAATGTCTCCCCTGCCATAAAACACACACTATCACAACCATTTGCAGATCTCAATCTGATGAACAACAATGAAAACCATCACATTCTCTAACACAACTTTGTTCCCTACCCATTCATAATCAATAGATAAAATTTAAATAAGTCCATAAACAATAAATTCAATCCATATATTCATTATCAATATATATACATATATACATAGTGGCAATGACGTTGATGATGAGAAATGGAAATGTACAGTCAGTGGTGGAGGGATTGTAATGGTGGACAAATTCGATAGCCGATAAAAAAAATCCACGCCGGAAAAGAGGACCACGCTAGAAAAGAAACCTTCACCGGAAATGGGTACTTCATAAAAAAAATTGGCTAACCTGGAAAAGAAACAACCGTCGGAAAAGACCCCATGCCGGAAAAGGATGAAATTAGATCTTCGCAAACACACACAAACACACACTGAAATCCAGATCCGATCTGAGCACACACCACCATATCTCCACCACTAAACCACTCTCAACCGCCGCCGTGTTCGACCTCAGACTGCCACCTCCATGATTCCGTTGTTGCCGTCCACAGCTACCGCCATGATCAACACTACTAAACAAAAAACATGTCTTTAGTTATATATTTCTTTGTCTTGATGTCTGGTTTCGCTTTTGTCTCCAAAACAGTGAGGGGACTCCAAAAACTCATCTTTTCATCTAGCTGCTACCCATAGCTTTTGTTTCGCTTTTTTTCTTGTATTGGGTGGATGGATAGAAAAGAAGAAACATATTTGAATGTATGTGTGTGTTTGTGTGTATATGTTGGAAACTGGGAATAGATAGATAGATTATTGAGGAAGTCAATATCTCAATTATTTATTTAGATGATTGGATGTATGTGTTTGTGATTTTGATTTTCAATTATTGATAGAAAAAAGATCTTTGTTTCAGATGAAAAGAAGAAAAGAATTGGAAAATATCATCAATGGTCCTTCTTTGAAGGTGGTTAATGACTATAATACTGGAGTACCCCTCACGTGGGGGGTTTAACGGAGACCACTTGACGGTCAAATAGTCAAAGGACCGAACATGATCCTTATCCACCTATAAAGGACTGTCCTTGAGGTTTTGAATTTTAAAGGACGAAAGGTGACTATTTAGGCAAACCACAGGGACGATTTATGTCATTAACTCTAAAATAATCTTCATTTTTTCTATTTAATATACTTGAATTTCAATTTTTTAGCTTTGATTAATATATTTTGAGACTACCCGTCCATTGGACGGGCCTGAGCACTAGTATACATATATAATAATCAAATTTTATCTTTACGTTTGATGTATTATATGACTTTTATAATAATTTTTTTAAGTATATCCTATTATTTTAGAATCAAATATTTTAAATGATTTATTGTATAATTTAAATATTCTCCAATATTATTTGACTAGAATACTAGCATAAATAAATAACTTTATTGATATATATATTTTTTCTCTAAACGTAAGATCTACAAAAATAAAATATAAAAGAATTGAAGTTGCATTTAGATTTATTTTTTTACAGAGTCATTAATTTATTAAATTTTATCATAACTAATTGTCTTACCATGCAATGCATGGGTTTAATCTAGTTTATCTATACACATTGATTTATGTGTGTTTTTATTGGGAAAAAGTGAACTTTTATGTGATTAGTTTGGTAATTTAATGATTTAGATACAATAAATAAATAGACATGGATAAATTTATAAGGGACCCGATACTTACTAATGACTTTAAAAAAAAAATAATCAACCATTCTTAAATAATTGGTTGACAAATAATAATAATAACCTGAAGCAATTTTAAAACATTATTATACATAATGATATATTAGTATTCTTATGTAACATCATTATTATGCATGGAACATAAAAACAACACGTAAACGAATTTAAGGTCTGAACTTCGTTGCATTAATACAATGAAAAGAAAAAAAAAACGTTACATAAACAAAAGTTACATAACCAAAATATATAAAGATGCATCAATGAGATTATTTTTATGTTATACAAAAGATATGAGGATTTAAAGTTTTTCCTCTAAAATCTTTTTATACAGTTATTATTTTTTGATCATGAGACTTATGGAGTTATGAAAAACATCAAAGAAATGTGAATCTAATTTTGTTGTTGTATTAAAATATTAAAGATATAAGGAATTAACCAAACTTGTGGTCTATAACAATCCCCATAAATAAATGATTGCAATTAATCAATATCATTTTTTTGCTTATTTCTAAAGGAAAGAGATAATTGGTCACACCTATTGAGGGATTCCGCACCTCAACATAACTATATCAACCTGTTAACGACCGACGAAAGCTCAGGGATACCAGGAGGTGGCTGAGATGAGGATGCTAAGGTGGACATGAGGAAAGACCTTGCTAGACAAGATCCCAACGGGTGCCTTAATGGAATTGAGCTCGAAGTGGGAACCATCATTAACAAGCTCAAGGAAAGACGATTGGGATGGTTTGGCCATGTCAATAGGAGACCAAACAGCACCGCTAAGGATAGCGGAATCGATTCAGGTAGACGGCGTGAGGAGTAAAGGTAGGCCTAAAATGAGGTGGGAGGATAGGCTAGCGAATGACCTAAAGGAGCTTGGCTACATGACTTGCGATAGGACTACCTAGAGAACTAGGATTAGAGTAGAGGAATAAGATAGGTGATTTTGGGGTGTTAGATGTATAACATAGGCTGAATGGCATATTGGCATTGTATTTCTATATAGACCTATCGAAAGACGTTTGAGATGGTTTGGTCAGGCAAAGGGGTAGGCCTAAACTGGAGGGGATGGGGTAGATAAGTGAAAGACTAACAAGAATTTGTTTTTTAGAGGATATGACCTACGATATGAAGATTTGGAAGACTAGAATTAGAGTAGGGAAATATGACATGTATTTACCCTTTTCATTTGGGGTAAGGTAGGGGGCTTAGTTAGCAGCCTTTATCCTATATGGGCTTTACGTTCCTATAATTTATGTTTTGTTGAATATGTCCTAAGATGGTTTTATGTTTTAGGTTTTTGTTATTATATCTTATCATTATCACTATTGTAAAACTCCCTTAATCGAGCCGAGTACCCCCTAAGAACTGGGTACCCCCTAAGAACTCGTACAAGGTAAGGCTTCGAGTCGGCCGACTACTTCGAGTACTCCCCGCTACCCGCTTTGATCCTCCGAGTAATCCCTGCATAGATCCGAGTACTCCAAACTACCTAGTCGACGGTCCAGCGACTTTGGCAACCTTGATTATTGTTGTATCCTTTAAACACATATTTACACTAGTAATTTTCTCAATAACTATTACATTATATCTTGTATTCTATTCTATATGGGCACTTACCACACATACTTGTCTATTTCGTCTTTTGATTGGAGGTTTTTCTGAAAGTAGTCTCTCAACTTTTAGAAAGAGGCAACTTACAAGTCTGTCTATATTATATCTTATCCTGTGATTGAGTACCGTTGTTGATGTAGATATAGTTATTGAGAAAATTACTAGTGTAAATATGTGTTTAAAGGATACGTATTTTTCTACCAAGTTTAATGTAGGAATACTTACGAGCTGGTGACTCAAAGCCTTCTCAAGTTGCTCCACGACCACGCTCATAAATGGTCGGTTTTCTCTACGGGCAACCAAGCATTGAGAGGCAATGAACGAGAACCTGTCAAAGGAGTCTTTGGCCATTTGATTCCGCAGATTGGAATCAACGATTTGCTCTAACGTTCCTTTTTTGTAATATTCAAGGGCCACTTTAGCTAAAATCTGAGGTTGTTCCCCAGGCTTTTCTTCAATAATATAGGCCGGCTTTGACTATTTGACCGTCAAGTGGTCTCCGTTAAACCCCCCACAAACATCAGATTTCTGTGTGAAAGTATACGTACGAAAACATTCTGGGTCAACGTATCCCGGTGTGCCACAAACATTGGAGATAAGAAAAGTATGTGTCTGATTTGCAGGACCCATTTTGGATAGCCCAAAATCCGAAATCTTAGCTTTCAAGTTCTCATCCAAAAGGATGTTTGAGCTCTTGACATCGCGGTGGATAATTCTTTGTTTAGATCCAACCTCATCGTGAAGAAACTGTAGCCCACGCGCAGCGTCTAAGCAAATCCGCAGACACTGGATCCATGTTAGTTCCTTCTTTTTTAATAGTGACTCAAGACTCCCATTGGTTTCAAACTTATAAACTAGTAACTGCTCACCGCCTTCTTTACAAAATCCAAGAAGAGATACAATGTTTTCATGTTTGTATTGTGAAAGTAAAGTAACCTCGGTGACAAATTCACGGTCTCCCTGCCCCCACTTCTTATCTAACTGCTTTACGGCAACTGTGCCGTATTGTTTGGATTCGCCTCGGTACACTTTCCCAAATCCAGTCGATGCGATTAAGTCCTTTTGGGAAAAATTGTTAGTTGCCGATAATATGTCTTGAAGTGAAATCTCCAAGTGCTTTACATCTTTGATGGGAGACATGAATATGAAGACAAGACACACACTCTAAAGTGTGTGTAGCAAGAGGACCGGTCAAACCAAATGGTTTCAGGTAAAACTAAAAAAAAAAAAAAAAGAGAGATATGTGCATAAGAACAAGAGGAGGGTAATGATCTGAAAGAGAAAAGTGTGATTATATAAAAGAAGAAAGAGACATGAAATAAAGACGAAAATGTTGTTGACTCAAGACTACTAACCGGAAATTGTGGAGGAATTTTCCTACTGCATGTGGGTTAGGTGGGGTGGTGCTGTGGTAGAACAATAATGCAACTGGGACAATAATGTATATTGAAGTAATCTTTCTAAACATTAGCTTAATAATCTTTTTAAAACCATATGAATGATCTTTTTAAAACCATATGAATGTAAGTAGTTTTTATTTAATTTTTTTTTTTTATCTTTTATTCCTTGATTTTTCACATGTTACCATCTTATAATTTAGGAAGATTTTTATGCTTATGAATTAAGAGAATTATTACCCTATTTAAAATTCAATACTCCTGTTAAAAATTATTCCTCCTTATATATTTAAGAGGACAAGGATCCTCTAACGTTGAAACAACTAGACTGATAAAGTTAGAGAAATCTTAATTTTTGGATTATATACAGGCGCCACCACCACCTCCAACAATCTCCTCCACCACACCGTTGTCACGTTGCTGCTGACTTCACTCGTTGATATGATCAAGTCACTTTAATAAACCTAAAAAAATTACGGTGTTGTGACACTTTGGACACTTAACTCCATATCTAATTCTAAGTGCAAGTTATAAAACTTATAAAGTGATAACAGGCCGGGTCTCTTGATAACAAATATTTGACAACGTGATATGTCCTAATCAACACAACCCCGTTATTAATAGAATATAAGAAGATGTATGGAAAAATACAGGGGAGCTGAGATGGCAATAATATAGACAGATTACATCAGTATGTCCATAAAGGACATAAAAGTAGTGTTGAGCAACTTTGGATGGTAGCTTGGTCCAATATTACAATTTTACAACACAAAAGAAATGAATATATTTGCAATAGATAAATCGTTTCATTGCGAACGGATTCATTTTGCTAAATGATAGATGGGCTCTCTGATGAGCCTAGTGCAGGCCCATTATAGTTATTAATTCATGGACAACTTTGAAGTCTTAAAAAGTTACAAAGTTACAAGATTTCGTGGTCCAAATGACTCTTAATGATGAAACCGATAGATGGACAAGTATTTACAAGATTTCGTGGCCCAAATGACTCTTAATGATGACTTCAAAATCTTCGGTACGTAAAAGCAATGAGACGTTGCATTTGAAAAATATACCGTTTCATGTGATACACATTTGATCAAGTGGATTCGTTCGTACATAATGAAAAAGGTTACTATTTTTATCATAGCAAGAAGATTGTGACCTCTTCTAGGCACATGTTAACTTAGATGAACAAGGTGATAAATATGCATTACTACACAATGTGTGATGAATGTCGACGATGAAGATTCAGCAGCACGTACATGGTATATCGTTAATTGAATGCAAGTAGCTCGTGAGTTGTGAAACACAATATCGAAATGGTGGAAGATAGATCTTGTCACATGAACTTCCCTCAACTCACTACTTTTCTTAATCTCCGGTTATATAAATAAGCTGCCCATAGTAACCACATATATTTCATCTAATATATGAAGGGGTCAACCAATCGGAAATTCGGGTTTTATGGTTCAACACCCGTAACGTCGATTCCAAATTAAGGTCCCAGCTGGTGTGTTTTTTTGGATAGCAAATAGGAATAGAACGGCCAAACTTACATATAATATCACGACACATATATACGATTGGTTAACATTATTGGATTTAAGCCCACAACTATATATAAGGCAAATGTTATTCGGCCTTTTGATACTGCGACTAAAAGTTATTTCTTTCAAATGATAAACATGTCCCGTGAAAGGAAAGAAATGTTCTCTCGAATTTATTATTATGTTTGCCTAAACATATATCGTATTATATATGTAGGTTAAGTATAGCGAGTTATTATGTGAGATATTGTATAGTCTAAATTTTAATGTGATGGTGAGAGGAAAAAAAAAAGCAAGTCTAATTAATGTGATAACAGTATAATATTGATATGTTATAATTTTTCTGGATATGACTCGATATTATTTTATGTGAGAGTTGGGAGGTATTTTAAGAGTTGATTGTGGCTCTTCCATCGATAAGAAGTACTGTAGTAAAATACTACTCGTAGTATAACTTCTTAAACATTGTAATTTCGATATCCATCTTTTACGGTACGAGAAAAAAATTCCCAGAGGGACAAAATTATAAAATTCATGAAAAAAAAATCTAAAAAGTACAAAATTATAAAATTCATGAAAAATAAATCTAAAAAGGGATAAAATATTAAAAAACAATAAGAAAATTTTAAAAATCTATGAAAAATTTAAAAATACATGACAAAATTTAAATTTTGAGGGGCATTGGACCTCCTTGCACCCTTTAGTACCACCACTGTCTTTTAGATAACACAAGTTTTTATTAATAATTTGATCAATAATATGGGTAATAATAAAATATAACGATGGGGATCATTTGGCGGGTATAGATTGGAACATGTCGTGGGCACAATAACGTAAGAGAGAGGCTTCTTTCCTTAAATTTCATTTAACAATTGTCAATTGGCATTTTGAATTGAATTGAATTTCCGTGTAAATATTAGGGCGTGTTTGGCACAAGCTTTTTAAGGAGCTTTTTAGGAGCTTTGGCTTTTAATTTGGATGTAAAGCTCCTCTTATGTCAAAAGCTTTGTTTGATAACAAGTAGCTTTAGCTTTTATTTTGATACTAAAAGCTCTTTAACAAAACGCTAGTCTTAGAAGCGTTCTATTAAAAGCCAAAGCTTCTAATATGGAAAATTCCACATATACCCCTATTTTTACGTTGGCCTCTTTTCAGTATATATCCCTATTTTTAATCTTATTCCATGTTATACATACAGCAAATCACACGCAGCCCTAATCCATTCTCTTATCTTGTTCATCTCTTCTCGTAAGTGCCGTAATAATCTTTAATTTATTTTTATTTAGTTTTTTTTTTTTACAAATCTTTGAAGTTTCTTGATTATATTTGATAAATTTGAATATGGTTATAATCGTATATTATTTTTAGTTTCTTTTTTACGTAAAATTCTAGTTGCTAGCCTATTTTACTTTTGATAGTATGTAACTTGATTAGTGTAGTTTGACAATATATGTCCATATAATGGAATCGTATCTTGTAGATTAATTTTGTTTATTAGATACCTTCATTGTTAAAATCTTGCCCATTGGCTCTGAACAAAATCAGAACTCAAATCTGAACTTCTGGGAACCATCTAACTAGGTGGTTGCTAATTACCAATCTGCAATTTAAAAGTAACTATGCTAATGACATGATGTTTACAGTGATAGAACATCATCCAAATTACATACCACGCGACGAACTTCATGATGTTTATGGTCATGGAACAAACTTCGAAAACTCTTTTGAAGGAACGTCTAATGAGATAAAACATATTCGTGATCAGATTGCTGATTTGATATGGGATGCACGTCGTCGATGATTTGTTAATAGCATTTTATATTTGAATTTGCTTTTAAGTGTTTTTTGCATTTACTTATATATGTGACATTTTTATAGTTATAATATTTTGTCCCTTTTAGTCATTTTACACTTTTAAGTTACAGCTACAGTTAACATGTCAAACGTTTTTAAAAAGCTAAAGCTCCTATTAACAGCTTTGATGAAAAGTTACAGCTTACAGCTAAAACTTACAGCTACAGCTTAAAGCTACAGCTACTAGGTACAGCTAGTTTTGCCAAACATACCTATATATTTTCCTACTTTTACAGTTTACTCCCTTGTTATCTTTAGCTTTTACAGTCAACCACTTATTAGCATTGTGTTACATATAGCCCCCTTAACTTGGCTACTTAATGAATTCTGCAATTGAATATTAGAATTGTTCTAGTATACTCCTTAACCTAATAGTTTGAATTAATAGTCAAAACAACAAGACTTGGAGTGAATTTTCAAGATCAAGACTAAGAGTGAATTTAACAATCTTCAAGTTAGAGTACGATTTTTCATCATTTTACACTTCATCTTTTAGTTTCAAAACTTTTATTTAAGTGTGTAAGTCATGCTAAATTATATACAACAAAAAGGAAAACAAAAATAAAAATATATTTGATTACAAGGATACAAAATAAAGGTTGTATTTAATATGAGAAATGACATTTTTACATTTCAATACATATTTAACACTACTATTCTAAACTTAAATACTTATAGACCATACATATAGGTATAGTAAAAGCAATTTGCATAATCGTGTGCAAACAAGAAAAGCATAAGGGAGGGGGATGAGAACTAAGGGCAACAATTCGTGTCATCGAGTTGACGGGGTTGAATTGATGTATTGGTGGATTTATATTAATATACCTCAACATTAACCCGACCTGTTTGAGTAAGTGTGTAAAAAAATGTGAACCATAATCTAACTCCTTTAAAAAATATAGTTGCGTCGATCATTTTACTACCATATGAAAATCAAAAGGTGCTTGTAAACACAAATTCAAATCGACATTACACCGAGAACACAAATCTAAACTCAATATCAAAGTGACCATATATGTGCCTACTCCAGGAATCTAAGTTCAATACTAAAGCATACAAATGCCTTTCAAGTCTTGAAATAATCATATTAATCATATTTTTACTACCAGAAAAAAAAAATCCTTAAAAAAATCTGACATGTTTACCTAGTTTGTCAACTGATTTAAAATAAAATTAAATAAATTGATAAAGTGGCAAGTTAATGTGTCAAGATTGAACGATTCTAACCCATTTACTTTGAGGTCGATATCTTATAAAGTTCAATTGGAGGCAAAATTTACCGTACCTGATAATACCGAGAACTCTCTACATTTACTCTAACAGAGTATCAAGTAGTAATTGACAAGGGTATGAAAAGCAAAATGAAGAAAACATGTGGGGGAGCAGGAAAACATCCCAAAAATAGAAACATTTTCATAAAACTCTTTTTCGTATCTACTCCGTGGACTTTTTGCAGATCCTCTGAACACAAAAACAACACCCCCCCACTTTCATCGCCGCCAACCAATCTCCAAACTTCCACCGGAAATGACTCACTACTTCATCTAGTCACACACCACCTATATTTTATATATATTTATTATACAAAACAGAATAAAAAATGGATGGAAAAAGAGGAATATCATTGTCGGTACCATCAACATTAACCCGACCTGTTTGAGTAAGTGTGTAAAAAAATGTGAACCATAATCTAACTCCTTTAAAAAATATATTTGATTACAAGGATACAAAATAAAGGTTGTATTTAATATGAGAAATGACATTTTTACATTTCAATACATATTTAACACTACTATTCTAAACTTAAATACTTATAGACCATACATATAGGTATAGTAAAAGCAATTTGCATAATCGTGTGCAAACAAGAAAAGCATAAGGGAGGGGGATGAGAACTAAGGGCAACAATTCGTGTCATCGAGTTGACGGGGTTGAATTGATGTATTGGTGGATTTATATTAATATACCTCAACATTAACCCGACCTGTTTGAGTAAGTGTGTAAAAAAATGTGAACCATAATCTAACTCCTTTAAAAAATATAGTTGCGTCGATCATTTTACTACCATATGAAAATCAAAAGGTGCTTGTAAACACAAATTCAAATCGACATTACACCGAGAACACAAATCTAAACTCAATATCAAAGTGACCATATATGTGCCTACTCCAGGAATCTAAGTTCAATACTAAAGCATACAAATGCCTTTCAAGTCTTGAAATAATCATATTAATCATATTTTTACTACCAGAAAAAAAAAATCCTTAAAAAAATCTGACATGTTTACCTAGTTTGTCAACTGATTTAAAATAAAATTAAATGGGTAACAGGGGAGGGGGATACCCCGGTGAACATACCAAATTTTGTGGACTTCTCTTTATAGTACTTTGTATTAAAATTTTATGCAAGTAACTGTTTAGCAGACATTTAATGAATGTAATGTAAATGAAAGGTTGAAATCAAGGACTATAAAACTTCTTATACTAGTACCAGTAGCAAGGACGCCATAAAATCTTGATAGATGACTCTGAATGATGTTGGATTGTAAATGTCTTTCCATATTCACGTTCCTCGTCATAAAATTCTGAGCAATCTCTTGCGACTTTTGTTGTTTGCAACGGATACTGCTTATTTTTCATAGGAATGAGTTCAACTGCAAACCTGCTTTCACCTTCATAAGATGTCTCATAATGGGTGCCTATGGAAATGGAAATAGTGTTGTATGCAGAATTCAACCGTTTGGCGTGCCTTATTAATGAGTTAAAGGAAACATATCCTACATATGTTGAAAGGAAAGAAGACTCGGGTAGTGGTTCATCAGACTCCTGCAAAACCCCAGACCCGGAATCTTCGTCTAGATCCTGCTTGATACTTATCGTAAAAAATAGTTCGTAGTAGTTGTTAGAGTTGAACATCAAGAAACCAGAATAGTCATTGTACCAATTATCTGGAAGTCGCAATGTAAATGTCTTTCCCCTGCTTGATCTATCTACAAACCTCTCTGGAATGTGTCGCCCTGCAGAATGGGTGAAACTGATAAAGTGGTCTTCAATAGCATTTCCCTGTGGCCACCAATATTAATTAAACGCCTGTAATTGTGTGGGATTATATATTACAGATTGGAATTGATAAGGTAAAGCCTAACTTGGAGAATAGAATCTAGTTACATGTCACCACCCAGTGCACTTAGTCCACTATTCCTTCCAAAAACAGAGACATTCCACAACCATTTACTTGATATCTTTCCAACAACTTCAAGTGAGTAACACCAATCTGCTCTAAGAACAGCTAAGCTTGATGGAAGCCCCGACAATTCCACAAGGCTTCTGCATTGCGACACATCAAGCCATTTGAGTCGAGGGACTTTCAAGATGCTAAAATTTAGTCGTGAAATTAAGTTTATTGAAAGATCCAGTTCTAATAAGTTGGGTAAGTCCCAAGCATCATAGTCAATGTCTTCATCTCCCAAATGGCATTGTCTGAGAGTCAACTTTTTTAAGCACCTGCTTACAACTTGTAACCCTATATGGTTCATGCCCTTTTCAAGTATGAAAGGCTCAGATACTTCATCGTCATAAGCATTGTTGCTGTGACAACATGGAAAACAAGTAACACAAAGTTTTGTACAGTGTTGTCCAAAGGAAGCGACTTTTTTCCCAATCTTAGAAAGTTCCTTGCAGTCTGAGATTATAAGAGTCTCGAGTTTCTTTATCACATTCATGGGTGGAAACATCTTATATCTGTAACAGCTTTCTATGCTTAAATAAACAAGTCTTTCCAAGCGTCCTATCGATGGATGAATCTCCTCCACATGTGGACAATCAGAAAGCGTGAATTTTTCAAGATTTGGAAGTCCACCAAAGTCTGGTGTTACGATCAGGTTATCAAAAAATTGAAGTTTGATCATTTTCAGATTTGGCAGAGACTGTTACATAGAAGGGCAGATAAGTCAGATAAGTTAGCCAACATATTCATCTTTTTTAAGCAGAGTTGATTCATAACTACTTACCCTCTTATTCCATTTAGATACAGCAATAAGCTGTTTAGGGTGTTTGAGATTTCTTATCAAATTGGTATCTGATTCTTTTTTGTGAGTGATATAAATTGTTTTCGGTGAGCAGTTTAAGTAAAAATTTTGTAACTGGTTATTTCCAAAAGCAATAAACAAACAAAAAGCTTTAATAAACTTTCAGAAACACCCTAATTATAAGCCATCTATCCAAAACACGCATATATGTGGTATATTGCCTATGGAGAGAGAAATCAGCTTGGTGGTCAACGTATCAGTATAGAGAAAGTCAACTAGGAGGTCAACATAACCAAGCTGTTAGTTTTTTTACAGGACATACTTGAACCTAATGAGACATGAATCCACAACCTCATGGTTAGTTGGCTACCATGATACCAATGTCCACAAGGTCAAGGCTGTTGGTGTAAAAGATAGCCAAAGTATCATATTTATAGTTTCTCCCAAGTTAATTTTTTTCACATGGCGTTTCATAGTGCAAGACATATTATCTTAAGTTGATGATTACAGAATCACAACTATTCCGGGCAAACTAATCGTCCTTGATGCTTATCGACAAATATAGGTGTCTATGAAATCAAAAGCAGAAACTATAAGATTCAAGCTTTCAATCTGTTAGGGTTATAGATAATAATAACTACTTAAAAACATAACCTAGTAAGTATCAGGGATTATAACTCACCATCTATTATGCTTTCAACCATATTATCAAAATATAAATTACCTTATAACCCTTCCAAAGTTGTCTTTGCTGACCGCCTCTCAATATTAGACAACATAGCTCCCCTGGTGGAAAATTTTTGGGCAATGAACTCGCATGACGATCACTCCAATCAATCCACCGGAGTTTCTTCATGTTTGAAATAACATGACGATTATGATGTGGCAACGAATCATACATATAGGAACCAACACTTATTGCTTCAATCTTGTCGAGTTCCTGTGATAAAGCAAAAAAATGGTGCCAGAATTGATTACTTAAGATTAGTACTTCTTTCTAGATGCATATTAGATTAACTATTACCTTCGTTGCATCCATAGCCCATATGGTTTGAACATCTTTCTTCTCCCAAATCCTACTATGTTTTTCAGGATTATTAGGATGTTCTCCTCTAACAATGTTGTGTCCCATTTCTTGTACCAAATCATGCATATCATACGTACATTCTGAAATAGTTATGAGAGCCTTTTGAATCAACACTTTAACACCTATAACAGGGTAAAGACCACAAGCATCAAAGATATCCATTGCAAAAACTTTATTTTTTCCCCTAAAAAAACATGCAATATCAAGGAACAACCTTTTTTCTACGTCTTTAAGCCCATCATAGCTAATTTTTAGAGTTTCCAGAATATCATCATGAGAGTGTTCTTTCAATCTAGCTAATGCACTCTTCCACTCATTCATATCTTTGTCACATAAAAAAGAACTCAAAACTTTAAGTGCTAACGGGAGCCCATTAGCATAAGAAACCACATCTTTTGAAAGCAGCTCATAATCTTTGGTAGGTCTGTAAGCCCCAGATGCATGCTTGCTAAAGAGCTCCGTAGCCTCAGCATCATCTAACAAGCTAATTTGGTGTATCACATTTACTTTATGAGCGTTTAGTAAATTCTCATCTCTAGTTGTTATTATAATTCGGCTTCCTTCACCAAACCAGTCATGTGATCCGGCTAATGCCTTTAAGTGGTCAATGTGATTGACATCATCAAGAACAATCAAGACCTTTCTATGGCATAACCTGCTCTTTATCATGCGCCTTCCTTCCTCAACTCTCCCAATTTTCACTTTATTTTGTGTTGAAATAGCAGAGAGAAATTTTTCTTGCAGCTCTTCCAAACCATACTTACTTGCTTTCTCCCGGATATTTTTAACAAAGCAACAATTATCAAATTTGCCAGAAACGTTATCATAAACAGACGACGCAAGAGCAGTCTTACCACCACCACCGACCCCCCATATTCCAATCATGAGCACACCACCTGACCCAATTTCTAATTTAAACTTCAAAGCTTGCACGCGAGTCTCCATCCCATGAGGGGTTCATCTTCATTTGAAACTAAGGAATATAACTTATGAGAAATTGTGTTGACAATTTCTTTTATGAACTTTGACTCATGCCTGCACATTAGATCATTAACATAAGCTCACAATATTGAAAAAGGGGTACATCGTCCATGTATAAGAAAAAGTTGTCTCTAGGAACTCTTAACTAAAGTCGAGATGACAATTAGCTCTTAACGATTAGTCAGTATATTCATAACTGTAAATTTTGCAACAAATTGCAGTGTTGCTTTCTTTTCTGTACTCTTAGAAACATCAAATTTAGGGAAGTAGAACTGAAAGAACTATAAATACACATGTGTACGTGCAAGAGCTTAATTAACCTTTTAATTTGTATACAGTTAAATATGTTTTTGTATCAAAAGTAGAATTATTCTGCACTTCTGCATATATAGTAGAACCACAAATTGTATCCATGGTTCTAGATATGAAATAGCGAGTTTGATGATCAAATTTTGTTTTGTCTTTATCTTTAGAAAACTTGTTTGATCATGTTGAAAATACAAACATATCTATAATCTATATCTATAATCTATCTATAATCTTTTTTAAATCTCAATTAAAGAAATTGAAGTACCTAAAATACCCTCTCTTTTATTCATTATAATTTAAACATCTCTACCTAATATACCTAACCCTTAAATAATTTACAACATAAATCCCACAATCCTTAGAATAACTACACTATCTCTTTTAACATCAATTACTTTTACATTCACCACCATTGTCGCCCCCACCACCCGTCACCACCGCCGCCACCACCACCCCGCGCCACTACCACCATCGCCGCCGCTTGCGGGGGCATATGAGTGGTCTTAATTAGAGGAAAGGAAGTGATAAATCCTCCTAAAACCATAAGATCATGACATGTGAATTCCACCGAATCTCTTTATTAATCTTATCTCTTCCACATTTCGATTATTAGACTACTATTATTTTAGGAGGATCTATCATTTCCCGATCGTAAAATGATGAAACATATATACGAAAAAGAAAAAGGAAACAAATTAAGTACCCATTTGCAGTGTCGTCGGGTACCCATCCAGAAAGGCTACCGGCAGCCACTAGTGCTGTTCTCCATGATTCAACTTTCTCCTTGTTCACCAACTCATCATGTTTCACAAATGCTACTCCATATTTCCCTTTTTGTTTCCTTACATCAGAGGGATCCACGTGATAGAATATGGGGATCACAATTTGCCCTCTCTCCTCCTTGCATTTCATAATATATGCAAGTTCATCCAAGCACCATGAAGAATCCGCATAATTCTCCGAGAATACGATGACAGCAATACGGGATTCAAATATAGCTTTCAAGAGGGCTGGACCGATGGACTCGCCTCTAGGAAGTGCTTCATCGTCCTTGTAAGTATAGATTCCGTGTTGTGTAAGAGCAGAGTAGAGATGATCTACAAAGGTCTTACGGGTGTCTTCTCCTCTAAAACTGAGGAACACATCATGGTTCCACAACTGAAAAGACTCGGATTTAGATGATGATGAAGATGCCATTATTGTTCGATCTGTATAGCAGTTGGGTGTGTATTCCCTCTTCTTGCCTTTTTAGATTTGAACAGAACTCCAAGTTAAGGGAAATGGATAAATGTAAGAAGGTAAAACAAAAAGTTGAAAATGATCTAACTGATCGAGGGAGACATTTAAAAGCATGTTAGCTGTTTGTGGTCTCCATTTCCAGTGGACTTTTTTTCGAATATTATCTTTTTCAGATTTTCTTTTTTAATTATGTCCTTAGCAAGTTAAGGAGAATGCTCCTAATTCATTAACCTAAAAGTCCTAATTCATCGGATG
The DNA here is from genome assembly GCA_034093135.1 of Erigeron breviscapus. Lineage (NCBI taxonomy): Eukaryota > Viridiplantae > Streptophyta > Magnoliopsida > Asterales > Asteraceae > Erigeron > Erigeron breviscapus. The sequence goes on along the minus strand of CM067167.1, from coordinate 110,367,425 downwards.
TGGAAATTCAAGGGGTAAAATTAGGAAATAGATTAAGTGGAATCCATTTGTCACATTTATATGGTTTTAGGATGATTTTTAGGCTAATGTTTAGGAGGATTAATCATTTTCTTAATTATTCATTTTTGTATTATTATTCTTTTTCAGATTTTATTATTATTATGTCCTTAGCTTAAAGTTAATTGCAACTAAACTAGCCTGTGTTAAAATAAAACATAAGTTAATTTTAAACAGCTTGAAACATTCCAGGAAGTTTTATAAGGTGCCTACATGTCAAAATTTAGAGAAAAAAACATACATTATTGGTACAGTCTGAATTTAAACATAATAGGATATTTAATCGTATACAAAAGACCTTTCAAATATCTGACATTATTATAATGAATAATCGACTGATTATCAGTCTCCCACCGACTAGTCCCACATCTAGCACATGGGAAGGTAAATCATATAGTTGAAGGAACATATGAAGGTTTTATTTTTTGTTTAATAGAAACTTGTGTTAGATTATCATTGATGCAATATGGATCGACCCAACCAGGCCAACTTTAAGCCCAATTGAAGACCCGGTCAGAGATTATTCTTTCCTACTTGGAGTGCAAGCTAAAACAATATTTAGCTATTGATTTTTATTAGAATTTGTGTTGATTTAGTTTCCTATTTTATTGCCTAAAAACTTGGCTACCTTTAGGCTTTAAATACGTCTTATTTTTCAACTTGGGAACTCAGTTTTTTGTGATTATATTTTTCTGAATAAGAATTATTCAAGTTTTGGTCTTTGATTCATCATTAGTTCTCTTGAGCCATTTGATTGCATAAGAAACTGCATCAGGTGGTAATCATAGCTCAGGTTAATTCAAATGGCTATGCGTGATGAGAACCACTTTTTTACACGCCGAATCGCCGAAAGAGGCAGCGATGAAATTGTGTTCTATTCACAAGATCGCAAGATACAGGAAACTGACCCAAAGGATGTCATCTGGGATGAGATCATTGGGAAAGAGGAGCATCCTGCAGACGGCGATGGTTACAAGTTTCAGGAAACCGACTCAACGACTTTCATCTGGGATGAGAACGATGAGAAGGAGGAGTATCCTGAAGATTGTAGCGATATTTATCTATCACCTTCTTGTTTCGATAACTATGGAGACGAGGTGGTGAGTTACAAAGATTATTGGTGGGTTACACAAGCCTTGAACGCGGTTGTCATTCAAGAGGGGAGTATTGTTGAAGAAAAGATTACTGAAGGTAGTCTCGAGTGTGGAAAGGTACTTACTGGTAGTTCAAATGATTTTGTGATGACTGAAAAGTTAGAGATCAGTAGCGTTACTGATCCTCTGTTGGTTTCGAATGGTGATGCCATGGCTTCTGGGGCAATGGTGGTTAAGAGCTGTCATCAGGAGACTATATTGACGGCTAACAGTATGATAGTTCCTTATGTTGAGTCGTATATGGTGAATAAGTTAAATGTGAGATTGGTAAAAGTGGAAATTCAAGAGGTGATATCTCAAACTTTTACTTTTATATATCAAAATATTATTATTAATGGGGTTGAGGATAATTTGGATCAATATACTGAAAAGATAGAGTATTCTGCAATTATGGGATACAATAAAAAAAACTATAGTAGGCGTCGATATTGCTGGCAATTCCTTAGATGTGAAAGTTACATTTGGATGTGGCATGCATGATTTAATTCAATTAGCTTATGGTGGACATATTGAATTCTTTAACCACGTCATGATGCTCATGAGTATCATTCAGAGTGAAGTACCCTACGACCCGGGTGGCTAGCGTTTTGAGAGCTATCAAGACTCGAGGACGAGTCTTTTATGAAGAGGGGAGAATGATGCAGAGACCTGTGACGACCAACCCAACCCGCAATATCTTTTATTTAAATAAGTAATCTTTTATTTTTATAAGTTATCTTTTTAATTATTAGGATAATTACTAATTGATTTGTTTCCTAGTTTAATGGATTTAAGATTAGTATAAATAGGGGTTTTTGGTGATTGTAAAGTTCAGTTGATGATTATTGAGTTTTATAAAAATGGCTCGACGTGTTTCTGATTATCGTATTTGTAGAATCGCCGATCGAGGCAACGAAGAAGATGGTTCAGATTCGCGTGCTCGTGTTGAAGATGGATTTTCTACTCACAGATTCGCCGACCGAGGCAGTGATGGAGTCTATGCTGACGCACGGGATTTTGAGATCGAAAGACTCAAGCCACGAGTCCTAGATCTGGAAACACGACCTCTCAAGGAAACCGAACCAAAGGGGTACGTCCGGGACGAGAACTTTGGGGAAGAGGAGAATCCTTACGGTACGTGTGATTTTATTTATGGTTCTTTACCGGTTTTTGATGAATATGACGATGAGAAATGGTATTCTTGGGCGACCGGCTGCTCAACCTATAAAGAAGATCGAATCTGTGATGCTTTACTCGAAAAATTTTATAAGAATTTTAACAAAAACGTGATAGTACTGAAAACTCTGAACTTTAAAATCATTTTTATCACGACTCCAGTTCCTTCAAACCTGCTTACCGTTGGCAAAAAGATGGATTCTTTCTTATGCTTGTATTCTGTATCATGGGTATCAAAAGATATTATCCTTTTCTGTCACTGTTTGAAGCTTCTGGGTCAGGCTTATTTTTATTCTTGCTTTAGTTTTGTTTACCGGTTTCTGTTGCAAATGGTGGCCGTAAAGTGGATGGAGAAAGCTTTTAGAATAAATTGCATTAAGTGCTCGTCCATTTTTTTGGGTAAGTTACTGATATTAGGTATAAAGATTATCTCTTGCCTTGTTATACGGGATTTGATTTTAATTGGGATTTATTCTACCAATAATATTAGTGGAATGTTGGTTGATCTCACAGTAAAGGCATATTTATATCCAATTCTCAATAAATTTGGTCTGACCAACATATGGAATACTCCGACACTCGATTTTTCTGGATGGATCCTACTAATCTTAATATATGTGATAAGCCCTTTGCTTTTTGAAGAAGTTTTACAGGTGATGGGTACGTCTAGAGGTGCACAAAAAAACCGGTTAACCGAACCGATGCGAAAGTTAACCTATAACCGTAACCGGTTAGTAACCGATACCGTACAAATCGATTATAGGTTAAGAAAAACCGGCGGTTAGTAATCGATTTGCATTTTCCAAACCAAAAACCGATTAATAATCGGTTAACCGATAATCGATTTTTAATTTAAGTTTTAACCGGTTAATCGGTTTTTGTATATAAATGGGATCATTTTCTAAATATAATTCCATATTACTGATTATTCGATTGATTGAGCCTCTTTTAGAACCCAGCCATAGCCCAACAACAAAAATAACCCATCCAGCCCATTAAAGAATTACAACCACCAACAGTCCAATATAAGTGATAAGCCATCAGGGATCGATCGACTATCTTATAATTCAAGAATTGGGGATATAGCTTTTTAGGGTTCTTCAATTATGCAGCCATCACCATCGATTCAACACAAATAATAATCCACAAATCAACACAAATAATAATCTCTTCATAAAATCAATAAATCTCTTTCTCCCATTCAATCACTTTCTTTCTCTTCTCTTCATAAAATCAACACAAATAAACACAAACACACAACCGAAAATCATGGCTGCCTCAAGTACTGCTCACGATTCATCTGATATTTACGCAGCGCACATCAATACTTTGGCGTTCACCGACAAAATAGTGAGTGAATTAGTGAGCGAAGTGATTTGTGTTTGTCTCTTCTAATTCTAAATCCAAATGATGTTGCGCAGTCTCTTAATTTATTCGAACTATTTGTTTTAATCAGATTTGTGTTGGGGACTTTTTTCGGTTAACTGGAATTGGTTAACCACTTCGGTTAACCGGTTTTTATAAACCTTAATCGGTTCCATCGATTTGAACTTTTCCATTGAGTAATCGGTTATTAACCGGTATCGATTAACCGGAATCGATTAATTTTTTTTAAAAAAAAACCGATTTCGGTTAATAAAAATAAAAACCGAAACCGGTTAACTTGTTTTTGCACCTCTAGGTACGTCCACTTGCAGCATCACATGGACTTTCAATCACTTGAACTATATTCATGTGTGTGGCTTATGTGCATTGGAATTAATTCCTCTACTGATTGAAATTGAAGGCATGGATGGCCGAGTTTACTTATTAGTCGATTGTGTGTCGTTAAATCGAATAGTGCACGTTTTCAATGTTGAAGATAAGTTAGTAAATTGCGTATATATTTTGTTTGATCCCGGAGGATGCATGCTATGGTGGTCGGGTTAATGAAAGTGCACAACTATGTGTCGGTATCTGGCTCTCAACTCTCAAACCTTGTCACATTTTTGTTATGTGCATGGTTCGGTGGGGGGAAAAAAACGGGTACTTTAAGAATTTTGGTGACATTACTATTAATGACACCCAAGATGAGTTCCCGTATACATTGCATGATCATATTTGTGTGTGTTTTTTGGTGACACATGGTATGTTTTCTGACGACTTTGCATGGAGGTTTAAAGGTTGGGGTTTTATAATGCATGTAGCTTTAGTCTAGATGCAAAACTCGAGGACGAGTTTTTTTCGAAGAAGGGGAGAATGATGCAATATGGATCGACCCAACCAGGCCAACTTTAAGCCCAATTGAAGACCCGGTCAGAGATTATTCTTTCCTACTTGGAGTGCAAGCTAGAACAATATTTAGCTATTGATTTTTATTAGAATTTGTGTTGATTTAGTTTCCTATTTTATTGCCTAAAAACTTGGCTACCTTTAGGCTTTAAATACGTCTTATTTTTCAACTTGGGAACTCAGTTTTTTGTGATTATATTTTTCTGAATAAGAATTATTCAAGTTTTGGTCTTTGATTCATCATTAGTTCTTTTGAGCCATTTGATTGCTAAGAAAAACTGCATCAATCATGTTACATAATGTCACCACGTTGACATTTGATATTTTCATCCCTTGTTAGATTAAGTCACCGCGTCATAAAACATTATATTAATCTAGTGTCACTGTTTCCAGAATTGTCAAAGCAAGCAACTGGTTTTAAAAGACAAACAGATTGCATCAAGTATTGTGATATCTTTATCAATTATACCAACAGATTGCATCAGTATGTTTATAAAAGACGGGAAAAAAAAAGTAAAAAAAAAAAGAAGAAGAAAAAGTAGTGCTGAGCAACTTCATATAGTAGCTTGGTCCCAGGTTGCAATTTTAGTATTTTACAACACAAAAGAAATGAATTTGTTTGCAAATTGCAATTAAAAAAAAATAAAATTTGCAATAACTAAATTGTTTCATCGCAACAGATTCAATTTTAAATGATAGACGGGCTCTCTGACGAGCCTGACACGGGCCCATTATAGCTAGCCATGAACAACTTGACGAGTTACAAAGTTACAAGAATTGGTGGCCCAAATGACTCTTAATGATGGAAGTATGGAACCGTTAGACGGACAAGAATTTTATAACTTCAAATTTTTCATTAAAATCAACGAGACGTTGCATTTAAAAATTTCACCGTTCCATGTGATACTAATCATACTATACACATTATTTGATCAAGCGGAATCCGTTCATACATAATGATTAATGAAGAAGGTTACTATTTTTTATCATGGCAAGTAGATAATTGTGAATGTGAATGTTAACTTAGATAAACAATGCATGATGATAAACATTGGATTCACATGGAACGGTGATTTTTTTAAATCCAATGCGTTTGGTTAACATTGAATTTAAGCCCACAACTATATATAGGCAAATGTTATTCGGCCTTTTGATATTGCTATTTGCGACTAAAAGTTCTGTTTTCAAATGATAAACATGTCCCGTGAAAGAGAAAAGAAATGTGCTCTCGAATTCAAAATATTATGTTTCCCTAAACATATCTATCTATATCTATAATCCTTATAAAGCATATTGACCTCTCATATTTTAGGAAATTCAACACTTTTTTATACCTAAAATACCCTTATTTCTTAATCTTAATTCCCCTATACACCTAATCTATACTTTTATACTATTTAATAAATAAAACAACTCTCTTTAAAAGTTATGGAGGAATTATCTAAAATATCATTAATGATTAAATTACAATATTAGTCATTTATCCAAAATATCTTCACTAACCTTTTACATCAATTATCTACACCACTCGACGCCGCCTCCACCACCAACAGTTGCCCCCCACCACACCGTGCCGCCACAACCATCGCCGCATTGCGTGGGTATCGTGCTAGTATCATATTATATATGTAGGTTAAGTATAGCGATATTATGTAAGATATTGTATAGTCTAAATTTTAATGTGACGGCGAAAGAAAGAAAAAAAGTAAGTCTAATGAGATAAACAGTATAATATTAATATATGACTCGTCTTTTTTTTTTCTTTTTTTTCTTTTTGATGTAATGTATTTTAAGAGTTAATAATGAGTAAGATAGAATGCTGTTTTTTTTTTATATATAAAAAACAAAAGAAGTACTCTAGTAAAATACAAGCATGACTTCTTAAACATTGTAATTTCGATATCCATCTTTTAGATAACACAAGTTGTTATTAATAATTTGATCAATAATATGGGTAATAATAAAATATAACGATGGGGATCATTTGGCGGGTATAGATTGGAACATGTCGTGGGCACAATAACGTAAGAGAGAGGCTTCTTTCCTTAAATTTCATTTAACAATTGTCAATTGGCATTTTGAATTGAATTGAATTTCCGTGTAAAATATTAATATGTTTTCCTAGTTTTACAGTTTACTCCCTTGTTATCTTCAGCTTTTATAGTCAACCACTAATTAGCATTGTGTTACATATAGCCCCCTTAAGTTATCTTGGCTACTTAATGAACTCTGCAATTGAATAGTAGAATTATTCTAATAAACTCCTTAACCTAATAGTTTGAATTAATACTCAAAACAACAAGACTTGCAGTGAATCTACAAGATCAAGAATAAGAGTGAATTTAACAGTCTTCAAGTTAGAGTACGAGTTTTCATCATTTTACACTTTAGTTTCAAAACTTTTATTTAAGTGTGTAAGTCATGCTAAATTATATACAACAAAAGGAAAACAAAAATAAAAACACATATGATTACAAGGATACAAAATAAAGTCTGAGAAATGGCATCTTTACATTTCAATATATATTTAAGACTACTATTCTTAAATATTATACTTATAAATTGTACGTGTAGGTAGAAGCAATTGGCATGACCATGTGCTAACAAGAAAAGCAGAAGGGAGGGGGGTGAGAACAAAGGGAAACAATTCGTGTCATCTACCTAACAGGTTTAAATCGACGTATTGGTGGATTTATATACCTCAACATTAACCCGATCTGTTTCAGTTAAGTGTAATTAAGTGTGTAAAAAGATGTAAACCATAATTTAACCCCTTATTAAAAAAAATATAGTTGCGTCGATCATTTTACTACCATATGAAAATCAAAAGGTGCTTGTAAACGCAAATTCAAATCGACATTATACCGAGAACACAAATCTAAACTCAATATCAAAGTGACCATATATGTGCCTACTCCAGGAATCTAAGTTCAATACTAAAGCATACAAATGCTTTTCAAGTCTTGAAATAGTAAGATAAACATATTCTTACTATCATAAAAAAAATAAAGAAGTCTTTAAAAGAATCGATATATTACTTAGTTATTTGTTAACTGAACTAAAAAAGAAATGAATGGATAGAATTGGCAAGTTAATGTGTCAAGATTGAACGATTCTAATCCATTTACTTTGAGGTCGATATCTTATAAAGTTCAATTGGAGGCAAAATTTACCGTACCTGATAATACCGAGAACCTTCTCTACATTTTACTCTAACGAAAATATAGAAAAAACCAAAAAAAAGAGAAAAATTAGTAATTGACAAGGGTATGAAAAGCAAAATGAAGAAAACATGTGGGGGAGCAGGAAAACATCCCAAAAATAGAAACATTTTCATAAAACTCTTTTTCGTATCTACTCCGTGGACTTTTTGCAGATCCTCTGAACACAAAAACAACACCCCCCCACTTTCATCGCCGGCAACCAATCTCCACCGGAAATGATTCACTACTTCAACTAGTCACTCACTACCTATATTATTCATATTTATTATACAAAACAGAATAAAAAATGGATGGAAAAAGAGGAATATCATTGTCGGTACCATCAACACGGCCATCAATCACACTCCCGGCACGTTCAACCACCGAGAACATGTTCGCCGGCGGTGGAACCACGACGGGCGAAAGCCCAGGACCGATGACTCTAGTCTCAAACTTCTTTTCTGAGAATGACCCAGATTCAGATTGTCGTTCTTTCTCTCAGCTTTTGTCTGGGGCTATGATGTCGCCGGCGGAGATACCTGAACGGAGACCGGAGAGTGATGCGGGTTTAAGGCATTCTTATGAAACTAAGGCGGTGGTTAACGGTGGCAGTGGCGGTGGTGGAAGCGTTGACTTTCAGTTTATTAGTAATAATGGCCGGCCGGCGAGTTTGGTTGTTAGTCAACCAGCGATGTTTACTATACCGCCGGGCATGAGTCCGGCTAGCTTGCTTGATTCTCCCGGATTTTTTCCTCAAATTCAGGTTACTATGTTTTTCTTTTTTAATAATAAAAGTTTATTTAATGGGTGTTATTTACTGTATTATTTTAGAATTTTACTAACCATTAGGAACAATATATTATACATAAAAATAATTAGCAAAATAAGCTAAATCCAATTATTTATGCTTTAAAAGCAAATTCACATTTATTTTGGATGATGATTGATGATAGTGTGAGGAGATGAATTAATGGGTTGGAGTTAATGAGTAGCACATGTGATGATGTGAATGCTTGTTGTATTGTCTATATATAGAAATAGACTTATGATGTTTTAGTGGAAATTTATACTTGAAATAGCATGTTTCAACACAACAAAAGTTCAATTGTTAAGTGTTAGCTATAATTTTATTTCTAAACCTTAAACCTTGAATTCTATATATATATGTGTACTATTTAAATGCCAACATTTGTAGGTACCTTTTATATGTTTTAAATTTTGTGTCTACAAATGAACACAACAGATACTTGGCATGATGATCTTAACTTTTGTTATTGCATGTCATCATGCCAAGCAGTGCCGGCTTAAGCATTTTGGTTGCCTTAAGCGAAACCAATTTTGAGGGCCTATAAAAACCTCCTCATTTATCCGGACTTGAAACCGACAAAAATAAGCAAAAAAACTTATGAATGACTGGGTTATTTATTTTTATTTCGTTTATAGACTTTTGTAAATGAAAAAAAAGTTTAAAATATTTATATGAAGTTTATTTTTCTAGCTTTTTTAGAAGTAAATTTCTAAGTCTTAGTCCAAAACGTAAACATAAGCCTAAAACTAAAGATACCCAAGCCCAAAAACTGAAAAAATTGGAGGCCTTTAACATGTGGAGGCCTCAAGCGACCGCCTAGTCCGTTATTATTATTGAGCCGGCTATGATGCCAAGTGTCCATTGCGTTTATAAGTAGGAACAAGTTTTAGCTGATATATGTAGCATCATTGCTCTTTCTAATTTCTATAATCATCATATTATCATGAAGTTTGAATGTTTGATTAAATCATGAGGAAGCTTCAATATGAAATATTCATTGAATGTGTTGAAATTTTTGGAAATTATTGTGTCCCTTTTGCTAATGAAATGTAAAGTGAGCTTCAATTTTTATGGTTGAAATGTATATGTATATACTCTCTTGCTCTGTAATGAAAAGAAAGTTTTAGTTATTACAATTGTCCCTCTATAAACTTCTTGGTAGATTAAAATTAGTACAACTGAAGATGAAATTTTTGCATTCGTTATCTCATTTATGTGGTATAACTATGTGGGAACAGTTACAGTATATATTTCTGGATGTTGATAGTTGCATGTTTATATGTAATATAACATCTGCACCCGTCTTTGAGGCGATTGTAAGCTAGCTATGGTATAAAAGACTAAATTTCTTTCTTTTTTTTTTTGAAAAGCAAAGAATATAAATGTCTTTAATATGGTATATTTCGATGTGACAATATAATCCTAATATGAGAGATAACTCAACTAAGTTATCTTTAAAAATCTTGGAAGCCATTTGGTCTTTATATGAACTGTTGTTTTATGAGATATATATACTGTTGTATCAAGTCAAATTCATAAATTTTCATTACATTCTTATTGATACGAAGATACTAGTTGTGGGTTTAAATCTTTTTGGTGAACATTAGTGTTCTCATATTTGCTGACAGTCCAGGTCTTTTGTTAAAATTTATATTTTTGCCTAAATTGTTTAATTAGCTTCATTTTATGTTGTCATACATCAGTTCCTTTCTTGTGGCTGGATCTTTTTTGCATCTTCTTTAATTGATCCTTAACAGTTATTTAACATCTTTGACATGTGCTATAATCGATTCACAAGGCGGCTTTCCGTTATCTTTTACTTTTGTGAAACTTCTGAACCATAAAGGACTTATGAACACAATTGAGTTTATTTCTTGATGCTTTATATATCCGTTGTTCTAGAAAAAGAAATCATATTTAAGACTCAACTCTTTTCTTTGGTACATTTGGATTTTATGTTTGTACGTGTGATAGCACTCAAAGTGTGACATTGTTATGAAGTATCATATCCATTTTAGCAACTAACTTCTGGATTTTATGTTTGTATGTGTAAATAGGGCTCCCTTGGATTGTCACACCAGCAAGCACTACCTCAGATTACTGCCCAGGCTGCACAAGTGCATACTCAAACGCATACCCAATTACCACAAATTCATTCTTTTAATTCTAATGTCACTACATACCAACGCCTCCCAGCTTCGATCGCAGACCATAATACTACAAAAGAATCATCTAATCTATCCAATGCTGATAACCGTTACCAACCTTCTGCTACAGTCGTTGATAAGCCTGCTGATGATGGCTACAACTGGAGAAAATACGGGCAGAAACAGGTAAAGGGAAGTGAATACCCTCGAAGTTATTATAAATGCACTAGTCCTAATTGTCCAGTCAAAAAACAAGTTGAACGGTCTGTAGAGGGCCAAGTAACAGAGATAATCTATAAGGGCAAACACAACCACCAACCACCTCAATCTAAGCGTGGAAAAGATAATAATAATAATAATGGTACGTCAAGTCAATATGAACAAGGATTTGAGGGTCAAACCAGTAACTATAGCCATTCAATGGACGGGAGGTCAATGCATTCATTGCCCGTGAAGGATCAAGAATCTAGTCAAGCTACATATGAACATTCGGGATCAAGTGATGGCGAGGAAGTGGGTGATGATGTAAGTAGAGGAGATGAAAGATATGAAGATGGGCCTCAACCAAAAAGGAGGTACTTTTTTAGTTAACTAATGAAGGGTTTTGAATGTGGTGATAATTTTTTGTAGAAAGTGTATACGTGATTGTTATACTGAGCTAATGTGCATTTGGCTTGTGTTCTGTAGGAATACTGAGGTTAGGGGGTCAGACCCAGTTTCATCTCACCGGACAGTTGCTGAACCACGGATCATAGTTCAAACAACCAGCGAAGTTGATCTTCTTGATGATGGCTATAGATGGCGCAAGTATGGACAGAAAGTTGTAAAAGGGAATCCCCATCCAAGGTAAAGTTCTCTCTTAATCAATATATTGAGCAAATATATTATTTAATAAAACTAGTTTTTGATAGCATGGATATCTTTTTGTGTCATATGGTCCAATAGACAACCATACTGTTATAGTTTGTATGATGATATAACAAGTGTCCCACTATCTAAACCAAACATGATTATGTGCTCATCTTCAAGTTTCCATGCATGCGGGCAATTTTTTGAGTATTCAAAATTCAACATAGGGAGGTTGAATCTCAACGAGCAAAGTTTCTGGTAGCTGGCTTACTTGTATTTGCTTGTTTGCTGCCTTGATTATTGTTATGTTGAATTTCATAATGTCAATACAATCTAGTGACAAACAACTTGGACCAGTTTAGTGTCTGGCCATAGCCTTTAACAGGTCCTAAAAGGCCTTGTTAAGATAAGCACAATTGTGTAAGCGCTTAGGCTTGCCTGTCCATCTTATATCTACATATATATCACTCGGTAACGCCTAAAGGTCTTGTTCAGAACCATTTTCTGTCAAAGCCTGTTTAAAATCCGCTAACCTCTTAAGAAGTGGACTGTCAAATTTAAGAGTAAATTAATTTACTACCCCATACACTAAATAGTTAAATATTCTATCATTTTGATTTTACATTTTATAGATTATGGATTTTACTTTTATAATTATTGTTTATTTTCATTATTAAAAAGATTAAACTAATTGTTATTTATTTGCTCAATTAGTTATGCTAAGAATACAGTAATGTTCTTTCTATTTTCACATTTATTTTCTACCAAGAAATAAGAATGGCAACATTATTATTAGGAGTGCAAATATAATCATATAGGGAATACTATGTGCAAGAAAAATAATTAAAGTTAAAAAAATTCTAACATATAGTCATATACTAAACGGGGTTGTACCAGATTATAACTTCCACGAGTAAACGAGCCCAAAGCCCCAAATGCTTTGGTCTTTATGTGAGGAACCAGGCAATAAGATTTCTAATGATCAACAGTAATGCAAGGAACGTGTCTTGGACCGATCCAGATTGTTCCAAGTGCATCTCTTTATTACAACTTAATCATTATGGTATATGTATCTGTAGGAGCTATTACAAGTGCACCACCCCTGGGTGCAATGTCCGCAAGCATGTTGAGAGAGCTGCAAGTGACCCAAAAGCAGTTATAACTACATATGAAGGGAAACACACCCATGATGTCCCAGCGGCTAAAAACAGCAGCCATAATATGGCTAAAACCATCGCCCAGCCTCCCAATCATGCCCCTACGGGCGCACATTCTCTTACCCGAATACCAGAATATCCAAACCGTCAACAACCACCACCCACCGGACTTCTGCAATTTAAAGAAGAACAATTTACATGATCCTCTCAAGTTCATTACAAATTTGTAAGTCATCTTTTGGTGAAAGATTTCTGATAGTTTGTTATAGTTTCCATTTGGTTCGTTTTATCATCACACAACAAAAGAAAGAGGAAAAAGTAGAAGTTAGTTTAGAAGTTCATATTATATACTTTACCTGAAAGAATTACCATAAATTGTTGTAAATTATACAAAAGTTAGTGTCCCAAACGGTTGGGGCTAGTGATGTTTTGGACCTTGAATTCTATTCACCTATAACCTTTTTAAGACACTTAGTGTCAATGCTGTGTGGTACCATGAATCGAAAAGGTTATTACATGGAAGGTTCGGTTTGGCTGAATACAGGTGTGGATTTCTTTTTGTGCATCTAATTTGGTTAGCAGAGAGAACATTATGTATGCTTATCATCCTCTTTCTTTCGCTCGTTATTTCTTGATATTAATGTGCATTGCGAAAATGTTCTTAATCTAAATTTCGTCATGGACGAATCTGTTCATGTTATATTTCATAAGTTTCAATATTGGTCATTCCAATTCAACACAGTAAAACAAACCATCTTAAATCATTTTGGAGACTGGTTACCCTCCAAAAGTCTCATAAGATGACAACATGAGTAAAGATATGAGGTTTTTCTCAATCAGATTATTTAGGGAAGGCGAGTCTTTGACTCAAATGTAGTTGATCTGATCGCATATTTTTGTGACTCTTTCTGAACCTTTTCCAAGAACACCTTAGATGTTTATCTAGCAATGTTAGAACTTGATATATCTTGTATAGACATGAGAACATTTGACCATACTTAGATCACTTAAGTGGTGGTTTCCAATTAAAATGACAATGCGGCTAATAATTCATAATGAAGGATAAAAAAGTAATAAAAGAAGAGTAAAATTTAAGTTGCATCGATGAAAGGTAGCAAAAGGCCCAAAAAGGATATGATGGGGAGGGTAAATAACATGGTCATGGGTTATAATTAAATGGTCATGTGGTTGTCTAAAGTCATATAATTATGAATCACACCAACCTCCTCCTCACTTATATTTTCTCATGATTAATTACACCGGACCCCTTCTTTTTCTATACTACAATAGAGGACCCACTACACCTTTGTGTAATGGTCCAATAAAGGAATTGCTTGATATAATTTAAGTGATGTTCCGATAATCCAATTCAATCCAATGAAAACGAGTGATTTGATTGACAGTTTTATTTATTTAAATGCAAAGCATGTTACATTAATAAGTTTCTATATGTTGTTAATTAAATAGACATAATTATATGCTTAGAAATCTGAAGGCTTGCTAGTTAATGGGCTTTTAACTGCGGTCTGCTCGTAATGGTACCTCGCAATTCAAAATTCTCTCTACGGTGGTTCCCTGAGAAGGGAGTGGCTACCTACTGGAGCTTCGACCAATCACCACCGGTCAATTCCGCTTTGGGGCCCTTTCGTGGTTCTTCAGGTGCATTATTAATCGAGCTCGAGGGCTATGCGTCTTCTTTTAAAGTTTTAACATATGCTTAAAATATAATGTTGATATACTCTTTTTCCTAAAAATATTAACTTTGGATCTGGCACCAATACAAAAACTTTAAGCATATATCTAAGTTTATCAAATTACTCAAAGACTTTATTCTGATGTACTATAAGTTCATATAATCTAACATAGATTATAATAAATTATCTTCATATAAATGCTTAACAATACATTGATCTGTCAAAATCTAAGAATCACATTTTTTTTGTTTTATACATCCATTTTAAGTGCATTTGTTCAAATTTATAAATCTTCATTCGACAAATAATAAAGATATGCATCCATGCATCCATGTAACTGTTTCTATGAATTAATGTTTCTACGATATTTATCCGTCTGTCACGTCTGTCATCTATATTATGAATTTCATCTCATCATATTAACATTCTTTTTCTTTCTAATTTTTAGATGCAATCAACCATAGATATTAACTTTTAAAGCCTGTAATTTACATAGTAGTCAACCACTAAGCTATCATAGATCATATATGCTTACAATTACAATTATATTTTGTATCATACTTTAAATAATCCTAAATCCTAATTATCCTTTATCATAACTCATAAGTGAATGGTTTAGTACAAAGGGCCTTTTGAGAGTTCGCTATGGAAATGGACAATTTAATGGTATTGTGTAGGTGTTCGAAAGAATATTGGGGTGACATTGGATATTTCAAATGAAGTGGGCCATTGGCTTCAATCACATGCATAATGTAACACCAAAATACCAACAACACTAAAGATAAAAATATAATAATATTATAAAAATAAATATATAGCCACTCCATTAAAGTATTAAACTATGAAAGGATAACTTAATTTATGATATAAGGATGTTTGATATTTTATTTGTAAAAGAGAGAAATGTAATTATCTTCTCAATAGTCATATAAAACTTATGCTAAATTTAGTTATATCTTTTTCATTCAAGTCTAACACATATAACATATTTTTGTTAGTAATGGTGGTGGAACAGGTTATGGGTAATTTGTCAACACTAGGCATGTGTCAACATTTTTAGCTGCAACTAATACGCGCATTAGAAATTAGTCAAAACTATGCTTGTTTATTTCCACTATCACTATAGTTATGTGATTGAAATTTGAAAATGTGCTGTTTTCCCCCTACTTCATAGTTTTTATTTAGCAATTAAGTTGTCACGTACGACTTTCTTGAACACATAATATGTGATTTATTCACAAAAAAACACCAATGAAAAAGACTATATTTATTTTCGAAACTTAATTATAATATACATTATATAATATCAACTTACTTTTGTGTATTACGTTTCATTACACGTTTTATTGTTGTTGTTAGTATGTGAAGTCGTGAATCATAGAGCCTACTGAAAAGCGAAAAACGAACGACTCTAAGTCTAAATGGCTTAAGTTAGATATTTAATAATTTCAATAATGAGAATGGCATGAGTTCATATTTCACATATGACGAAAAATCAAGATTTCATCCTCTCACTTATGAGTTATGACGGGTTTTATCTTGTAAGGGATGCAGATAATTAACGAGGTAAGTTGGTAAGCTAGTAGCCCGTCAATGCCAATCTACCGTTAAAACTTAAAAGATAAATAAAAACTAAAAAGCAAAAAGAATGTATCTTTTTCCTTCATTACTAATTTCCTAAACATAACCTACAAGGTGGATTAATTTAACATTTTTGTCTATGGGGGCAGACATCAAGGGTTTGATCGTCTTTACATGGATGTCATGTTTTACCTTAAGTAGAACTTGGAAACAGTCTCTCTACCTTAAGTAGGGGTAAAACTGTCTATATCTCAACCTGACTCCCATACACCGTTATAAATGATATTGAGACTAAAAACCTATAGAACACAGCACTAGTGTTACTTTTCTTTTTTTACTAATTTTCTTAACATATTTACCAAATCCCGTTAATTCAATAGTAATCATCTATTAATAGAGGTTCTTCATTTTCGTAACCGAAGTTTTTTTTTTATCTTCTATCTTTTTTATAGATCGTCACTTTAAATTATTGGGATAACATACATGCTTTTAGTAGTATCTAACTTAAGTGGTATGATGGTATGAACCAAAATTTATAACGAAAATTTACATTCTTGGTCTTTTAGTTATTTTAGATATACACGTTTAATCTTTCTTGATCTTTAAAATTATTTAAAAAACATATAGGTTATTCGTAAATTATACGTTACTAGCTTTATTACTAATATAAAAAGGTAGTGATAATTGTACCACAAGTTTTGATTTATTAACCACACATATGTTTTAATGGGTTATAAAGTGTGTTTTAAAAGTTATACTGTGATAAAAATGTCAATATTTGTGGTAAGAGTATCACTTCTCACGTAAAAAGATAGAGAATAACACAAATACACAATTGACCTTGGGATAGTTTCCCTTTGCAGTTTGTCCAATACATTCTGACACTTATTACTCACAGGCTTTACGGGAAAGAAAGCAAAAGGAAAATAGAAAAGTCATGTATACAGATTTCCCAAGATGTCCATGACACTACCTTCCAAAGACTCCACACAGCGCTACAAAACATTCTCCTTTCCTAACAAACTCTATATTAGTATTCTCAATAGTGCTTACTAAAGTTATCTTCTTTTTTTTTTTCTTTTTTTTTTCTATTTTGGTTTTGTAACATGGATTAATAGAAGCATATTTTAAATGGATTTCTAACATGTGTTTTGAGAGCACAATTTGACGAAGCTGATAAGAGACTCTCTCTTTTGGAGTTAAAGTTCAATCCTTGATGCAAACATGTTTATCAATAATTTGTTGTCATGATTATAGGCAGACGGATCATTGGGTTTTATCCGGATCCGGAGTAACTTGGAGTGTCTAAAGGTTTCATGCGGTTGGATTAGCCAGGTAAGCGGTGATCTTTAGCCAATTGGTCACTCGTTTGAAGTACCTTTGCGATTAAATCTGTTGGTCGTTCGGAAAAAAGCGCACAAATAAATGCAATAAATATTATTTTGAAAACCAAGAAAAATAATCAAAATTGTTAGTTATATCTTATACGTACGATCATGACATATATTACATAATCTTGTTATGAAATATGAAACTACTCGATGCTAAAAACACATTAAAACTCAAATTTGAACTAGCAAGGCACATAAATAAAACCTTAAAACAGACAAGTGTAATTCATTTGCTTATCTAATTTTATTTTTTGATTTTACCAAATGTGGAATTAATAGGAGAATCGTTTAAAAGTATTTATCAATTTTCAAATAAAAAAATAAATAATATATATAGAGTGATTGTGCACCAAACCGCGTCGAAGGCTCTTTAGGTTAGAAGGTGATTCAAAGGTGGGTTGAAAGAAGGTTAAGGTTTTATTGGCGATTCCCCGAAGGTAGGAGCAATGCCACTTTACG
>CM067167.1:110283829-110348499 GCA_034093135.1 Erigeron breviscapus | reverse complement strand
CCAGACATAGGAGCGTCAGCCTCTTACCCAACAAAAGATGCCCCACAACATCTATCAGTTCACCAGCTTCCACATTTAAATCCAGTGGAGCCTCTTGCTCACCAGAAGCTTGTTCTTCAGTCTGAACAACTTCAACAGCCTCTTCTCGTACAACAGCCTGGACTTCAGTGTCCACTCTCTGTTCAGATTGTACAGAAGGATCAATATTTTCCTCTACTTCAAAGATGGGAGACCCATCAATATTCATAATATCACCAGGATGGGTTGATGGGTTTACCTGGACTCCACCTCTCATCAGACGCCTATGTGATCTGGGTCGCCTGGAAAGCTCAACATCTGGTTGCACACTTTCCACTGGAGCCACTTGTCTTATAGGTTGTACCATTTCAACAACCTGAACATCTTCACTACCAGTAGGTACATCAACAACTTGTACCCTTACTGGTGCCACATTCTCTTCTATTCTCTGAAGAGTCAACATTGCTGGAGGAATATCTACCTCTCCATCTCTGGACCTTAGATTGGCCAGGTCCCTCATGTACTCACTCATTGAAAAATGAGTAGTTTCAATGTCATACTCGGCTCCAAGGGCATTTTTGAATATAAGAGAAAGAAAGCGAATATATGGCACGAATGGCTTTCTCCCCTTTGCCTTTATGCGTTCCACCAGATCATCAAAAAATATCTGGGCGAAATCAACCCTTAGCCCAAACCATAAGCAATAGGCAATCTGGAGGTGTGTTTGATTGATTTGATCCAATCCTCCAGAACTGCCTCCAAGACACTCGACGATGTGTGTAAAGAAGTATCTCCACGAATCCGTCAGTCTACTCATATAAATGGTCCCTTTCCTCAACAACTGACCATTTTCATCAACTATCTCTGTATGCCCCATTAATCTGCATACCTCCCTGAAATTAATACCAGTAGGGAGTGGTAATGCCAGCTCATTCTCATCCAGATAATTTAATTGAAGAGCCATTCTAAGAGAATGTACAGACATATTCAAGGGTCTGGTCCCTTGCTCAAGAGAATAGGCAATACAGGAATTTGCCTCATTATATTCGGCTGTATACCAGAATTCACAAAGATAATCGTGATACATCTTTTCTGGATTTAAAGTTAGGGCACCATACAGTGGACATGAGAGAAAAAAGGTATTTAATCTCCCAATTATAGATTGTGGATCATGGACACTGGATAGCGTGAGTTTTGCCATCCAGTTATTCATATTCATCCTTAAAGCCCTAGCTTCAAGGTGGATATGAGGTGCTCTAACTACATCAGCCGCCGGAGCATATTCAGCGGATAGTAGATTTCTTAGTGAGTTTGATTGTCTAGGAGCCATTGGATATATAGAAGAAGATGAAATTGAATGAATTTTAAGGTTTATGAAGAAGTTAATGAATAGCAGTTAATATGAGAAATTTAAGAATGAAATTGAATGAAGAAATTGAATGAAGGAATTTGAAGATTTGGGAGTAAATGTTCGAAGTAAATGAATGAAAGTGAAAGTGGGTATATATAGGAGAGATAATGTGGATTTCAAACGTTTAATTTGAATTTATCAAATAACATTTTTGATCGTGTTTTGAGATCCGCATTTAATTGTATCACATCACCCATAAATGGTTGATGGTTCACCGCCCACAAAAACAGGCAATTTGTACTTTTTGTGTTCCCAAAGTAAAAAGACCATCATTGTTTTGAAAAATATCCATGCCACATAGGATTTATAAGATAAATATCTTTGAAAAAGTTTGCTTACGTGGCACATACAAAGATCAAGTAATTTTGAAAATATTATGACATTATTCAGTGCATCTGGAGGTTGACAGGACCGTCCAGTATCACTGGTGGATTAGTCCAGTGACATGTACTGATGGTACACTGGAGGGACACTCCAGTAAAGTACCAGTGAAAACAATTTTGAAAGACTGGAAACCTCAAACTTGCACGTCAACTAATACAGACAAATGAGAGGGACACATTTACAAGAAGACAAAAGTCAACTCAAACACGCACTTCAACTTATCCAGTTACCAGTGAGAGGGACATATTTACAAAGCACCAGTAATATTTTCTGAAGAATTTGTCCAGTGAGAAAATTAATTCCCCCTGAACTTAAACATTTTTTTTTAAGAGAAAATATTTTTCAAGTCTTCCCTGGAATGTTGATCCAGAAATAAATTTTGAATCTTTAAATCAAAGATCCTTAGTAGTACACAATGGCGTTCAATACCAAGGTTCCAGATTTAAGGGTTTAACATTCCCAAATCACCAACAAGATATTCAAAAGTTTTTACATCCAGTGGTTTAGTAAAAATGTCAGCGAGTTGTTTGTCAGTGGGAATAAAATGGAGTTCAATGTTGTTTTTGATAATATGATCACGAATGAAGTGATACCTGAGATCAATGTGCTTCTCTGGAGTGCATGACTGGATTGTTGAAGATAGCGATGGCACTGGTATTATCACAAAAGATTGGAGTTTTTGAATATTTAATACCATAATCAAGCAACTGGTTCTTCATCCAGAGTATCTGAGCACAACAACTGGCTGCAGACACGTATTCAGCTTCAGCAGTGGATAATGAAACTGAAGTTTGATTCTTACTGGTCCAGCTGACCAGTTTGCCACCAAGGAAATGACATCCACCAGTTGTGGATTTCCTATCTATCTTACAACCTGCATGATCTGAATCTGAATAACCCATTAGATCCATGCCTGAGCCTTTGGGGTACCAAAGACATAGACTGGGGACACCTTTAAGGTACTTCAGTATGCGCTTTACAGCGAGAATATGAGATTCCTTTGGATTAGACTGATATCTGGCACATAAACATGTTGAAAACATAATATCTGGTCTACTGGCAGTTAAATACATCAGTGAACCAACCATGCCTCTCTAGACAGTGGTGTTCACTGGTTTACCATCTGGATCGGAGTCCAGTGTCAGTGGTGCAGAAATTGGAGTTGGTTTAGATGGTGAAGAATTCATATCGAATTTCTTTAAAAGATATCTAACATATTTTTCCTGATTAATAAAAATTCCATCTTTGTTTTGTTTAATCTGGAGTCCAAGAAAATATGTTAATTCACCCATCAAACTCATTTCATATTCAGTGGACATGATTTTAGAAAATTTCTGGCACATGTTTTCATCAGTAGACCCAAAAATTATATCATCAACATAAATTTGTACCATTAACAGATTACCTTTCTCATGTAAAATGAACAAGGTATTGTCAATTGCACCTCGTTTAAAACCATTTTTCAACAAATGTTTAGTCAGAGTATCATACCAGGCACGTGGGGCTTGTCTGAGGCCATATAACGCTTTGTCCAGACGATATACCCAATGTGGATGCTTGTCATCAACGAAACCTGGAGGTTGTCTGACGTAAACTTCTTCTTCAAGCTTCCCATTCAAGAAAGCACTCTTTACGTCCATCTGGTAGACCTTGAACTGATGATTAGCAGCGAATGCTAAGAAAATTCTGATCGCTTCAAGTCTAGCCAATGGAGCAAAAGATTCATCAAAGTCGACATCTGACTGGCAGTAACCTTGTGCTACCAGTCTGGCCTTATTTCTTATTACGTGGCCATCTTCATCTACTTTGTTTCTGAAGACCCATTGTTCCAATTGGTTCTTTCTTTCCAACTGGGAAAGGAACCAGATACCAGACCTTGTTCCTTTCAAACTGGTGAAGCTCTTCTTGCATAGCAGTTACCCAGTTTGGATCTTCCAGAGCCTCGTCAATCTTCTTAGGTTCATTCAGTGATAAGAAACTGACATTTAAGCATTGATCACTGGAGGCTCTTCTGGTCTGAACTCCACGACTGGAGTCACCTATGATCTGATCAATAGGATGAGCTTTTGTCCATCTGGAGTACTGACCAGGATTGTTACTGACAACAATATCAGTGCAAGAATTCAGTTGAGTCTCCTCTGGAGATGATTCTGGAGGAGGGTCTTGCCAAATTACTTCAGTATCTTCATCTGAGTCATTTAAATCACGATTTGCATCATGAAATTCTTCATTGAAGGCATTTCCTGGAGTACTGGTTCAGTATGAAATTCTTCACCAGAAGACATTTCTGGTAGGTTCTCAACTGACACTGATACTGGAGGAGTAGTACGTACATCTGAACCAATATTAATTTCAGAGGGTAGTTTGAAAATAATAGAGGGATAGAATGGAGTACTACTGGAGAGTTTCTTTTTCTGAACAGGTTCCAGATCAGGATGACTGGAAGCTGAGTCTGGTGAATCTTCATTTTGTCGTTTATAGGATCAGATTCACAAAAGACAATTGGTGTTACTGGGGGAGTGTCAGGGACTAGCTTCTTGTTGATTGATGCATTTGATTCATCAAATGTTACATGAATTGACTCATGGACCTTCTCCAGTCTCTTGTTGTAGACTCTGAGGCCTTGCGAATGGCTGAATAGCCTAAGAAATACCCTTCATCAGCTTTGGCATCAAATTTGCCTAGCTGACTGGAGTCGTTCAGGATGTACACTGGACATCCAAAAACGTGAAAATAACCAATGTTTGGTTTTCTATTTCTTAAGACTTCATAGGCTGTCTTTTTGTGTCTTTTAATGTACACTGATCGATTCTGGGTGTGGCAAGCAGTTGCAATTGCTTCCGCCCAGAAACTGGTAGACAGTCCAGATTCAACAAGCATACTTCTGGCAGCTTCTATCAGCGTTCTATTTTTCCTTTCCACAACTCCATTTTGCTCTGGAGAGCGGGCTGAAGAGAAGTTCTGGAGATGCCAGTGTCAGTACAGAATGACTCCAGAGTTGCATTCTGGAATTCTGTTCCATTGTCACTTCTTAACTGACACACTTTTCGACTGTACTTGAGCTCAATTTGCTTGATAAGACTGATGATTTCAGCAGCAGCTCACTTTTGGACCTCAGAAAGATCACCCAACAATATCTGGAGAACTCATCTATGATCACCAGGGTGTATCTTTTACCAGCACGAGTCTGAACGTTCACTGGACCAAAAAGGTCCATATGAAGCATGTGAAGAGGTTCAGTAATGCTGAAATTCTGTCTGGTCTTGAAACTGGTACGCTTTTGCTTACCCATCTCACATCCTGGACATGGTCTTTCCTTTTTGAAGGAGACTGAAGGTATCCCACCTGCAAGTTGTTTTCTGGACAACTTGTTAATGTTTTTGAAGTTTAAATGGGATAACCTTTTATGCCATAACCAGTTTGTGTCTTCATCAGCTTGAGTATAGAAACACTGCTCTGAAGGAGAGCTTTCCATATCCATCACGTACACATTCCCTTTTCTGGGAGCAATCAACACTACCTTCCAGTCCTTGTTGAATACGATGCCCTGAGCAACATTGAATAAGACTTGATAGCCATCGTCACACAGTTGACTTACACTGATCAAGTTATATTTCAAACCATTCACAAATGCAACACGTGTAAACTTGACTTGTCCATTGTTCAGAACACCATATCCCTCAGTCTTCCCACAACCATCATTTCCAAATGTGATGGAGGGTCCATCAGAAATGGTGAACTCCTCCAGTAGGGTCTTACATCCGGTCATCGTCCTGCCAGCAGCACTGTCAAGATACCAGATAAGCTTCTTTCGATCGCCCTACACATACACCAGATATTGATCAGTTAGATTTGGGAACCATCGACTGATGGGTTCACTGGACCCTCCCTTATAGGTCCCTGGGGCAATCTGGTCTAGTTCACTATGTTCAATAGTGGTCTTAGAAGAGAAGACCACTGGGGTTGATGGTTTTAAAACCTTTTCATTTTTCTCAACTGGAGAAATAAATTTGTCTTTCTTTGAAAAAGGTTTAGTATTTTGTCTAGGGCCAGATGAAGTACCCTCAAGAAAGTTTAATCTTGCATTAAAACTTTGTGATTGACGAGTCAGAATTTGAATCTGGCTCTCTATCCTGGACAAAATATTTTCTTCAGATGATACCTTAGCCTTTCCAGTCAAAGGCTTTGGTAAGGGATTGGTCTGAGGTAAAGGTCTATTCTGCTTCACCTTTTTAACTGGAGCAGTCATCTGGACAGCTCCAGTCTTAACCTCTGGGGATTGAACTGGGTCTAAATTGGTCTTGGGTGTTTCAGGCATATCATAAATAGTTGTGGGCCTTAACACCTCTGGTAATCGATCGATTACTGGTATTAATGATGCAACATTTGTATTTCCATCTAAATATGCACGTTTTTGAGCAGGAAATTGTTTAACTGAAGCATCATATGGCTTTTTAGTTTCTAGCCATGACTTAATTACCAGTTTTTCTTTCTCTAGAATGATCTCAAGATCTTGCTTTTCTTGAATCAATTGTTCAGTTACCAGAACCTGGGCTTGAAATGCCAGTTCAATGTCTTGAAGCTCTTTTAATTTTGATTTTAATGCATTTATTTCAGAAGAATCTGTTTCTAGACCATTTACACAATCAGATCTAACAGTTTCTACAAAAATTAAATCAGAATTTAAAGCTTCAGCTATGTCCAGTTTTAGTTCTTGGTCAGTTGCATTATCATAATCACTAACCTTTTTGATAACAATGTCCACCCATCGTCCAGATGTGACATCTTCCTTCACCAGGTGCTCATCAACTTCCAGAGCCATGTAACAGCAATCTCTTTCTTCTTCATCATCAACAGATGAGTCATCAGAAGGAACCCACTTCTCTTCAGTTGTAGCAATCATGCACTTATTATTTGTTTCCATTTGTTGTGCCATGAGAGCAATTGGGCCTTAAGCTTTTTATATTTCATTTTATAGCTATCATCAGGCTTATTATTAGAAGAGAATGGACCAGGCTTGGATGCAAACTGGTTGGACCTGCACTCTTTCATGAAATGACCCTTTTTGCCACACTTAAAGCATGTCAAATTGGTCTTGTCAGTGGAAGAACTGGATGCAAATTGTCCAGATGGCTTATTTGCTCTTGCTTTGAAACGGTTGAACGTTTTAGCAATCATTGCAATAAGGTCATCATCTTCAGTTTCATCACAACAGTCTGGAGAGACTTGACTGGACTCTCCAGAATCCATAAGTTCAGACACCATCTTCTTCATAGAAAATACATTCTCAGAAGATATCAGTGCTGTACTTGGTGGATCAGAATAACTAACCACTTTAGGAGTACTGGAGGCATGGTTAAAAGCATCTTGTTCTGCAACCACTCTCTGAGCTTGATTTTCTTCAGTGTACCTGAAAGCTCCATATAGAGTTGAGAGTGTGTGTGTGTGCAGAGTTTTACCTTGTCGTAAAACAAGTATCATGTGAGACCATTTGGTGGGGTAGAATGTCACAAAATTTCTCCAGAAGTATATCCTTGTCCTTCTCAACCCCAAGACCTCTCAGTTGGTTTATGATACTCATAAATCTGGTGTAAGTACCAGTGAGAGACTCTTTAGGTTGAGCAAAAAATGACTCATACCTCTTGTTTAAGGAGACCTTTCTGGTGACAATGGTGTCATCTCCTCCTTCATGTTGGTAAGAAGCTCATCCCACATGGTTTTGGCACTAGGAAAAAGAACTAGTGTGGGAATGAGGGTTTCTGGAACAGCCCGAGGATCATGTTTTTAAGGAGGGTGTCAAGATTCACCAGTCTCCTCTCCTCTTCAGACCAATGTTCCTCCCTCTTTTCCCTTCCCCTTCTAGATCCAGAAGGATCAAGAAGTGGATTGAGAGGTGATGTAGGCACATAAGGACCTTCGTTTAAGATCTTCATCATGTTCCTCTCAATACCAGTGACATGCAAAACCATCCTAGCCTTCCACGTACCGAATTCATCACTGTTCCCACTGAATTTAGGAACAGGATTATTCGAGTAGTGCACATGCACGTGTGGAGAAGCAGGAGTAGGAGGAGGAGGTGGAGGATTAGTGTTATTAACGTTTTGTGGTTCATTTTGATCATGAATATTTACATTAGGGTCGGGACCAAGACTAAAACCTTGTGTATTTTCTTGGTTAGCCATCATGAACAGATCTAGGCAATGATTAGCCTTCTGCTCTGATACCAAATGTGAGTCCCGTTTAAGTGCAAGACGGTTAACCAATAGAAAGTGTAAAATACAACAAGTCTAATAATCACTAGAATTGGACTAGTATTACTTGTAAATAAATATGCAAGATATATAAACAAAGTAATACAAGACTTAAAGCAATAAACAAATAAAGTGGACCATTATGTATTGTTTCATGGGTATTTCATTTATTGATGTTTAAATAAAATACAAGGTTGTTGCGGAATCAAGATAATACAATAAAGTATGTATCCTAACAACCTTTGAATTACAAATGATCTATATTTGTCAAATAGCTCTTTAGGATCGAGATACTTAAAGTTGTGAAGTATCCCTGTTTAAGATCGAGAGTATTTAGACAAATTCACTTAAATGCAAAAGGAATGCTTAAAAGTATTTTTCTAAAGGAAATGACTTTGTATTTATAGGCAACAAAATTCACCAGTGAATTTTGTGCCGTACAAATATGGTTGCATACATTTAATGATCCGACAAGAACATTAAATGTATTGGATAAGGAATAAGGATAAAGTCACATCAAGTGCAAGTGTATCCTATTATCCAACCACCTTAACACACGTATACTTTATTAAAGAACAAGTGGGTTGTTCTTTGGAAAGTGTGTAAGGCTTAAAGTCAATCCTCGATATTAGTGTTCAGACTTGTAGGATCTAGAACACTAACAATCTCCAGTGTGCAGATCTGGTAAGACTTTCCAGTGGACTCCGCCATTTGTTAAGTCTTCTTCTTTCAGACTTCAGTCTTTGACTTCAGTCAGAATGTCTTCAGTAGAGTAGATCTGGACTGGGGTGAAGTCTTCAGTGAGCTAATCTGGAGAATTCTCCAGATTACCTATACAAGTATTGCTCACTAGTCTTCAATTATTTCTGGACAAATCTTCAGAGGACTCCAGATTCCAAGTCTGGAGTAGGTCCAGTAGAGAACGTTTTCTGGTCAGATCTTCAGTGAGGCTCCAGTAGTCGAGTCTGGAGCGAGACCAGCAAAACAAGTTTTCTTAACAAACCTAAATAAGGTTCCAGTAGTCCAGTCTGGACCAGTCCAGTAAGTCTGGACTAAATCTGGACCTAACAAATTCCCCCTATTTGTTTAGAAATAATGCAAGATTTATTCACATAACCAAGTTAGAAGGTAAGATTTTGTAGGACTATCAACTAATCTCGCAATACCAAGTCGTACATACAATCTCTCATACGTTGGGTATAACTATGCATAAGTTTTCAATCATTACTAATTCGTTCTTATAACCAGGTTAAGAATTAGCATTTTGGGCATACTCAAATTGTCAAACATGTCTACCGTTCTTATTCATATAATCGTACATTGAGTAAATATTTATACATGCATCACCATATTCGCTTATCTCATGCATACAATTTAGCTTAACAACATGATTTATACATGCTAAAACTATCAAACTAGTATACCAATCTTTTCATGAAAGTGTTCCTTGATTAACACACCTACACATGCATTACCTATTTCCATTGTATCACGCCTAAAAACCAAGTTTAATGATATAGTTTTTCCGAAATCATGCAATAAAAATTAGCATGTTAAATTCATTCATATTATCGTCCATCCACTAGTACATTTTACACGTGCATTACCAACTACGTTATATCATGCTTACAACCAAGTTTGACAATGTCTCATACATGTCCAATTTCACATACTATTAAGAAACATATCCTTATTGTTCACCGATTACCATTAACATCATTAGTGTTGGAATATCAACCGTTTATAATACGTGAGAGTTAGGATGCTTACAACCTTGACATTCTCTCAGGGTGCATATCAACATATTTATCGCATTGTATTCTAACCGTTTATCAATACGTTTAAGTCGAATCACAACAAAAGCATTTACAACGTCAACTTGACCACTACGGGCCTTACATACATACACATCACACATGCATAACATATATGTTACTAAATCATACTAGTCAACATGTCATTCCACTACCAAATCCAATCATAGTAATAGTTCTAGAGTTTATGACCCGGGGGTTAACTTCACAATCGCTCTCATGTTAGCCGCACTAGTAGTTAGTACTTTCATGCCAACACACTACACATGTTTAATGTCTTTACACTAAGGCCAACACATAAATGTTGTCAAGTAATTGTCATATATCGTGCTATCATACCAACATATCATACGTGTTTCATATCACTACGCTAAGGACAACATATCAAAGTTCCCAAGTAATTGTTATCTATCATGTTCTCGTGCCAAGTTCACAACAATTGTCTACCATCAAAACCAAATACTCGTATTCAACACATCTCATTACAAGCAACTAAAACAAGTCAACTAACACGAGTGGTTTAAAGTATAATTCGAATTCGATATGCTCTCTAGTTATTGACCGGGTATGTATACAGGGTGTACCAACGGCTAACCCTCCCCAATCAACTTCCATTAAGCATATCGGTTCCTTATTATACTCTAAGCCATGCATGCGCAATCCATGATGTTATTAACTTGTTATAATATTGGGTGACCATAAAGAGTTGATCGGGTTCTTTTAGGGTTGCCACAATATTATACTAAGTTAATAACATAACTTCATTTTGCTCTAAATCATCCAACTAGCACCAATCAATAGTAACAATCCATATCAACGACAATCACTTCAATCAATGCACACATTAACCACATTGTACTCAATCCACATTCATCACATTAAACTCAAGTCATCACATAAGTGGTTTTAACTACGAACTCACAATATACACTTTCTAGGGTTCACATAATTCACATTGCACACAATTTCCTGACCATGCATGCTATATGAAGAGTTTTAACTTAAGCCGTAGTCTAGGTCAAACCGCCTAATTCTCTACGACCACGCATGGGCCACCATTCTGTACACCCCAAGCCAAGGCTCAGAATATCACGGAAATCATATAGCACAAGGTGGGATTAATGTAGAACATGAACTAAATGCAAATAAAGGATTCAGTGAATCCATACAGTAAGATAAACAAGTATCAAAATACATAAAGAGCAAGTCATCAAATATTACAGCAGAACATCAAAAGATGGCTAACGGTTCTAAGTACAATGCAAAAGAAGGCAAATGGATCCTTGATCCATATAAGTCCAAGTCCGGGTTCAACAGCAAGCAAACAATCAAACTCCTTGCCTTGGAATAACATGGTTACCTGAAAAGTGTACTAAGCATAGTCAACACAAGGTTGGTGAGTTCGTAGTAATGGTCCACAATGAACCATCGTCAATAATCACTATGCACGAATAGAGGCAAAGTATAACTTACAGTAAGCCTGATGTGCTAAATCGAGTTTAAAATTTAAAACTAGAAATACCTTGAAACTCACTACTACGCACTATCGGGCAGTGGACCCGATCGTATGCAGTATAGTTAAAAAGTAAGTCCAGGTTCGTTCACGGGGATTGGTTTGAATCAATTGTTTAACAAAGTAGTTTGGAAAATAGGGTGGAACGCTTTGAATCTCTCTTTGACAATTAAATTAAAATAACTTAAAAGACAAACGCGTAAAAGTAAAGGTAAAACTGCAAACAATAATAGTAAAGATCATCCACCTTGACTTCGCTAGACTTCAAACGTGATTGCATTCAATTAAGACCAAATTCATTAAGAGTTGACAAGATAATCGTGAAAGGATAAAATGCTTGCGTGGTACCACCAACCGCTCACAAATCACCCAAACACCTAAATTGCTAGTTTAATTACCCAAGCCGGTACCACCAATGCCTAGACAACCTTACCAACAATTAGTTTGCTTGATCACCGAATTACCAATTGTGCCTATGTGAATTAAAACGTGGTACCACCAACCGTTTCTAAACACGTTGACAAAATTATTCCTTTTATTAAAATGACATTCACTATCACACCATGAACTAGTGATAATTGTTCATAGACAAGCAACCGTTTGAAAATCACATATGTATCCAACTAGTACCACTAACGAAGAACACACATGCCACCAATATCATAATAATAAATATAAAGGAATAAAATCACCAAGATCTCGACACAATGATAATTGAAATCAACTCTTTGAATTAAAACATATAGCAATCACATCATTCGTCTAGTTACATCAAGGTGGATGATTGAAATATTAGCCACTCATGATTAAATTGAAATAACAATCAAAGTAAAGGAAGAACATGATGTACCAATCGTTTGAGAAATAGAAATTGCAAGACAATAAAATAGATACGATCCAAGTGGGTGCACGTGAATCTTCAATGAATCGGAAGATGATGAAATCTTGAATTGATCCTTGAAGTGCAGCTCTTAGAAAGAAGACTTGATACCTTTGGGAATTAGGTTTGAAAACTATTTATACCCCCCTTTAATCTGATGCAAAAACTGCCCAAAACCTTTCAGCACCGTCCCTTCACTGCGGCGCAGTGGGCGAGTGATGCCCCCACTGCGGCGCAGTGCAAATACACTGCCTTTGGTGCTCGTTTGATTCAAGGCTGACTGCGGCGCAGTGGGCACACGCACATCCCACTGCGTCGCAGTGCAAATACACTGGTTGAAGTCTCCATATCTTCACTAGCTGACTGCGGCGCAGTGGGCCTGTTCACCACCACTGCGTCGCAGTGCAAATACACTGGACTCGATGCCTTCACTGCTTGAGATGACTGCGGCGCAGTGGACTTGTTCACCACCACTGCGTCGCAGTGTAATATTACTGAACCAAAGGCTACATCAACATATGAAGACTTGCATATCTTTTCTATCTCTTTTCACTCTCGAACTCTCCAATCAACTTCCTGACCTCAAAATTACTCGAAATTGCGCCAAACGGACACGTCACCTGTTTAGAACCTGAAACCACTAACAAAACCCATAAACGCGCCAAATGCCAGCAAAATCGACTAAAAACATATAATAAAAGGCCAATAACGATGTGGGCGATGGGTATAAATTGGTCACATCAAATCCCCCCATACTTGAGCATTGCTTGTCCTCAAGCAAATCCAACATTTAAAGAAAAAGTAATCCTTGGCAAAGAAGCTAAATAAACAATTACGAGTATCAAAAAGAAGCAACACCAAGTATGTCAAAGACAAAGAAGTTGGGTGAAGCAGTTTTAATCTTAAATGAAAACCCGAAATGTTTGACAATATCTGAACAATCCACAAGCCTCAATAACACGACTATGCACAAGTGAAACAAATGAACCTATCAATATCATTCTACTCCAACGAACTTACTTTAGGGGTTGAATATATCAAGAATCACTCAAAGCACAGTCGTGATGCATATCTTACCATAGGCTTGAACAAGGATCATAGCTCCACCGACATGGCGTAAGCACCAAGTACATCATCAAAATAGGCATATAAGATGGTTGTATAGTTAGGCTAAGGTATATACATTGGACATTTACAATGAGTGAGGGAGTGTAGGTTAGAAATGAAAGGAATCAATCAAAAGTATAAGGTAAGTATGAAATATGAACAAAATAGTCTAATCAAAACCCGTACCATTGATTGCCAACAACCCATAAATTGCTATTCCGCTAAAACACCTCAAAAATACCAAGCAAACTCGACACCATTGTGGTGTATCAACTTCAAACAACTTAAAGTCAACCAAGCCCTCCATTCTTAACGATACAACACAACTCTAGACATATAAAAATGAGAAGTACCCACTAGTAGCCCAAGTTCTTTTTTTTTTTTTTTTTTTTCTTTCACTTTTCTCTTTTTTCTATTATTGAACCACTTTTACTCTACTAGTAGGCACCCTCTTACAATGATGATCATGTCTAAACACTTACTTCCTTTTGAACAATCCAACACATTCCCATAGACCAACAATATTCCACCGACACCCCATTGAAGCTCTCCCAAACCGTCCAAACAAACCAATGACAATCAATGGCCCCCCAGATTAGACTATCGGTATAGTAAGGTAAAATTAGGTAAAGTTTACATCAATGAGTGGATATATACAATGGTAAAGGCTAAGTTAAAATGGTGTATAAGAAAGGTTTACAAAGAAAGGAAGGATGTATATGTAAGTGAGTATAAGTATAGTAAGGGTATGAATATACAAAAGGAAAAGTGAAAAAAGAAAGAAAGAAAAGTATGGGTCAAACCTATATGCCAATTCGTCATCCGATGTACTTTTATCACAAAAGTGATCTCACTGCAGTTTCGTCACGATCACAAGGCCAAGTTCTAGCTCAACACATCACCGGCACACTCAAATCAAAGAAAGGAACCCGGAAATGGAATAAATTAACCTCAAATTCGCACATCTTAGTGCAGAGTTCGAAATGGAACCCTTACTCCCAAATAAATCCAAGAGCCTAAGAGAGGGACAAATTACAAGGCAATCAAACCAAAACCGCAAACACCAAACACATCTATATATGAACAATGAATCTCACAACTTTAGGTGTTTGGGAAATTTGAGTATGCAAGTAAT
Organism: Erigeron breviscapus; assembly: GCA_034093135.1. NCBI lineage: Eukaryota > Viridiplantae > Streptophyta > Magnoliopsida > Asterales > Asteraceae > Erigeron > Erigeron breviscapus. Next base: position 110,333,986 of record CM067167.1, on the reverse strand, counting down.
GTTATCAATCCACAAGGATAAGCCCAATAACCGTTCAGAACACATTTCGCCGATTAAAATTTTGCCAAGGAAAAGTTTGTAGTAAAATTGCTCATTAAATTATTATGAATTAAGTGACAAAAGCAATTTACCACAAGGACAAGCTCAACTCAAGTTTTAAAAACCACATCAACCTCTATTATCCCACCAAATTGACAACACCGATTCCAAACATGCACATCACAGTGAAGAGCTCAAAATAGAAACTCCTACCCTTGGATAAAATCCGAAGGCCCATGAGAGGGACACATCAACAAAACCGGTAGAAATCTCAATGGCAAAACAACAAAAGTGATGTACCCGGTAGCTTAAACCTATTTGCCATCCCCCCACACTTAAGATGGACAATGCCCTCAATGTCCATATTCGGTCAAACAAAGGTAAATAGGGTAAGCACAATAGACAGAAAGAATGAGAACACATACCGGATAAAAGAACTGTGTGTGAACAATGTCAATAAAAATGCCAATCAAAAATATAGCGCTGAACTTACTGCCAGCATATGCACATGACATCAAAGTGAGCTACTAACACGATCACACAATCAAACAAATCCAACTGGTCCTCCCCCCACACTTGGGTTCCACTAGGTATTGCCATCAAATGGATAGACCTGTCCAACTTCAAATAACAAGCACAACCAAATATCCATACAAAAATTCAAACTAATCTAAAGTCTCATGCAGAAAATTAAAGAAACAAAAGAAAAGAAACGAAGTACAAATGTTTCATCACCCCGTAGGGTGGATACCAAACAAAAATAAATAAATAACAGTCATCCAAATCATAACCAAGCACATATGATTCCATCCCACGGTACCGGATGGGAATCATGATCATCATCACTGAAACTGGCCATGATAGCCATAGGGAAGACCAGATGTATCAAAAAGATCGGTGACCCAAGTTCGCTCCCCCTCTTGACCCGAACTAGAGGCACCAACATCTCCTCCAGACGGTCCACCGCCAAAGCCTGAACCAGAACCTGCAACAAAACCAGGAACAAAAGAAGATGAACCACCAACAAATCCCCCAGAACCACCAGCATCTCCACCTGCTTGACTAGCGGCACCTGGCCATGGTCTCCAATCTGCACTAGTACCTGCATCAAAAGAAGATCTACCGCCAAAAGAACCAAACTGCACAGGACCACGAGGAGATCCTCCTAGATCATGTGGGAAGAAAGAACCGCCACCCTGACGATATGTCAGAACATGAATAGGTGGTGGTGAAAAATCAGGAATAGGAGTATCTGGAACGAACGGCTGCCCATGGTACTGCGCATCCCACATAGGCTGATAATAATCAAGGGTATAGTTGGTGCGGGCCTGCTGCGATCCCATCCAAGTCATATCCTGATCCATCCTCCTTTGATAATCATCAAATGCCCTACCACTAGCCTGCTGCCCATCCAAAATCTGTTGCAGCTGGGACCCTATATCAGTCAAATCAATACTTGGACGGCCCCTCCTCCTCTGAGGCTCCTGAGGGGCGTCCTTCATCTCATCATCATCAGAATCCTCCACCTCTGGAGGCGGTGCAGCGATAACACATATCAGAGTCATGCACGTACAAATGTCATCAAGTACATAACGTACCCGTTTAAATGTCATCAAGTACATATAGTACCCGTATCAATGTCATCAAGTACATATAGTACCCGTATCAATGTCATCAAGTACATAACGTACCCGTTTAAATGTCATCAAGTACATATAGTACCCGTATCAATGTCATCAAGTACATATAGTACCCGTATCAATGTCATCAAGTACATAACGTACCCGTTTAAATGTCATCAAGTACATATAGTACCCGTATCAATGTCATCAAGTACATAACGTACCCGTTTAAATGTCATCAAGTACATAACGTACCCGTTTAAATGTCATCAAGTACATATAGTACCCGTATCAATGTCATCAAGTACATAACGTACCCGTTTAAATGTCATCAAGTACATAACGTACCCGTTTAAATGTCATCAAGTACATATAGTACCCGTATCAATGTCATCAAGTACATATAGTACCCGTATCAATGTCATCAAGTACATATAGTACCCGTATCAATGTCATCAAGTACATAACGTACCCGTTTAAATGTCATCAAGTACATATAGTACCCGTATCAATGTCATCAAGTACATAACGTACCCGTTTAAATGTCATCAAGTACATATAGTACCCGTATCAATGTCATCAAGTACATATAGTACCCGTATCAATGTCATCAAGTACATAACGTACCCGTTTAAATGTCATCAAGTACATATAGTACCCGTATCAATGTCATCAAGTACATATAGTACCCGTATCAATGTCATCAAGTACATAACGTACCCGTTTAAATGTCATCAAGTACATATAGTACCCGTATCAATGTCATCAAGTACATATAGTACCCGTATCAATGTCATCAAGTACATAACGTACCCGTTTAAATGTCATCAAGTACATAACGTACCCGTTTAAATGTCATCAAGTACATATAGTACCCGTATCAATGTCATCAAGTACATATAGTACCCGTATCAATGTCATCAAGTACATATAGTACCCGTATCAATGTCATCAAGTACATAACGTACCCGTTTAAATGTCATCAAGTACATAACGTACCCGTTTAAATGTCATCAAGTACATAACGTACCCGTTTAAATGTCATCAAGTACATAACGTACCCGTTTAAATGTCATCAAGTACATAACGTACCCGTTTAAATGTCATCAAGTACATATAGTACCCGTATCAATGTCATCAAGTACATAACGTACCCGTTTAAATGTCATCAAGTACATATAGTACCCGTATCAATGTCATCAAGTACATATAGTACCCGTATCAATGTCATCAAGTACATATAGTACCCGTATCAATGTCATCAAGTACATAACGTACCCGTTTAAATGTCATCAAGTACATATAGTACCCGTATCAATGTCATCAAGTACATATAGTACCCGTATCAATGTCATCAAGTACATAACGTACCCGTTTAAATGTCATCAAGTACATATAGTACCCGTATCAATGTCATCAAGTACATATAGTACCCGTATCAATGTCATCAAGTACATATAGTACCCGTATCAATGTCATCAAGTACATAACGTACCCGTTTAAATGTCATCAAGTACATAACGTACCCGTTTAAATGTCATCAAGTACATATAGTACCCGTATCAATGTCATCAAGTACATATAGTACCCGTATCAATGTCATCAAGTACATAACGTACCCGTTTAAATGTCATCAAGTACATAACGTACCCGTTTAAATGTCATCAAGTACATATAGTACCCGTATCAATGTCATCAAGTACATATAGTACCCGTATCAATGTCATCAAGTACATAACGTACCCGTTTAAATGTCATCAAGTACATAACGTACCCGTTTAAATGTCATCAAGTACATATAGTACCCGTATCAATACGTAAATGCCGATCTCAAACACAAGTCCAATACCCAATTGTTCAACCAACTAAACTATACGTATATACACTTAGGAGGATTCTACTTTCTTCGAGTCCCAGATGCTTATATATAGGGTCACCCGCAGCCTTCCCACCACATCTAAAACCCAATGAAGGCATAACCGACTTCCATGTCTATACGTCATCCTAATAATAATAATATACTTCACAACTTAACTAAGTAAATCAAACGTAATAAACCGTCTCATCAATCCAACAACTAAACCAATCAATCAATCACTCACTCAATCATTTAATCAAGGACCATTAATCCGTAAGTTCACCAATACAACGATAAAAGTATGAATAAGTACGTATCTCGCAAGTCAAGTATATCAAGTCATTCATGTCTATCTCAAATGTAATCCCAAAGTCCATCATTTACTCTAAACAACGCGTACATACACTTCGGAGGATTTTACTTTCATCGAGTTCTAGATGCTTATGTATAGGGTCATCCGAAGCCTTCCCACCACACCTAAAACCCTTTGAAAGTAAAGCCGACCTCATGTATGTACTTCTATCCTAAAGAGTTACAATATCACAAACACATTCGTAAACCATCACGATCAATCAAAACTGTCTACCGAACGACAATCAATCAGGAATTAACTAGACAGGAAATCAAGTCAACCAAAACAAACAAACAACACGTATATGTACACTTTCAGCCCGAATCTCTATTGAGTAGGGAGCTACGAAACTCACCTTGATCGGCAAAGAAGCTTAAGTCGAGTTAATAAAAGATTAATAGCGAGTATTGGGCCCCACACATCCACAACCTATCAAAGCATGTCATATATCATAATGTCAACTCTATAATCATAATTAAGTTGGTTAGTAAGTTTAAGTCGAGTCACGAACCCACAAACGCTTCTACAACTTTACCGTGTATGAAACAAGACACTTTGACTCGACATTTTTAGAAATGGAGGAAGATTTATACAAAATGAAGGTTACTATAAGAAACTAGACTCTCTCATGATTCCAACGATAGGTCATATGACTCAATTGGACTTACGGATCAAAAGTTATAAGCGTTTGAAGTTGACAAAGAGTCACTGGTTCAGCAGCTTTTCACTGCGCCGCAGTGGGGTCTGGCACCTCCCACTGCGCCGCAGTCAGCCAAATCTGCTGCAGAAACTTAGCCAAAAATGATCCAAAACAACCCAAAACCCCATTTTTGACCCCATAATCGACCATGGATGATCTAGGACCCAATTTCAAGCCTAAATCCACATATTTGGACATAAACAAACATAACCCACCTCACAAACTCGAATCATAACATCAAATTCATGCCCAAATCATTTGACCCCTTTCAAAACCCTAATTTAACCCTAATCGCGTTTTGATCCGATTTAAGACTTGTAATTACTTCAAATTGACCAACAACAAGTAACTAAACATGAATAGGTAAATATGGGATGAATTTGACTTACCAAAACTTCCTCTAGAGCTCAAACCCGAATTTGGTCAAAATGGGTGAAAGTCTTGTACTATGAACTTCAAGCTTATGATTCAATGAAGATTATAAGATGACAATGATGACGATCCTTGTATTTAAGTAGCTTTATAACACTAAATCTTACAGAAATTTAAGAGAGAAAAGAAGAAGAAGAAAGAGTTCTTGCTTTGATAAAGAGAAAAGAGAAGAAAGACTTAGTGTGTGGTGAAATGAGGGGATAAGGGGGGAAGATGGGTCATAAGGCTGGTGGGTCGTGGATCACCCACGGGTCGACCCGTTTCTCTTCCCAAGCCAAATTACAAAACGTTAGGCATTTAAACACCGATTAAAACATATTATCGACCCGACGAACATACCACATTGTCATTTAATCACAAAACGACCCAAATATTTCATTAACTTAAATTGTTAGTCAAATTGCACGTAAAGTCAAACGGTCAAAACTCACGGATGTTACATTATTCCCCCGTCAAAAGAATTTTGTCCCGAAATTCAACAAATATAATTGGAGATCAGTGTCAAGGATAATAAGTTCTTATATAGAAAAATGGATTTTTGCTAAATACACTTTTTTGGGTTTTGTTTATGAACAATAAGACATTGTATATAAAAATAACCATTGTTTGAAATTAATTTTTTTAACAGATAACAATTGAAGGTCCTAACTGTTAGTATGTGATCACGTAAAATGAACGTATGACCGGAAAGTATTTAAGCCTACGGGGTCACACGTCTCGACTCAAATGTAATCATAATTGATTAATATATTATATATGGTATTATGTAATTTATTAATTAATTAGATCACGAAAAACTAACGGCCGTCCGTTAAGTGTTAAAGAGTTAACGGTACTTAACTAACGGAGTTAACGGAGGAGATAATTGTAATTTAAGAAACAATTAGGAAACCCTCTAGAATGTTCTCTAGAGGGGCCGGCCATCAAAGGGGGGAGGGTTTTTCAAAACCCTAAACTTGGTCATCAAGTTTTCCTACACCTATATAAGGAGGCCTAAGCTAATTGTTTTTCTCATTCAATTCTCAAGGGTTTTCAAGAACCCTAAATATCTCTCTCTCTTCTCTTTTTCGGTTCATATAGCCGAAATTCTAAACCCTTTAGGGTACTTGGTGATTTCGATCAAAGCAAGAAGAAGGAGCAAGCCAATCGTTGCCGGTTCGTGATCAAGTACTAGCATACATACATTCTAGAGTCGTGTGTGCGATCGTAGAGAGGTTTTACTTTAAACCTTATCATAAAGTTTCTTACTTTATCATCTTCAATTAAAGGTATATGCTTTCTCTCTTGGTTAATTAATTAACTACATAGTTTAATCTTCCGTTGCGTGCTTTGTGATTTAATTAGATAATTTGTTATACATTCCAACAGTGGTATCACGAGCCTACTATGTATGTTTTTTGATTACCAATTAGATCAAAACTTGAAGGGGGGTTAGGGTTCTTGAGCTTTATTTTTTTCGAATTTATATATATATTTAAATTAATTTTTGTAATTTAATTACATTATTTAAAAAGGAAACAAATAATATTTATATTATTTAATATATATACTTCGAAATTCTGGAAAAAATAAATAAATTTGTTTTTTTTTTGAAGTTTCCTAATCCAAGTTTTGATTAATTACATGTTTATTTGATAAATTGCATGTATTTATGGTATACCTTTAATTATTTAATTGTTAAATAGAAGTAAAAATCATGAATTTTTCATGCAAATTATTCATGATTATTACTTAGATATATTGATATGAAATCTTGATCATTAGGGTTAATTATGCTAGATAATTGAATAACTAATTGTGTGACAATGTGATTATGTTTTGTGAAAATTCCTGTTTGACACCAGTTCACTAAAACGATCATAACTTATCAACCGTAAGGAGTTAGAAGCTGAAATCTTTACAGTAGATGCTTGACTCATAGGGCTACAACTTTTATGTTTTGTGCTAAGCCCAGTTCGGCCTTCTTCAAGGTCTGATTTGGTCGTAAAGCTGCTGGATTTTCCAGATCAGCACCTTGTTATTTATGGTAGATAATTTGTTATAGAAATTTTGGCTTACGCAATCAAGGCAACTTGATGAATGTGGTCTCTTTCCATATGAAAGAGGAGCCAATCTTATACCATAGTGACCAAAATTAGGTTGATTACCTTAATTGTTAAGTTGTAAATTTAGTAAGTTTAATTTTGCCTTTTATGAAAATTGTGTGCAAAATTGTTTTTGGAAAAATAAACTTGACTAAATATATCGAAATAAGATTTTGTTTATAAAATTGGTGCCCTAAAATCAAAAGATACACCGGCTCACCCATTTGAACAAACTCTAAGAGAGGTATAAGTCGGAGTGCGCTAGCCTTCTAAAAGGGCGGGTTTTTAATTGCGTCCATCGCAACCTTTGCCCTTGCGCTTCTTTGTGCGTTCAAATGGAGCTACCGAGCTCTTTTGTATTTAAAGGCAATAAAAATGAGTTTTATAAACATATTATGTTTAGAAGATATGCATGAATATTCAAACATAACTTTTTGATCACACATCAAATTGATTGACCCAATAAACTTAAGTCATTGCCATCCAACTCGTAAAGGACACTTGTGGCTGTTGTTTTACTCACTGGTACACAGTGGTGAAATGGCAGTTGCATGGCAAATCCCACTCACTGGTACACAGTGGTGGAAAAATTTGCGCGTTCTTGGTTGGACGACTTAAAGCGAGTTAAGCGGTGAGACCTTGACCCGTGGCAAAAGATGGGACAAAACATGACTACAAATCACTTGATGAATCAAGTGTCATTTGTAGGTCCCATTCTTACTAGGAATTGCACATGTAATGCAATTACTGCTCGTCACTTACCTTTTGAGTACAATCATTTCTAGCAGATCAACTGAAATGATTGTATGTCAATTGGATCCTAGCCTTAATGAAATTAATTGTTTATTTTATAAACATTGGGTAATTGATTTCTTAAGGATTTATTATCGAAAACTGATTTTTGAACTTAATCTGTTTTGTAGATGGCAATGAATCCTTCCACAAACACCAATGCTTTTCGGCAAATGTTTGAAAGAGAAAAGCTTAATGGATCAAATTTCAATGACTGGTATCGTCAACTGAGAATTGTTCTAAGAGTTGAAGAACGCATGGATGTCATTGAAAGGCAATGGCCAACCGAACCAGGTGTTGAATCAACAGCAGCTGAAAGAACTGAATATAGAGTTCAATACACTAGATTCAATGAAGTTTGTTGTTTGATGCTTGTGAGCATGTCTCCCGAGCTTCAAAAACAATTCGAGAATTACACTCCATATGATATGATCAGAGAACTTAGATCCGTCTATGAAAAACAAGCTGGAGTGGAACTATTCGACTTAGTCGTGGAACTCCATGACATGAAACTTGAATCTGGAAAATCGGTTAGCAGTCATGTGCTCAAGATGAAGAGCATTTTTGACAAATTGGATTCGATGGAGTACGCTTATCATAAAGAGGTAAAAGTTGGCATGATTCTCAAATCCCTTACTAAGGAATATGAGGGATTTGTGCAAAACTATACCATGCACTCTATGAAAAAGAGCGTCACTGAACTTCATGTTATGCTCATTGAATATGAGAAGACGATTCCAAAGAAGGCCAATGACCCAAATGTTCTTATGATAAAGGGGGGTCGGATCCAGAAAGCTAAGAAATCGCACCAAGCTAAAGGCAAGTTTGATGGTAAAGGCAAGGGTAAGCAAGTTGCTTATGCCCCAAAACCAAAGAAAACCCCTCCGGCTAAGAAAGAGCATCCGGCTAAAGACCAGACCTGTCATCATTGTAATGAAGTCGGGCACTGGAAGAGGAACTGTCCCAAGTATCTTGCCGAGTTGAATGTGAAGAAGAAGCAAGCTAGCGGTGCTAGTACTTCAGGTATCTTCACTATTGAATTATTTTCCTTTACTAAGTGTAAATCATGGGTTTATGACACTGGCTGTGGAACTCATATCTGTAATGAATTACAGGCACTTAGGAAAAGGAGGAAGCTGAAGCCGGAGCTTTGCAGCTGTTCGTGGGCAATGGTCTACCAGCACCTGTTGAAGCTATTGGAGAATATCATTTAGTTCTTCCTTCCGGTTTAATTATTGTTTTAGACAATTGTCATTATGCACCATTTATTACTAGAGGTGTAGTTTCAGTTTCTTTGTTGAAAGACAACGGATTCATTAATGTTTTTAATGATAATAGTATTTCAGTTTCTAAAAATAATGTTCATTATTTGATGCTATTGCTTGTGATGGTATTTATGAAATTGATATGCGTGGTTGTGATTCAAATAATTCAATGTATAATGTTAGCAAAAGAGCCAAGACTAACTTGGACTCTACCTATCTGTGGCACTGTCGTCTTGCACACATTGGCAAAAATCGCATTGAAAGACTTCAACGTGAAGGGATCTTACAATTAAATGATGAATCATTTGATAAATGCGAGTCATGTGTTTCCGGCAAAATGACAAGAAAACCTTTTCTGCATAAACCGGAGAGGGCTAAAGATCTTCTTGGACTCATTCATACCGATGTTTGTGGCCCATTTAGACATGTGTCAAGAAAAGGAGCTAGCTACTTCATAACTTTTACGGATGATTTCAGTCGTTATGGTTATGTTTACTTGCTTAAACATAAACATGAAGTGTTTGAAACATTCAAAGAATTTAAAAATGAAGTAGAAAATCAACTCGGCAAAACCATCAAGATTCTTCATTCAGATCGAGGTGGTGAATACTTAAGCCAAGAGTTTAAGGATTATCTGAAAGCGTGTGGAATTGTCCAACAGCTTACTCCTCCATACACTCTCAACATAATGGAGTGTCTGAAAGGAGAAATCGAACCTTGCTAGACATGGTGAGATCTATGATGACCCTTACGACTCTCCCATTTTTGTTTTGGGATTATGCTCTAGAGACTGCTGTACGCATTCTCAATATGGTTCCAACTAAGAAGGTTGACAAGACACCATATGAATTATGGCATGGAAATGTCCCTAATCTGTCTTACTTAAGAGTCTGGGGATGTGAGGCACTTGTGAAGCGCGACACCTGACAAACTTGAACCCAGAACTACTAAGTGCATCTTTGTCGGATACCCTAAGGAAACGATGGGTTACGACTTCTATAATCCCGTCACAAACACTGTTCGCGTTGCTCGATATGCTGAATTCTTTGAAAAGAAATTAGCTCAAGAGAACAGTGGGAGGGTTGTAGAACTTGATGAGACTCAAGAGGAAGATGTGTCACCTTCTGAAGCTCCTAGCAATCATCAACTTGGGGGGGGGGAAATGTTCAAAGTGATGAACCTCAAGTCGATGATGATGAAGCGATTCCACTTCGTAGGTCCGAAAGGACAAGACGTCCTACTGACAGATTATGTCTGATGGTAGAAGAAAACGTTTTAGGAGATCTCGATGAGCCTCCGAATTTCAAAGCTGCATTATCAGATCCGGAATCTGATAAATGGCTTGAAGCTACGAAGGTGGAAATAAAATCCATGAAAGACAATCAAGTCTGGAGCTTGGTTGATCTTCCACAAAATGCTCAAACTGTTGGGTGTAAGTGGATCTTCAAGAAGAAGACGGACATGGATGGAAATGTACACACCTATAAAGCTCGTCTCGTGGCGAAAGGTTATACTCAACGTTCGGTGTTGACTATGATGAGACCTTTTCTCCAGTTGCGGACATTAGAGCTATTAGGATTCTCTTAGCCATAGCTGCGTACTATGACTTTGAGATATGGCAAATGGATGTTAAGACTGCCTTCTTAAATGGTTACTTAGATGAAGAAGTCTATATGGATCAACCTGAAGGTTTTATTGATCCAAAACATCCCAACAAAGTATGCAAGCTTTCAAAGGTCCATTTATGGACTAAAGCAAGCATCAAGAAGTTGGAACAAGCGGTTTGATGAAGAAATCAAAAGGTTTGGTTTCGTTCAAAATCCCGATGAGCCATGTGTATATCGCAAAGCTAGTGGGAGTAATGTTACTTTCCTTGTCTTGTATGTGATGACATATTGATCATAGGAAAACACATTCCAATGTTGCAAGATGTTAAATCCCATCTTGGAAAGTGTTTTGCCATGAAAGATTTAGGAGAAGCGGCATTTATTCTTGGAATCAAGATCTACCGAGATAGATCAAAGCGATTAATTGGACTAAGTCAAAGTGCTTATATTGATAAGGTCTTGAAGCGATTCAAGATGGAGAATTCTAAGCGTGGGTTTACACCTATGCAAGAAGGACTTAGTTTATCTGTCAAACAGGGTGCTACTACACCTAATGAGGTGGAGCGTATGCGAAGAATCCCTTATGCTTCGGCTGTGGGATCTATTATGTATGCGGTTAGATGCACTAGACCCGATGTGGCGTTCGGGCAAAACATCGTTAGCCGATATCAACAGAATCCAGGTGAAAGCCACTGGACTGCTGTTAAGAACATTCTGAAGTACCTACGGGCTACTAAAGATATGTTTTTGGTGTATGGAGGAAATCCAGACTTAGAGCTCAAAGTGACCGGATATTGTGATGCTGGATTTCAAACTGATAGAGATGACACGAAGTCTCAGTCAGGATTCGTCTTCGTTCTTAACGGAGGTGCTGTAGATTGGAAAAGCAAGAAGCAAACCACAGTTGCCATGTCTGCAACAGAGTCTGAGTACATTGCCGCCTCAGAAGCCGCAATGGAAGCAGTCTGGATAAGGAAGTTCATTAGCGGGCTTGACATGATCCCCTCAAGTGACTTACCCACTGATATGTACTGTGATAACACTGGTGCATTAATCATTGCCAACGAGCCCGGAGCTCAGAAAGGTGCCAGGCATTATGCTAGAAGATATCACTATGTTCGTGAGCAGATCGAACTAGGAGAGATAAAATTACTCAAACACTTTTTGATTTTTCATCACCAATTTACACTTTAACCCAATTTAAAAATAATTAATTATACTTTTTGATTTTCCATCACCAATTTACACTTAAAAATAATTAATTTACACTTTTTGGTTTTTCCATCACCAATTTACACTTAAAAATAATTAATTACACTTTTTGTTTTTCCATCACCAATTTACACTTTAACCCAATTTAAAAATAATTAATTTACACTTTTTGGTTTTCCATCACCAATTTACACTTAAAAATAATTAATTATACTTTTTGGTTTTTCATCACCAATTTACACTTAAAAATAATTAATTTACACTTTTTGGTTTTCCATCACCAATTTACACTTAAAAATAATTAATTTACACTTTTTGGTTTTCCATCACCAATTTACACTTAAAAATAATTAATTTACACTTTTTGGTTTTCCATCACCAATTTACACTTAAAAATAATTAATTATACTTTTTGGTTTTTCATCACCAATTTACACTTAAAAATAATTAATTTACACTTTTTGGTTTTCCATCACCAATTTACACTTAAAAATAATTAATTTACACTTTTTGGTTTTCCATCACCAATTTACACTTAAAAATAATTAATTTACACTTTTTGGTTTTCCATCACCAATTTACACTTAAAAATAATTAATTAACACTTTTTGGTTTTTCATCACCAATTTACACTTAAAAATAATTAATTATACTTTTTGGTTTTTCATCACCAATTTACACTTAAAAATAATTAATTATACTTTTTGGTTTTTCATCACCAATTTACACTTAAAAATAATTAATTTACACTTTTTGGTTTTCCATCACCAATTTACACTTAAAAATAATTAATTTACACTTTTTGGTTTTCCATCACCAATTTACACTTAAAAATAATTAATTAACACTTTTTGGTTTTTCATCACCAATTTACACCAATTTACACTTTTTAACCCAATTTAAAAATAATTAATTATACTTTTTGGTTTTTCATCACCAATTTACACTTAAAAATAATTAATTTACACTTTTTGGTTTTCCATCACCAATTTACACTTAAAAATAATTAATTTACACTTTTTGGTTTTCCATCACCAATTTACACTTAAAAATAATTAATTAACACTTTTTACCCAATTTAAAAATAATTAATTTATCACTTTATGGATCGGCGTCATTAAGTGAAATTCGAAAATGGTTACTTTATTGATCCTTTGACTTGAGATACAAGCAGGTCAGCATGTATGGATTGCACTTACTTGATATAGTTCTAACTCTCCTGAATAAGGGAGTACATAAAGGTCTATTTTCAGAAAGTGTAGTGAAGTATGATGACTGACACGTGTAGTCAATACAGGATTTGTTCCTCCAACTAAAAGTTGCAGAATGATACCACTGGGCCCCTCATTGGGACTATTTAAGATGTTTACATGGCCATGTCCAAATAAATCCAGATGTGTCTCGATTATGTTTGGTAATCTTAAGTAGTGATGAAATTTTTGGTAATCTTAAGTAGTGATGAAATGAGAAACAGAATCGTTAAATCATGAAATGACATTGATCCATATTCATGTTTAACACGGTATCTGAACAAAGGGATAATAAATGCCACAACCATTTAAATATACTTTAAGAAACTATACTTAAATATTTCTGGGAGCATTGGCGTGTTGCTAGACGCTAACCAATGTTATTACCTTCATTTATTACGAGCTCAAGTGGGAGCTGTTAGTATGTGATCACGTAAAATGAACGTATGACCGGAAAGTATTTAAGCCTACGGGGTCACACGTCTCGACTCAAATGTAATCATAATTGATTAATATATTATATATGGTATTATGTAATTTATTAATTAATTAGATCACGAAAAACTAACGGCCGTCCGTTAAGTGTTAAAGAGTTAACGGTACTTAACTAAACGAAGGAAATGTTTATGTAACCATTGTTCTCCCGTTACCAATTAAAGAGTTAACGGTACTTAACTAACGGAGTTAACGGAGGAGATAATTGTAATTTAAGAAACAATTAGGAAACCCTCTAGAATGTTCTCTAGAGGGGCCGGCCATCAAAGGGGGGAGGGTTTTTCAAAACCCTAAACTTGGTCATCAAGTTTTCCTACACCTATATAAGGAGGCCTAAGCTAATTGTTTTTCTCATTCAATTCTCAAGGGTTTTCAAGAACCCTAAATATCTCTCTCTCTTCTCTTTTTCGGTTCATATAGCCGAAATTCTAAACCCTTTAGGGTACTTGGTGATTTCGATCAAAGCAAGAAGAAGGAGCAAGCCAATCGTTGCCGGTTCGTGATCAAGTACTAGCATACATACATTCTAGAGTCGTGTGTGCGATCGTAGAGAGGTTTTACTTTAAACCTTATCATAAAGTTTCTTACTTTATCATCTTCAATTAAAGGTATATGCTTTCTCTCTTGGTTAATTAATTAACTACATAGTTTAATCTTCCGCTGCATGCTTTGTGATTTAATTAGATAATTTGTTATACATTCCAACACTAACTATGTTACGCTAGAATGCTTCCTCACCCAATACCTTAGTAAGAAAAAAACTACAAATAGTTCGTCCAAAGACACGATAACATATTAAAGAAACATTGTCTCCTTAGACTCGAACTTGGTCTCTTCAGATCCAGGTCCTAACTAAGGTACTTCTTTACCGTAGAGCTTTTAACCCATCGATATTAATTTTAATCATGATATATACAGTAATACTTTACAATGTTTAATCTATATTTCCTTAGTTTCCTGCAGCATATTCATAGTTCCCGTATTATATATAACAACCAAATACATGCTCAAGAGAAATTAAATGCCTTATTTTAATTACCGTTGATATTTTTAAATGTGTACATTGTTCAAATGCCTTATTTTAAAAAAAAAAAGTAACGCCCACTGCCGTCTTCCACGGGTTTGGGTTCCAATACCTCGGTGTATGGGGAGGTTAAGATGTAGACAGCCTTACCCCTACCACGACAGTGTAGAGAGGCTGCTTCCAAGTTCTATCTAAAGATAGAAAAAAGACCTCCGGCCTTGCAAGGGATGAGGATAGAACCCATGACCTCTGTTTCCAGAGGCAAGGGTGTTAACCACTTGATCCAACCTTGCTGCTTAAATGCCTTATTTTAATTACCGTCAATTAAAGCATAAATCGTTTTTTATATATCCAATTAGATCAAGATTGGCTCAAGGTTTTTGATGGCTCTAAACGGGACTAAATTTTGAGGTTTCTTAAATTAAACCGTCAGAAAATAAAACTTCTGTTATAAAGTTTCGTCTCTAATTGTTTCTGAGGGAGGTTTTTCAAACGGACCATTTTCGGAAATCCTACAAATTTCTAACAAACTTTGCCGTCGCTGAAACTCAACTTCTGGTAGTGAAAAGTTTCTAACAAAAGTTATATTTTGTTATTCGATTGGCAAAAATAAATTAAAAAAAGTCATAAATGACGGGTTAAAAAATTTTTAATTCTGAATGACCAAATTAAACAACGAAACTTAGCAATATATGTATAAAAATTAAATAACATAAAACACAATACAAATCAATCTATAATCTATAATATAACTAAAAGAGGGGGTTGGGGGTACACTTGGCACCCCTAATCCCCCTCCTTTAGCCTAATACTCCATCCTTATTAATCCTCTAATTTTTTAATATTAATCTAAATTAATTTACACTTTTTGGTTTTCCATCACCAATTTACACTTTAACCCCAATCTAAAACAATTAATTTACACTTTTTGGTTTCCCATCACCAATTTACACTTTTTAACCCAATTTAAAAATAATTAACTTACACTTTTTGATTTTTCATCACCAATTTACACTTTAACCCAATTTAAAAATAATTAATTATACTTTTTGGTTTTCCATCACCAATTTACACTTAAAAATAACTAATTTACACTTTTTGGTTTTCCATCACCAATTTACAATTTCACCAATTTAAAAATAATTAACTTACACTTTTTGGTTTTCATCACCAATTTACACTTAAAAATAATTAATTACACTTTTTGGTTTTCATCACCAATTTACACTTAAAAATAATTAATTACACTTTTTGGTTTTCATCACCAATTTACACTTAAAAATAATTAATTACACTTTTTGGTTTTCATCACCAATTTACACTTAAAAATAATTAATTACACTTTTTGGTTTTCATCACCAATTTACACTTAAAAATAATTAACTTACACTTTTTGGTTTTCATCACCAATTTACACTTAAAAATAATTAATTACACTTTTTGGTTTTCATCACCAATTTACACTTAAAAATAATTAATTACACTTTTTGGTTTTCATCACCAATTTACACTTAAAAATAATTAATTACACTTTTTGGTTTTCATCACCAATTTACACTTAAAAATAATTAATTTACACTTTTTAACCCAATTTAAAAATAATTAACTTACACTTTTTGGATTTTCATCACCAATTTACACTTAAAAATAATTAACTTACACTTTTTGGTTTTCATCACCAATTTACACTTAAAAATAATTAACTTACATTTTTGTTTTTCATCACCAATTTACACTTCAAAAATATTAGTTTACACTTTTAGAATATAAGAAACTGTAAATTTTTTATTTAACTAAAGTTGAAAAAAAAGGGTAAACTGGAATCAATATTTATATGGAGTTAATTTTCGTATGTTTCTTCTTTAGCTTTCGTATTGATTAAGTTGTGATATATGACTTAACTAATCTAAATATTATATATTAAATTTTGTATTTGTAACCTATATTAACTCTTAGGATTCTGTAACACCCCAAGCCGGAGCTCGAAATGTCACGGAAATCATACAGCACCCGGTGGAATTACAATAGAACAACTAAATGCAATTAATGATTCGGTGAATCCAAAACATAGCAAAACAAGTAGCAAAATACAACAGGAGCAAATATCCATCAATGTTCACATAACACATCCAAAGATGGCAAACGATCCTAAGTATAATGCAAAAGGAGGGTCAATGAATCCTTGATCCATGAGGTCCAAGTCCGGGTTAGACAGCAAGCAAGCTACTAAACACCACGTCCGGGGAGTACCTGATTACCTGAAAAGTGTACTAAGCATAGTCAACACAAGGTTGGTGAGTTCGTAGTAATGGTCCATAAAGAACCATCAACAATAATCATAATATACGAATAGAGGCTAGGCATGACTTACAGCGAGCCTCTAAGCAATACAATATCGTCCATCAACAAGATTACACAAGACAACAATGTGAAATGAGAATGCACAATGATATCTGAATCAATGCAAATGCCAAATGCATGAATAAGCCAACATGCCTATCCTATGCGTGAACGCAGTCACCAATGCAACGATACCCTTATGTCATAACAATGAACAAGGCTGTATCTCAAAAACATCGAGATATATATGTCTATATACTCGGGGTCAGGAACTACATCCCTAACGGGGGCATACATCTATGCACCAGGATGTCGGCAATCCCCTGCCGAGGGCTCATCAACAATGTATGCAATGCTTACAATCAAATGTAAATGCATAATCATAAACCGACAATCAATAACCGTCAATCATAAACCAATAATCAACAATCGTAACGGGGCACACTTGTCAACAGAGGGACAAGGCCGTATCTCAATATACAAGTCAAATCCCCTAACAGTGGGACATATGCACAACATATGCATCAATCAAAATTAATCCTTAATCACAATATAAACCAACTATACGTACATATACTTCAGAGGATTTTACTTTCTTCGAGTCCCAGATGCTTATGTATAGGGTCACCCGCAGCCTTCCCACCACATCTAAAACCCTATGAAGGCATAACCGACTTCCATGTATATACGTCTATCCTAATATAATTGTAATACTTAACTAAAACATAACCCAAGTCAATCAAACAAAACGAACTGTCACGTCACTCCAACAATCCAGTCAAACAATCAACAAATCAATAAATGCAAATAAACACACCAGGTTTACACTTTTCAGCCCGAATCTCAAGCGAGTAGGGAGATACGAAACTCACCTTGACCGGCAAAGAAGCTAGTATAAGATTACAACGAGTAATAGGATCCACACGTCCACAACCTATAATTATCCATCATAATATCGTGATGTCAACTATACATTCCCAAACAAGTTGAAACTCGACACACATATAAACACAGTGACCATCCACTGCGCCGCAGTGGCAAAACTATGCCCACTGCGCCGCAGTGAGCAAGGACCATGCCACTGCGCCGCAGTGAGCAAAGCACTGCGCCGCAGTGAGCAAGGACCATGCTCACTGCGCCGCAGTGGGCTAAGAAGCAAAAATGGCCGAGAGAATCCACTGCGCCGCAGTGGAGACTATGCCCTCCCACTGCGCCGCAGTGGGACAACCTGCACACCAGGACCAGCAGCTGCAAGTGCAGCAAAACGAACCCAAACACCCCCAAAAACAACCCAAAACGATTTGTAAGCGTTTGCAACATAATTTGAAGCATCAATAAGCATTGCTACACATAACCACACTTAACCAATACCATAAATCCGCCCATTAACATCAAAATCATGCCGAATCGTCCCAACCCTAAATAAAACCCTAATTACCCAAAATCGCCATTCGACTCGATTCAAGCTTGCAACTGCACCAAATTAACTAGAAACAAGTAAATGAACATAAATAGAAGTAAATGGGTTGATTTAGACTTACCAAAACTCTTCCTAGTGCTCAAATCCGAAATTAGGTCAAAAGTGGGTAAAATGGTAAGAACTTGACTTTGATTCTTCAATAAAGCGATAGTGTGGTATAGATGGTGATGATTCTTGTGTTAAAATCGAGCCGCTACTAGTTGATGCAAGAAATGGTGAAGAGATTGAAATGGTTCTTTTGCTTTTGAGAGAAAGAGAGAAAAAGATAGATAGAATGAGAAGGAAGAAGGAAGGAAAGGATAAGGGGGGGGGAAATGGGTCATTGGGGCTGGTGGGTCATGGACTACCCACGGGCCGACCCGTTTCTCCCACAAGTCACATAAACAATCATTTACACCACTAAACGCCAAACGACATATTAACGACTCGACTAACATACCACTTAGTCATAAAATCATAAATGGGCCCAAATTACTTCATTCAATAAGTTTGTTAGTCGAATTACACAAAAGTCAACGGGTCAAAATTCACGGATGTTACATTATTCCCCCGTTGAAAGAATTTCGTCCCGAAATTCAACAAAACCCTAATTATTAAATAAATAATGCTACTTAGACTTCATATCTGATCCTCTCCACTATAAACAATTATACATAAATAAACAAAAAAACCACACGTAAATCATGTCTGCAGTTACTAACAACAGAAACAACAAATCAATAACCTTTACCCTTAAATCCCCCATTCCAATACAACAAAAAACAATCTCAACATAACACGAATCAAAACCACTCCAACCTCACACAACTCAACATTAATAAAACATCTCACCATAAACCAAACTTAAACAAGTACACCAACAACGCCAACAAAAAAAAAAAAAAAAAAAAAAAAAAAAAAAAAAAAAAAAAAAAAAAAAAAAAAAAAAAAAAAAAAAAAAAAAAAAAAAAAAAAAAAAAAAAAAAAAAAAAAAAAAAAAAAAAAAAAAAAAAAAAAAAAAAAAAAAAAAAAAAAAAAAAAAAAAAAAAAAAAAAAAAAAAAAAAAAAAAAAAAAAAAAAAAAAAAAAAAAAAAAAAAAAAAAAAAAAAAAAAAAAAAAAAAAAAAAAAAAAAAAAAAAAAAAAAAAAAAAAAAAAAAAAAAAAAAAAAAAAAAAAAAAAAAAAAAAAAAAAAAAAAAAAAAAAAAAAAAAAAAAAAAAAAAAAAAAAAAAAAAAAAAAAAAAAAAACAAACAACGACAACGAATTGGAATGGACTTCGCTGTGAAGTCGCCGACGACAAGAGGTGATCATGATATGACGAAACCGGTAAAACACTTCAATAACCACTCATCCCATTTTAAACTAACAAACACGCAACCCAAATCTCACTAAAAAACTAAACAAAAAAAAAAAAACATATCCATAATTTCTATTTCAATACGCAACCAAACCAATAACCAAAAAACCATAACAACAAAAACTACCCCCGAAAACATAACTATTAACAAACCCTTTCTATAATTCCCAAGAAATAATAAAAACTTCACACTCTACAACCAAAACCACTTCAGCATAATTAAACAACCAAAAGATCATCAAAAGTTAACATCAAAACCTACATACCAAAAATTCAGGACCAAATCTACCAATACAACTTCCATCAAACAAACGCACAACTAACCAAAACTAAAATAACTCTCACAACCTCACACTCACAACAATCAAAAAAAAAAAAATAAAAACATCAAAGAAAAAAATAATAACAATGAACATAGAAGAAAAAAAATTAAAAAAAATTAAAAAAAAAAAAAAAAAAAAAATAAAAAAATTTTTTTTTTCTATTTTGTTTTCATTCTTGTTTGTTGATATATTTTTTGTATGTATGTATGGGGGGGGGGGGGGGGGGGGGGGGGGGGGGGGGGGTGGGGGGGGGGGGGGGGGGGGGGGGGGGGGGGGGTGGGGGGGGGGGGGGGGGGGGGGGGGGGGGGGGGGTGGGGGGGGGGGGGGGGGGGGGGGGGGGGGGGGGGGGGGGGGGGGGGGGGGGGGGCGGGTACTTAGACTTCATGTGATCCTCTCGCTCCCAAGTGAACTCGGCTCCACGTCTAGCATTCCATCTTACTTCACAATGGTGTAGCGCTTCTTCTTGAGTTTCTTTTCTTGACGGTCCAAGATCTCTACCGGCTCTTCCACAAAGTTCAAATTCGAATCAACCCTAATTTCGTCCATAGGCACATGATGTGTAGGATCCGCCAAACACTTGCGCAAGTTACAAATATGAAACACATCATGCACACCGCTAAGCTCTTGAGGCAATTCTAGCCGATAAGCAACTTTCCCAACCCGTTCAAGAATCTTGAAAGGACCAACATACCTTGGTGCAAGTTTTCCCCGCTTTACAAATCGTACGACTCCTTTCCACGGTGACACCTTCAAAAGTACAAATTCACCAACTTCAAACTCCAACGGTCTTCGTCTCACATCGGCATACTTCTTTTGACGTTCACGGGCCAATTGCAACTTCTCCTTAATTTGAGATATTACTTTGGTAGTTTCAATCACAATTTCCGGCCCGATAAGTTGACTCTCTCCAATTTCCGCCCAAGCCAAAGGAGAACGGCACACCCTACCATACAAGGCCTTAAAGGGTGCCATTTGAATAGTAGCGTGGTAGCTATTGTTGTATGAAACTCAACTAGCGGCAAATGGTCTTCTCAACTTCCACCAAAAATCAATTGCACAAGCCCTCAACATGTCTTCAAGGGTTTGAATGGTTCTCTCGGTTTGCCCATCCGTTTGAGGGTGAAACGCCGTGCTCATGTCAAGTCGAGTACCCATGGCCTTTTGAAAGGCTTCCCAAAATTTTGATTTAAAACGGGCATCCCTATCCGAAATGATAGAAATCGGCACTCCATGCTTAGATATTATTTCCTTGATGTACAAACGAGCTAAAGTGTCAAATTTATCGGTTTCACGAATGGCTAAAAAGTGAGCCGATTTCGTTAACCGATCTACTATCACCCAAATTGTCACGGCCGCTTCTTGTCTTCGGTAGTTTAGTAATGAAGTCCATTGAAATATGCTCCCACTTCCATTCGGGCATCACCGGTTGTACCAACAATCCGGGTGGCTTCTTGTGATCGGCCTTAACTTGTAAGCAAGTAAGGCACTCACTCACATACTTAGCCACATCACGCTTCATGCCCGGCCACCAATACAATTCCTTCAAGTCAAAGTACATCTTATCCGATCCGGGATGGACCGAATAAGGTGATAGGTGGGCTTCATTCATAATAAGCGTTCTTAAATCGCCGAATATAGGAATCCAAAGTCTTCCCACCATGTAAAGCCCGTTATCATTCTTTCGGTCAAATAGTTGTTCCATGCCGTCTAGGTTTTCGTTTCCAAAGTTTTCCGGTAGGGTCGCTTGGATTTGGGCTTCAATAATCCGATCACGAATACTTGGCCCTACCGTGAGGCTCATAGCTCGAGCCCGTCTTGGTTTCACTCTCTCCTTTCGGCTCAAGGCATCGGCTACTACATTTGCCTTGCCCGGGTGATAACGGATGTCACAATCATAATCACTAAATAGCTCTAACCAACGCCTTTGCCTCATGTTCAATTCACTTTGGTTGAAGATGTGTTGGAGACTTTTGTGATTGGTATAAATCACACATTTGGTGCCATAGAGATAATGTCTCCAACACTTCAAGGCAAACACAACCGCTCCCAATTCCAAATCATGAGTCGGGTAGTTCTTCTCATGCACCTTCAATTGACGAGAGGCATAAGCAATGACTTTACCCCTTTGCATAAGAACGCAACCCAACCCTTGCCCCGAAGCATCACAATAAACCACAAAATCTTCTATCCCATCTGGTAGCGTCAAAATAGGAGCATCACATAACATATCCTTAAGGGTTTGGAAGGCGTTCTCTTGTCTTTCGCCCCATTCGAAGTTTCTGTCTTTTTGAGTCAAGAGAGTGAGTGGTTGTGCAATACGGGAGAAGTTTTCAATAAACCTTCTATAGTAACCCGCCAATCCAAGGAATTGGCGGATCTCGGATGGCGTTTCGGGTCTCCTCCAATTCTTAACCGCTTCAATCTTGCTTGGGTCCACATGAATACCATCCTTGCTCACTACGTGACCAAGGAAGGGACCTCTTCCAACCAAAACTCACACTTGGAAAATTTCGCGTACAACTTCTCCTTCCTTAGTAATTCAAGCACTTCGCGCAAGTGCTTAACATGCTCCTCCTTTGTCTTCGAGTATACAAGTATGTCATCAATGAACACAATAACGGACTTGTCTAAATATGGTTGACACACCCGGCTCATCAAGTCCATGAACACCGCCGGTGCATTGGTCAACCCAAAAGGCATTACGGTGAATTCAAAATGGCCATACCGTGTGCGAAAAGCCGTCTTGGGAATGTCATTCTTCATGTACCCGGAGTTGATGATAACCCGAGCGAAGATCGATTTTTGAGAAGTGCTTAGCTCCTTGAAGTTGATCAAACAAGTCATCAATTCTTGGGAGAGGATATCGGTTCTTCACAGTGAGCTTGTTCAATTCCCGGTAATCAATACACATTCTGAAGGATCCGTCTTTCTTTTTGACGAAGAGAACAGGAGCACCCAAGGAGATTGACTAGGGCGAATGAAACCCTTCTCTTGGAGTTCCTTGAGTTGAGTTTGTAGCTCTTGCATTTCGGTTAGAGCTAGTCTATAAGGAGCTTTTGCTACGGGCGCGGCTTCGGAATAAGACTAATACGAAAATCAAGCGCACGAGTTGGAGGTAATCCCGGTAAGTCATCCGGAAAAACATCGGGGAATTCACAGACAATAGGAACGGTCTTCAATTCTACCTTTGTGGTGGTAGCACTAAAGACTTTAGAATTTGGGGAATCGGAGATTTCACCTTGAACCCTAAGAATTTTACCGTTGGCCAAAGGTATCTTAACAACTCTCTCACCACAATCAATGGTTGCATTCACCGCCGTCAACCAATCCATACCCACTATAATATCAAAACTACCAATGTCAAGAGGCATAAGGTCAATGAAGAAGTCAACGTCCTCCAAGGTCAAAACACAATCACGGAGTATTTGGCTAATTCTAGTTAGTGACCCGTTCACCATTTCAATGTCAAGCACATAGTTTAGAGCACAAGGATGCACATCAATCAAAGGAAACAAAATTAGAAGACACGAGGCTATAATCGGCCCCGGAATCAAATAAAACGGTGGCATAGAGACCATTAAGGAGAAAAGTACCTGCTACAACGTTAGGATCATTTCGGGCTTCATTCACATTGGCCGCAAAAGCTCGGCCGCGTGGTTGCACTTGGTGGCCTTGTTGCCCCCGGTTTTGATTAGGCCCAACCATTTGGAGTTGATTGGGGTGGACGGCTACTTGGACTTGTTGTCCCACCCATCGAGGACAATTATCACGGTAGTGGTCACGGCTACCACACACAAAACATTCACCTCTTCGTTGGTTGCCTTGAGGAGGAACGGCCCGAATAGGAGCCGCATTCATTGGGCCCGCTCTTGGAGCTCTACAATCTCGGGAGAGGTGCCCGACTTGATTGCAATTAAAGCATGCACCACATTGGTTATGGGCGGGATGATGCTTGTTGCATTTCCCACAGAAAGGATGAGGCCCGGTATAAGCCCTCCTAGCCGGTTCCACCGCCGCCATTATCCTACCCCTATTTACATTCCTGGGGTCAAACTTCCCCATTTTCCTTACCCCGCTAGACTCACCCACTTCCTTCCTCTTGTTTGACGAGGATTTGCTCAAAACACCACTCCTCAAAGATCTTCGGTCACACTCCCGGCTTGGTTGACCGCATTAGCCAAGGAAGTAGGCATGTTTGAGTTAACATAAGATCGGACTTGAGGGTTCAAGCCCAATACAAACTTTTGGATGGCCTGTGTCTCGGTGCCCACCAAGTGAGGAATGAGGGTAGACAACTCTTGGAATCGTCTCACATAGCCCTTGTAATCGGCTCCTTCCATATTGAGGTTTGCAAACTCAATGGTCAAATTTTGTAGTTCGTAGGGAGGACAAAACTTTGCTTTTACTTTATTTACGAAGTCAACCCACTCCAAATTTTGAGTCCGCCCCAATGTTACTTCTTGGTTCCACCAACTTAAGGCGTCATGCCTAAACATGCCGGATGCATAGGAAATCCGGTCATCATAGGTGCAATGACTCCTTTCAATCACCGCCTCTATCGCCTCAAACCATCGTATACATTCCGTGGGACCACCTTTCCCGTCAAACTCCGGTGCCCCACAACTTTTAAAATCTTTGAATATACAACCTTGACGGTACCCACCATATTGATTATTCATAGGCATACCGATACCAACTCCCACGGGTTCCTCTTCTTCATTATCTTCGGCATAATGTTGAGCATCTTTCGTTATTTTCATTGTTTTGAGGCCCATTATTTTGCCCAAGACTTGCTGTGACTTGAGCAATGATGGTTGGCATGATGCCAGCAACCGTTTGAGCAATTACCTCAGCCAAGTTTGGCTCGACCTCTACCACGGCCCTACCACGGCCCCTACCTCCCTGTACCTCCGGTTGAGCTTCCGGTTGAGGTTCTTCCTCTTCAGCCCTATAATTAGTTCCGACTCTCCTTGGTCTCGCCATTTCTATAAAACAAGTGACACGTTGACCCGAGAGTTAGTCTCAAAAGCTCACATGTTAGCCACACAAGTAGTCAATGCTCTCATACCGGTATCACATACTCATTTCATAATATTATGCTAAGGCAACAGTGTTAGAATCATAAGGGATTTTTACGTATCATAACACCATGTTGAATTTATTACAATACCTCATTATTAATTTAAGTAATCATGTTCATTTCGTCATGCCATTAAACAACTAACACGAATGATTCAAAGTATAATCCGAATTCGATATGCTCTCTAGTTACAACCGGGTATGTATACAAGGTGTACCAACGGCTAACCTTCCACCCAATCAACTTCCATTAAGCATATCGGTTCCTTATTATACTTCAAGCCACACGTGCGCAATCCACGATGTCATGAACTTGCTATAGATATCGGGTAACCATAAAAGAGTTGATCGGGTTCTTTTAGGGTTGCCACAATATTATACTAAGTTAATGGCATCCCTTCATTTTGCCCTAAATCATCACATTAGCTTCAATAAATAACAACAACAAATCATAATATCCACATTCATCACATTGAATTTAAGCTATCACACAAGTGGTCTTAACTACGAACTCACACGGGGATTCACATAATTCACATTGCACACGAATTTCCTAACCATGCATGCTATATGAAGAGTTTTAACTTAAGCCGTAGTCTAGGTCAAACCGCCTAATTCTCTACGACCACGCATGGGCCACCATTCTGTAACACCCCAAGCCGGAGCTCGAAATGTCACGGAAATCATACAGCACCCGGTGGAATTACAATAGAACAAACTAAATGCAATTAACGATTCGGTGAATCCAAAACATAGCAAAACAAGTAGCAAAATACAACAGGAGCAAATATCCATCAATGTTCACATAACACATCCAAAGATGGCAACGATCCTAAGTATAATGCAAAAGGAGGGTCAATGAATCCTTGATCCATGAGGTCCAAGTCCGGGTTAGACAGCAAGCAAGCAACTAAACACCACGTCCGGGGAGAACCTGATTACCTGAAAAGTGTACTAAGCATAGTCAACACAAGGTTGGTGAGTTCGTAGTAATGGTCCATAAAGAACCATCAACAATAATCATAATATACGAATAGAGGCTAGGCATGACTTACAGCGAGCCTCTAAGCAATACAATATCGTCCATCAACAAGATTACACAAGACAACAATGTGAAATGAGAATGCACAATGATATCTGAATCAATGCAAATGCCAAATGCATGAATAAGCCAACATGCCTATCCTATGCGTGAACGCAGTCACCAATGCAACGATACCCTTCTGTCATAACAATGAACAAGGCTGTATCTCAAAAACATCGAGATATATATGTCTATATACTCGGGGTCAGGAACTACATCCCTAACGGGTGCATACATCTATGCACCAGGATGTCGGCAATCCCCTGCCGAGGGCTCATCAACAATGTATGCAATGCTTACAATCAAATGTAAATGCATAATCATAAACCGACAATCAATAACCGTCAATCATAAACCAATAATCAACAATCGTAACGGGGCACACTTGTCAACAGAGGGACAAGGCCGTATCTCAATATACCAGTCAAATCCCCTAACAGTGGGACATATGCACAACATATGCATCAATCAAAATTAATCATTAATCACAATAAAACCAACTATACGTACATATACTTCAGAGGATTTTACTTTCTTCGAGTCCCAGATGCTTATGTATAGGGTCACCCGCAGCCTTCCCACCACATCTAAAACCCTATGAAGGCATAACCGACTTCCATGTATATACGTCTATCCTAATATAATTGTAATACTTAACTAAAACATAACCCAAGTCAATCAAACAAAACGAACTGTCACGTCACTCCAACAATCCAGTCAAACAATCAACAAATCAATAAATGCAAATAAACACACCAGGTTTACACTTTTCAGCCCGAATCTCAAGCGAGTAGGGAGATACGAAACTCACCTTGACCGGCAAAGAAGCTAGTATAAGATTACAAACGAGTAATGGGGTCCACACGTCCACAACCTATAATTATCCATCATAATATCGTGATGTCAACTATACATTCCCAAACAAGTTGAAACTCGACACACATATAAACACAGTGACCATCCACTGCGCCGCAGTGGGCCAGAACTATGCCCACTGCGCCGCAGTGGCTAAACTGAACCAGGACCCGAGACAAAGCACTGCGCCGCAGTGAGCAAGGACCATGCTCACTGCGCCGCAGTGGGCTAAGAAGCAAAAATGGCCGAGAGAATCCACTGCGCCGCAGTGGAGACTATGCCCTCCCACTGCGCCGCAGTGGGACAACCTGCACACCAGGACCAGCAGCTGCAAGTGCAGCAAAACGAACCCAAACACCCCCAAAAACAACCCAAAACGATTTGTAAGCGTTTGCAACATAATTTGAAGCATCAATAAGCATTGCTACACATAACCACACTTAACCCATACCATAAATCCGCCCATTAACATCAAAATCATGCCGAATCGTCCCAACCCTAAATAAAACCCTAATTACCCAAAATCGCCATTCGACTCGATTCAAAGCTTGCAACTGCACCAAATTAACTAGAAACAAGTAAATGAACATAAATAGAAGTAAATGGGTTGATTTAGACTTACCAAAACTCTTCCTAGTGCTCAAATCCGAATTTAGGTCAAAAATGGGTAAAATGGTAAGAACTTGACTTTGATTCTTCAATAAAGCGATAGTGTGGTATAGATGGTGATGATTCTTGTGTTAAAATCGAGCCGCTACTAGTTGATGCAAGAAATGGTGAAGAGATTGAAATGGTTCTTTTGCTTTTGAGAGAAAGAGAGAAAAAGATAGATAGAATGAGAAGGGAGAAGGAAGGAAAGGATAAGGGGGGGAAATGGGTCATTGGGGCTGGTGGGTCATGGACTACCCACGGGCCGACCCGTTTCTCCCACAAGCCAAATAAACAATCATTTACACTACTAACGCCAAACGACATATTAACGACTCGACTAACATACCACTTAGTCATAAAATCATAAATGGGCCCAAATTACTTCATTCAATAAGTTTGTTAGTCAATTACACAAAAGTCAACGGGTCAAAATTCACGGGTGTTACAGATTCAGATTATATCTTTCTATAACCTTTTAGATATAAAGTCTAAATTTAGGGTTCTTATTACTTTAATATATTGACTTTCATTATTTTGATATTGTTTTGAAAGTAGCTCATTAATGGTGTATACTTATAAGATTTACGATTATATCTTTCTATAAACTTTTAGATAAAAAGTCAAATTTTGCTATGAGTAAGATTATGATTACTTTAATATATCGACTATGATTATCTTGAATCTGTTTTGAAACTAGCTCATTAATGGTGTAATTTTTTAGCCGTTGTTATTCTATCAGGAGAAAATGCTACATATTAGATGGTGTTGAATGTTTTAGTATGATTATTTAGCATGGTGGAACAATTCATCATTTTAGTTTGTGTATGACAGATATACTTCGGATCTTATGAAAAGCATGATATCAATTTTAAATAATACATTTAGATAAAACCCTTTGAACCACGTTATGTTTAGGATTTAACACAACAGGAGATGACTTTACAAGGTTTTTGGCTCGACTCTTTTTTTTTATCAAGAATTTGTTTCCCTATCTTTCTTGCATTAGCCGATAAAATCATTTGATCGACGTTTAATGTAACACCCCAAGCCGAGGCTCGAAATATCACGGAAATCATATAGCACAAGGTGGAATTACAATAGAACAAGACTAAATGCAAATAAAGGATTCAGTGAATCCATACAATAAGGGGAACAAGTCTCAAAATACAACAGGAGCGAGTAACCATCAAGATTACAAACGACAACAAAAGAAGGCTATCAATCCTAAATACAATGCAACATAAGGCAAATGGATCCTTGATCCATATCAGTCCAGTCCGGGTTCAACAGTAAGCAAACAATCAAACTCCACGTCCTGGATAACCTGGTTACCTGAAAAGTGTACTAAGCATAGTCAACACAAGGTTGGTGAGTTCGTAATAATGGTTCATAAAGAACCAACGATAGTAATCACATTATACGAATAGAGGCTAGGCATGACTTACAGCGAGCCTCAAAGCAACACAATAACGTCCAACGACAAGATTACACAAGACAGGTAAATGTGTAATAAGTATGCATAAATGATATGAGTATCAATGCAAATGCCGGAATGCATGAATAAGCCAATATGCCTATCCTATGCGTGAGCTCAAGTCACCTATGCAACGATACCCTTCTGTCATCGCAATGAACAAGGCTGTATCTCAAAATCATCGAGATATATATGTCTATATACTCGGGGTCAAGACTACATCCAAAATGGGTGCATACATCTATGCACCAGGATGTCGGCAATCCCCTGCCGAGGGTCATCAACAATGTATGCAATGCTTACAATCAATGTAAATGCATAAATCATGAACCAACAATCAATATACGATGAATATGAATCAATAATCAATATTCGCCAAACCTGAGCCAACAATCAATATTCGTCAAACATGAGCCAACAATCAATATACGACAACCATAGGCCAACAATCAATATTCAACAAACATAAGCCAACGATCAATATTCAACAAACATAAGCCACTATCCACAATTTAAACCAACTATACGTACATACACTTAAGAGGATTCTACTTCCTTCGAGTCCCAGATGCTTATATATAGGGTCACCCGCAGCCTTCCCACCACATCTAAAACCCGATGAAGGCATAACCGACTTTCATGTATGTACGTCTATCCTAATATTACTAGATACTTAACAAATATAAACTAAGTCATTCAAACGTGATAATCGTCTCAACAATTCAATACTCAAACCAATTTAACCAATCAAACGAAAAGAAACATCACATCAATCCAACAACCAAGCCAATCAATCAATCAACCAATAAATGCAAGTAAACACGCCAGGTTTACACTTTTCAGCCCGAATCTCAAGCGAGTAGGGAGATACGAAACTCACCTTGATCGGCAAAGAAGCTTAAGTCGAGTTAATAAAAGATTAATAGCGAGTAATAGGATCCACACGGCCACAACCTATAAATATACATCATAATACCATAATGTCAACTATACAATCTTAAACAAGTAGGTTTAGCACATTTAAGTCGAGTCACAAACCCCTAAACGCCTCTACAACTTTAACGAGCAAGAACAAGACACTTTGACTCGACATTTTTAGAAATGGAAGAAGGTTCATATAAAACGAGTGTCATAACATGAAACTAGACTCTCTTACGATTCTAACGATAGGTCATATGACTCGATTGGACTTACGGATCAAAAGTTATGGACGTTTGAAAACTGACGCGCATATTTTCCAGCAACTAACTCACTGCGCCGCAGTGAGCCATAGCCAAGCTCACTGCGCCGCAGTGAGCTAACCACGACTGACCAGACCCTAGCCACTGCGCCGCAGTGGGCTAGCCTAAGCCACTGCGCCGCAGTGGCCCAGTTCTGATCCCAGAAGCAGCAGCTGCAACAAGTGCAGGAAAACCAACCCAAAACCCTTAAAACTCGACCCAAACCAATCCAAATCGATTTGTAGGAACTTGTAACTTAAATTGAAGCATAACTAAGTATCAATAAACATAAATATACATAACCCAATCCACAATTTCGACCAAAACATCAAAATCACCACTAAATCATTCAAACCCTAATTAAAACCCTAATTAACCCTAATTCCATTTTAAGTCGTTTTAGGACATGTAATTACTCGAAATGACCAGAAATGAATAATCCCAACATAAGTAGATGAATATGGGATGAATTTGACTTACCAAAGCTTCCTTTCCGAGCTAGAACCCAATTTAGGTCAAAATGGGTGAAAGTCTTGAACTATGAACTTCAAACTTATGATCAATTGAGGATTATATGGTGGAAATGGGGATGATTCTTGTTTTAAACTAATTTCACCACACTAAGTATGCAAGAATAATGAAGGAGAAATGGTCTAGCTTTCTTGCTAGAGAGAAAAGAGAAGGAGGAAGAGAGATATGTGGTGAATGAGAGGATAAGGGGAGGGAGATGGGTCATAAGGGGCTGGTGGGTCGTGGACTACCCACGGGCCGACCCGCTTTCTTCTAGCCAATTACAATCGATTACACAATTAAACGCCAAACAAACATAATATCGACCGACGAACATACCACATTGTCATTTAATCACAAAACGACCCAAATATTTCATTAACTTAAATTGTTAGTCAAATTGCACGTAAAGTCAAACGGTCAAAATTCACGGATGTTACATGGAATGTCCTTGGTTGAGTTCCTTTTTTATCCTGAATAATTTTCTGGATCTGTATGCAAAGATGTTTATTCGATTCTTATGGTTAAAAAAAAAAAAAAAAAAAAAAAAAAAAAAAAAAAAAAAAAAAAAAAAAAAAAAAAAAAAAAAAAAAAAAAAAAAAAAAAAAAAAAAAAAAAAAAAAAAAAAAAAAAAAAAAAAAAAAAAAAAAAAAAAAAAAAAAAAAAAAAAAAAAAAAAAAAAAAAAAAAAAAAAAAAAAAAAAAAAAAAAAAAAAAAAAAAAAAAAAAAAAAAAAAAAAAAAAAAAAAAAAAAAAAAAAAAAAAAAAAAAAAAAAAAAAAAAAAAAAAAAAAAAAAAAAAAAAAAAAAAAAAAAAAAAAAAAAAAAAAAAAAAAAAAAAAAAAAAAAAAAAAAAAAAAAAAAAAAAAAAAAAAAAAAAAAAAAAAAAAAAAAAAAAAAAAAAAAAAAAAAAAAAAAAAAAAAAAAAAAAAAAAAAAAAAAAAAAAAAAAAAAAAAAAAAAAAAAAAAAAAAAAAAAAAAAAAAAAAAAAAAAAAAAAAAAAAAAAAAAAAAAAAAAAAAAAAAAAAAAAAAAAAAAAAAAAAAAAAAAAAAAAAAAAAAAAAAAAAAAAAAAAAAAAAAAAAAAAAAAAAAAAAAAAAAAAAAAAAAAAAAAAAAAAAAAAAAAAAAAAAAAAAAAAAAAAAAAAAAAAAAAAAAAAAAAAAAAAAAAAAAAAAAAAAAAAAAAAAAAAAAAAAAAAAAAAAAAAAAAAAAAAAAAAAAAAAAAAAAAAAAAAAAAAAAAAAAAAAAAAAAAAAAAAAAAAAAAAAAAAAAAAAAAAAAAAAAAAAAAAAAAAAAAAAAAAAAAAAAAAAAAAAAAAAAAAAAAAAAAAAAAAAAAAAAAAAAAAAAAAAAAAAAACCCAAATATTTCATTAACTTAAATTGTTAGTCAAATTGCACGTAAAGTCAAACGGTCAAAATTCACGGATGTTATGGAATGTCCTTGGTTGAGTTCCTTTTTTATCCTGAATAATTTTCCTGGATCTGTATGCAAAGATGTTTATTCGATTCTTATGGTTAATTTGTTTGGGGTTTATTTTTTAAAATTGGATTAAATACATAGAAACACACTAAGAGAACTTATCAATTTTTCCATGTTTTTTTTTGCTATTTGCAGGGCACTATCATACATGGCTCGGTCAATGGTGAATGGGCGGAAAATTTTAGGAGTATTTTGACCGATGGAGTGGCTATTCAGCTAGCAAATTTCCAAGTTGATTTCGGTATATCTATTTAATATATTTGAATTCCAATTTTTTAGCTTTGATTAATATATTTTGAGACTACCCATCCATTGGACGGGCCTGAACACTAGTTATTAGAATAAGTACAAAATGAACCTCACGAACCTTATCATAAATATGGATTTGTAGTGCCCCACTTTTATTATTAATCCTAGTCCAATAGATAAAATTGAAGGCCTCAAGGGCTTTAGACAATTGTCTAGCCCAACAATATTATAGAGTTGACCTTTAACTAGAATATGTCATGCGTTAACATAATGAGTATCTTTAAACTCTATTTTAAACTTAAAACTCATAATAAAGAGATAACGATCATTAGGCCTCTGCCAACCCTGCATCTCTTTTTGCCTCTTCCACAATGTCACATCAACTTTTTTCTCTCATTAAATCACCTCTTCCTACTCACTACCAATCCTACCTCTTCTTCACTTCTTCCCCATCTCTTCCTTCACTTTTATTTATCTATATTTTGATTAAAAAGTAGTTTTTTTTGTTTACGTTAGGCCAGGACCACCACCACCTCTTCCTCACCCGGCGAAGATGAAGATGGTGCTAACGCGGGAAGAGAAGAGGTGGTGCCACGCCGAGCTCCAAGATGAGCGTGGGCACCGACCTTAGTCAATTAGTTGTACTTTAAACTTTTTTAAAAAAATATTTCATTCACGATAATTTAATATATGAAAGAAATATATCGTAAACAAATAAATTTAATATTTATAGAAAAGTTTTATAAAAAAAATGAAAGTTCTTTTGTTTTTGTATGATAATAAGTTAATATTTTTTTTTTTTTTTTTTTTTTTTTTTTTTTTTTTTTTTTTTTTTTTTTTTTTTTTTTTTTTTTTTTTTTTTTTTTTTTTTTTTTTTTTTTTTTTTTTTTTTTTTTTTTTTTTTTTTTTTTTTTTTTTTTTTTTTTTTTTTTTTTTTTTTTTTTTTTTTTTTTTTTTTTTTTTTTTTTTTTTTTTTTTTTTTTTTTTTTTTTTTTTTTTTTTTTTTTTTTTTTTTTTTTTTTTTTTTTTTTTTTTTTTTTTTTTTTTTTTTTTTTTTTTTTTTTTTTTTTTTTTTTTTTTTTTTTTTTTTTTTTTTTTTTTTTTTTTTTTTTTTTTTTTTTTTTTTTTTTTTTTTTTTTTTTTTTTTTTTTTTTTTTTTTTTTTTTTTTTTTTTTTTTTTTTTTTTTTTTTTTTTTTTTTTTTTTTTTTTTTTTTTTTTTTTTTTTTTTTTTTTTTTTTTTTTTTTTTTTTTTTTTTTTTTTTTTTTTTTTTTTTTTTTTTTTTTTTTTTTTTTTTTTTTTTTTTTTTTTTTTTTTTTTTTTTTTTTTTTTTTTTTTTTTTTTTTTTTTTTTTTTTTTTTTTTTTTTTTTTTTTTTTTTTTTTTTTTTTTTTTTTTTTTTTTTTTTTTTTTTTTTTTTTTTTTTTTTTTTTTTTTTTTTTTTTTTTTTTTTTTTTTTTTTTTTTTTTTTTTTTTTTTTTTTTTTTTTTTTTTTTTTGTTTACGTTAGGCCAGGACCACCACCACCTCTTCCTCACCCGGCGAAGATGAAGATGGTGCTAACGCGGGAAGAGAAGAGGTGGTGCCACGCCGAGCTCCAAGATGAGCGTGGGCACCGACCTTAGTCAATTAGTTGTACTTTAAACTTTTTTAAAAAAATATTTCATTCACGATAATTTAATATATGAAAGAAATATATCGTAAACAAATAAATTTAATATTTATAGAAAAGTTTAAAAAAAAATGAAAGTTCTTTTGTTTTTGTATGATAATAAGTTAATTACATCTATTTCATTCTATGTAGTAACATTTTAATATAATGACGACATATAGATAACACATGTTTTTTCCATGTAATAATAAAAATCTCAATAAACATATATCTTCTTATTTTTAAAAAATTAAATATTAAATTACAAACTTTAAACTACAGTTAATATGTGTCAATCTAATAACGAACACTACATTCGGAATGAGGTTTATATCATAGTCAATTCCCATCTGTTTACCATAATTGTTTGTAATAAAAAGGACGTTATAATTGATACGTCCCACGGTGTATCAATATACCAAAGTATATTGTACACAGGATAGTTGTAGAGGGGGGTGAATACAACTTTTCTCGAACTTTACAAACTTTTAAGCAACGTTTTAAGACTCAAAATACTTAATGCATGTAAAGAACAAGAATCATTAAAACAGTAAAGCAGTAGAAAATAAAAGCATTCTTGAACACAGATTGCGGTTTTCAAATGTAACTCTTTATTAAGAAATAATCTATACAAAGAATTACAGGGTTGTTGCGGAATAAAGATAGCCTACAAATATCTAAACAACCCTATGAAATGACAAACAACAATCAATAAGTTTCAGCTCAAGAGAGTCAGCCCAAGCTGATCTCGTACAGACTAAGCTGTGTATAAGAGCAGAGAAACTTTGTGTGAAGAATGATTCTCAGGAAAATGCCACACATATGCATACAAGGAGTGTTGCTTTTATAGGCGAAAGCTCCTCGTCACTTGGTGTCCAAATCAACCACGTAGTCTTCTTGTATTGGACGATCAGAAGAATAAACAATCGTGCCTTCATCGTACTTGTGGTCCCCCACGTACAGCTGCACATTCTTCATCGTCCAATAAGAGTGTGAACACGCATATGTAAACAACCACCAACCTGGATACTAGGAATATTCCTAGTCACGTCATAGTCCTTATCTTCAATCCAGGTTGTTATCTTCACTTTGATTGTTGACACAGATTGGGCGGTTTGTCACGGCACCAATCTGCCTAAGTGTTTCCAAGCTGACTGCTAGTTCCAATCTGTCTTCCACTAACAGTTTGGTCCTCTATCTTCAATCCTCCTCTTCGACTTGGATTGAATGCTTTAATGTTGTTGATGCAGCTTGAATAACACTTGCTTCCATATAGTATTACAATTATGAACATGAAGCGTGATCTGGGTCAGTTACATATCGCAAGCTGTGTCAGCTTAGTCTGACCCAGATCAGATTACAAGAACCAAAAGATTACTAAGTGTTTATAGGTCAGATTTGTCATCATTAAATTTACAACAAACATTGGGACTCAACAATCTCCCCCTATTTGATGATGACAAAACCTAACTACACTTTTAACATACAGCTTACAAAGAATCAAAGAAAAATATGACTAACAGTTTGTGACCCTTTGAATCTTTTGGGTTCTTTTCAATCTGATACAAAATTGTAACAAGACAACTGAGTTTGTACAACTACTTGTATATTGGAGAAATACAAAGTGTTACAATAAGACTCTATTCCCTAATTAATTCTACAGTTTCTTGTTTAACTTCAAAAGATGGAGCAATCGTCACATCTACCTTCCTATCTAGTCCTTCAATCCTCCTCTTCGACTTGGATTGAATGCTTTAATGTTGTTGATGCAGCTTGAATAACACTTGCTTCCATATAGTATTACAATTATGAACATGAAGCGTGATCTGGGTCAGTTACATATCGCAAGCTGTGTCAGCTTAGTCTGACCCAGATCAGATTACAAGAACCAAAAGATTACTAAGTGTTTATAGGTCAGATTTGTCATCATTAAATTTACAACAAACATTGGGACTCAACAATCTCCCCCTATTTGATGATGACAAAACCTAACTACACTTTTAACATACAGCTTACAAAGAATCAAAGAAAAATATGACTAACAGTTTGTGACCCTTTGAATCTTTTGGGTTCTTTTCAATCTGATATGAAATTCTAACAAGACAACTGAATTTGTACAACTACTTGTATATTAGAGAAATACAAAGTGTTACAATAAGACTCTATTCCCCAATTAATTCTACAGTTTCTTGTTTAACTTCAAAAGATGGAGCAATCGTCACATCTACCTTCCTATCTAGTCCTTCATTAATAAGGAACTGCTCATACCCATTACCTTGTTCATTGAAAGCAAAACAAAATCTGTACAAGGTAAAAAGGTGCATAGTTGGTACCTCGTTTAGCTCAGCAGTTCTTTGGAATACAAGATTCCCTTTTGTATCCACAAAATACATGCCATGTTCAGGTTCAGTAATATGCATTCCACTTCTTGCATTTTCCACACCAGCAGGTAGAGACAGATTAAGATGACTTAGAAGTCTGTCTAGAGCATCAGTAGATAATAACCCAAGAAACTCTGAAGGGTTCAAATTTCTGAGGAAGTCTGTG
Source organism: Erigeron breviscapus (assembly GCA_034093135.1). Classification (NCBI taxonomy): domain Eukaryota; kingdom Viridiplantae; phylum Streptophyta; class Magnoliopsida; order Asterales; family Asteraceae; genus Erigeron; species Erigeron breviscapus. The sequence goes on along the minus strand of CM067167.1, from coordinate 110,296,979 downwards.
TGATCACCTTCAGGAGCTTCGAGCCTAACATTTCTTTTCCTCTTCTTCTTGAGTGGCTCTTCTGACTCATCTTCATCATCCAAATCATATGCTCTTGGTCTTGGAAGACCAGTGATATCAATTTTGTATTTCACAATAGCAGCCAACTTCTTCTCAATGGCTTCCAAGACAGCCTCTTTGTGGATTCCAGGCATACCAGTGATGTGGTCATGCAACTCAACCCATTCTGTATAACCTAGATCAAGCAGCTTGTCAAGATCATAGGTTTCCCAGTTAGATTCAAAACCTTTCCTTGTAAACCTTATGCTTGGAATGCTTTTTCCTTTTCGTCTTTTCAAAATAACCTGATGGATTGGTTCTGGATGCCTTCTATAATGGATATTTTCAGTTACCTGTCTTTTCTCCAAGGCATCAAACCAACTATGGGCTTTCACACTCTGCCCCACTTCTCTAACTTTCTGTGATGGTTTTGAGTGAACCACCATTTTCCTCTTTTCTTTGCCTTTGCTTACAACTTTCTTTTTAGTACCAATGGCTGCAAGATCTTCTTCATCTTCTTTATTCAATTGTTCTTGAACAGCCTTGGCAATTTCAGAATCAGACTTAGTTGCAGCAACTCTTTCTCTTTCTAGTCTGTCTTCTACTACCAACTTATAAGCCTGTTTAAGTGTCATTTTGAGTCCAGGTGCATTTTGAGCAGCCAGCTCCCAATCTTTTTCTTCTTGGGTCAAGACTTTCAAACCACTTGACCCAGCTTTAGTTTTCCTTTTCTTCAATTGAAACTGAGACAGAGTGACTGTGTCATCACTTGAAGAAGATTCAATGTTTACTTCTTTGGGAGCTGTGTCAGTTTGCACAGCTTGTTTAGGCACAACTTGCACAGGGTCAGCTTGGACAGACTTCATCTTTCTTTTCAATTTTTCAACTCCAACATCCTTCCTTATATCTTTTTCAATCACAACTTCCTTCCTTATTCCTCCAGTTACTTTTTCAACACCATCAGTGGTCTCCCCCTCAATTGTATCACTCTCCTTTTCAACTTCTTCATTCACATTCTTTGTACCACCAGACTCAGATTCTGGTATTTTTATCTCCTCTTCCTTTCCAACCATATTAGAACCATACACAATAATCCTCCTATCAGCCTGGTTATTTCTTTGTCTTACTTTTTCAAAGTATGCTTTAATGTCCTTGTCCACCTCAGCTCTTTGCCTTTCAATTTCTGCTTCATTCATTTCACTTCTCTTTTTCTTAGAAGTGGAGCCCTTCTCCCCCTTGGTATGATCCTTCTCCCCCTTTTTGTCATCATCACCAGGAAAAGAACTCACAGGAGTGGCAAAGAAGTCTGGAATTCGATTGTTAAGGACATCAATCTTTACATTTGTAAGACAGCAGGCTCTTCTCAATTCAGCATAATCATTATGGAGGAGTGCAACCTTGTTCTTGAAACTAGTTGAGGCTTCAATCAAATCCTTCTTGAAATCTGCCTGTGACTTATTAGCAGCTTGAAGCTCAACAGTTACTTTCCTTGTGAATCTGGTTGCAGCATTTTCGATCTGACCCAGAGTCCCTTTGTTCCTTTCCATTTCTTCATTGATTTTCTTAGTTAGACTTTCAAGGGACTCTGTCAGCTTCTCTTGGTTCTTTTGCATAAGGTCAACTGCTTTCACAACACTCTCTTTAAGTGCAGTCTGTTCCTTAGACATTTTATCCACCTTCTTATCCGTCAATTCTTGATCCTTTTGGATCTTTTCCAAGCATTCAGTCAGCTTTGAGTTCTCAACCTTGTGAGTTGATATGACCTCAGTGAGCTGACCCACCACATCTGAAAATGAGAATGTGGGAGCTTGGGAAGGACTTGCAGTTGGCTTAAAAGCCACTGACTCTGGAAAGAGCAGCCTGCAATCCTTAATTTGGTCAATTGGGGAATATAGAAGGGGGTGGAGGTGTAAGGAGTCTTGAAACATTTGCTCATGAGAGTGAGTCTCATGAGTGGATCTGTCAGAATTGATAATGAGTTGATCAGCCTGAGAAAGATTGACGTTTGATTCAGGCTGATGGCTAATGGGAATTGGTTGATCTTGATGATGATCAACCCCTCCACTAGCAACTTCCATCAGATCATCCCTTGAGGATGGATGGGCAAACTCATCATCGAATGAAGAGTCACTTCCGGAGATAGTGACTATGTTCTCATTGACATCGTGAGGACCATCAATGGTTCCCTTTGCTGCACAAGGGGCTGACATGACTGCCTTAAAGACAGCCAAGTAACCTACAGAGTCCCTCTGTCCAAGGACAGATGCAGACACAGACTTTGCAGGTGTAATGTTAAGGGTAGAGGATTGCCCTTCAACAATGGTGTGTTGTTGCACCAAAGTATCATGAGGGAGAATTGTGGCCTGTACCTCTTCTTGTGACATAGAAGAGGCATTGGCAGCCAGTGCAGACTCAGAGTGTATTAAGGGAGTCTGATCATCTTTGGGAAGAGCAGCAGTGTCACCTTGGCGTTCGATACTACTCTCCTTTGTCTGACCATCCTCAGATTGTACGTGCACAGACTCTGACTCTTGGATCTGGGCTAGATCCATTGTTATCCCTTTAATGATATCATCAACCTTTTAGGAGGCTGATGATGGCGATTTCGGCACAGACTCAGTATGACCTTGGGAGGAGGTCTTTGTTTCAATACCTTCACCCTGTTTGGAGGGTTGGGTAGATACGGTTGTCCCTTTTATCTCGTCTACACCCTTTTGGGAGAGTGTAGATGGGCGAGGTGAATTCGGTATGTCAGCTTGGGTATCAGGGACAGCTTCGGAACGTTCCTCAGCTTCCACTGAACCAGGTGGGACTTCTAAAGGTTTTGGAGTTGAAATTTTACCCACCAAAGCTGACACAGATTTCCTTGTGGATCTTTTCTTTTTCACAATGCGAGGCACTAAGTCCTCAACACTGGGTTGTTTTGAAGCTGATTTGAATTGGAGTGAGGGTGCGGCTAGAGTGGCTGATGATGTGGCCAACCCTTCACCCTCTTTTGAAGGAGAAGAATGCATAGATCCAGAAGAGTTTGAGGGTTCAGAAGCATGTGTACCTGGGTCCCCCTGATTGGCAGATTGAGTGTCAGACCCAGATCGCGTCGAAGAAGGGACAACTTCCCTTAATGCTTCTTGTTCCTCCTCTCTTCTCCTGCAAAAATCAAGGTAAATCTGCATTGCTCGGGTTAGACCCTGCACAGATACCTTAGGACTGTTGAAAATGTTAGAATTTATGGACTTGCACTCTACAGTCTGACCAGTTGCCAGGCTGTAATCATTATCAAGGATAACTTCAATAATGAGTGCAAGAATCCTACCATAGGGTATGGTAAGACTCTTTTTATTTACACGCTCAACAAGGTCCTTAAAGATTAAAGCAGCAAAATCTATTCTGGTCATAGTGACCATTGCATGAAAAATCTGCAACTCTAGGACATTAGGCTGATCAAAGCTGCCTGCCTTTACTTGCAAAGTTTTTGAAATTGTGCTCAATAAGTAATTCCAAATACCAGTTAAATGTTTCATTTTAACAACTGAAGCCAGTGGACCAGTATATCCAACTTTTTGTAAAACATTTTTGGCTTCAGTATGAGACACAACAGGATCATATTCATCATCAGGCATATATGACAGCTCAAATGCAGACTTAAGCCTTTCGTAAGAAATGTATACTTTTTTCTTACCGTTTAGGACTGAGCCATAGATTGCAGCATCTCCCTTCTTGTTTTGTTTCACAACACAGCTTGCCCAAAATTCACACAGGAGATCTTGAAACACCCAATCTGGTTTCTCAATCATTACTTTCCCAAACGGATGATACCACATGAAAGTAACAATCTCATCATATCCTTTTGCCCATGAGGAGGATGAATATTAGCATAAACCAGACTTCCAATCTTGATTTTACCAGTATCAAGATCGGAAGGAACAACAACTACCTTATCTCCAACCACATAAGGAGATAACTTATTTGCACTGATTGGAGTTGGAAAATGATTTTCAGATTCAGAAGAAGATTGAGAATTATTTGATGATGATGCCATTTTGAAAACAAATTTAGAAGAAAGTAAATTTAATAAAACAGTAATCAGATTAGAGAGAAAAAGAATTGATTTTATGAAAATATGAATAAGTGATTTGAAATTTAGGTTAGATTGATTGTTTTATTCAAACCCAAAATATCTGATTTGGAAATAGTGGAGAGAGAAAGATTTTGATTGGATGAACAACAAGTAGTGGTGGTACTTTTTCAGTAACCGGTATGGTCCACTACACGTGTCGCATCCCAATAGGATCAATACGTAAGCTAAATAAAATAATGAAACAAATTAAACGCACTGAGATATTTAATAACAAAAGTAACGACGAAGCTGGGTCAGACTCAGCTTACTCACTTTTACTTGATAAACATCAAGTATAAAAGAGTAGTCTGTGTCAGACACAGCTTGCCCTCAAAATTTTAGTAAAACTCTAAGGGGTCAGATTTGCTATTACTTAGCTCACTACATTTTACAAATTAAGCATACCTAGCTTACTTATAAGGTAGTTGAACCTTGATTCATCCAATGGCTTTGTGAACAAGTCAGCAAGCTGATTGTCTGTTGGAATGAAATGGAGTTCAACATCTTCTTTCATCACATGATCCCTAATGAAATGATATCTTATATCAATGTGCTTGGTCCTTGAATGAAGTACAGGATTGTTTGAGATTGCTATGGCACTGGTACTGTCACAAAAGATTGGAGTTTTTGTTGCAGTGACACCATAGTCTTGAAGCTGATATTGCATCCAAAGGATTTGAGAGCAACAGCTTCCAGCAGCAACATACTCAGCTTCTGCAGTAGAAATGGAAACTGAATGTTGCTTCTTACTGGACCAGCTTACAAGTCTATTACCTAGCATTTGACAAGCTCCTGAAGTACTTTTTCTATCAATCTTGCAGCCTGCAAAGTCAGAATCTGAATAGCCAATTAGATCAAACCCTGAGTCTTTGGGATACCAAAGACCCAGATTGGGACTACCTTTAAGGTATCTAAAGATTCTCTTTACAGCCTTAAGATGAGATTCCTTAGGACTAGCCTGATATCTTGCACAAAGACATGTAGCAAACATAATATCTGGTCTACTAGCAGTTAAATAAAGTAATGATCCTATCATACCCCTATAAGCTGTGATGTCAACAGATTTTCCATCTTTATCTTCATCCAGCTTTTCACCAGTTCTCATAGGAGTTTTCATAGGTGAGCAATCACTAAAACCAAATTTGTTTAAGAGATCTTTAACATACTTTCCTTGGTTTATAAAAATTCCATTTTTAGTCTGTTTAACTTGTAAACCCAGAAAATAGTTTAGTTCTCCCATCATGCTCATTTCATACTTTTTAGACATTAATTCTGAAAACTTTTTGCAAAGTCTTTCACTGCTAGAACCAAATATTATATCATCTACATATATTTGTACCAGCAGAATATCACCATTATACTTTCTCACAAACAAAGTCTTGTCAACATTACCTCTTTTGAATTATTAGCCAATAAGAATTTAGACAAAGTATCATACCATGCCCTTGGAGCTTGCTTTAACCCATAGAGAGCCTTGTCAAGCTTGAATACATGGTCAGGAAACTTTGAATTTTCAAAACCTGGAGGCTGTTCAACATAGACTTCTTCTTCCAACTTTCCATTAAGAAAAGCACTCTTCACATCCATTTGATAGACCTTGAAACCCTTGTGAGCAGAGAAGGCCAAAAACATTCTGATTGCCTCTAATCTTGCCACTGGTAAAGTCTCATCATAATCAATTCCATCCTCTTGTCTGTAACCAAGAGCTACCAATCTTGCTTTGTTTCTGGTCACAACTCCCCTTTCATCCATTTTGTTTCTGTAGACCCACTTGGTTCCAATCACAGTCTTGTGATGAGGTCTTGGAACAAGTTCCCAAACCTTGTTTCTTTCAAACTGTGTTAGCTCATCTTGCATTGCATTAACCCAAGAGGGATCTTCCAGAGCTTCATCAACCTCAGTTGGTTCCACTTTGCTTACAAAGTTGACAAACATGCAGAAGTTGCCTGTTGCCTTTCTTCTTGTTTTCACACCAGAGAGTGGATCACCAATGATTTGGTCAATTGGATGACTCTTTGTCCATCTAGTAACAGGGACAATGGACTGATTCAGATTTGATGGTCCAGCATGATCAGTTTGAGGAAGAGGCTGATCAGCTTGGACAGGAATGGAGGAGTCTGAACCAGTTGAAGAGTCATTAAATGGATTCTGAACTATGACTTCAGTAGGAGTAGGATCAGTTTGAGCATCTTCAAAGATTGGAACTTCTTCTTCTTCTTCTAAAAATTGCTCCCCCTGAGTTTGAGCATTATTAGCTCCAACTGGAGGATTTGTTGGAGGCTCATTCTCAGGTACAGCCAGTTCTTCAAAGTTGAAGACTTCATCTTCAGGAGGAGAGCAAACTGGCTTAGAACAACCTTCATCAATGCTTACATTTACAGAGTTCTCAATTGTTTTAGTTCTCTTGTTATACACTCTGTAGGCTTTCATCATTGTTGCATATCCAAGAAGGATACCTTCATCTGACTTCTCATCGAACTTACCAAGGTGGTCTTTCTGGGTTAGAATATAGCAAGGACTTCCAAACATTCTTAGGAAACCGATCTCAGGTTTTCTCCCCCTAAGAAGTTCATATGCAGTTTTCTGGTGTCTTTTCACAATGAGGGATCTGTTCTGGGTAAAGCAAGCTGTGTGAATTGCTTCAGCCCAGAAAAGAGACTTCACATTGTTTTGAGCCATCATGGATCTGGCAGCTTCAATAAGAGTTCTGTTTCTTCTTTCTGCAACACCATTTTGTTGAGGAGTTCTAGCAGCTGAGTAGACTTGTGAAATTCCCTTTTCTCTGCAAAAAGAGTTAAGAGTGATATTCTTGAATTCAGTTCCATTATCACTCCTTAACTGCCTAACAGGCCTTTTGTAAAGAATTTCAGCTTGCTTGATGAAATCAATGATTGTTTCAGCAGCATCACTCTTGTGTTTAAGAAAGAAAACCCAGGTGTATCTTGAATACTCATCAACAATGACCAAGGAGTACCTCATTCCAGTGAATGATGGAGTACTAATTGGTCCAAACAAGTCCATATGAAGTAGATCCAAACAATTATCAATGGTTGAGCAGGTTTTAGACTTAAAGGTAGCTTTATGTTGCTTGCCTTTCTCACAAGCACCACACAGCTTGTCCTTCTCATACTTGATCACTGGAAGACCAGACACCAACTCTTTCTTACACAGCTTGTTGATGTCTTTGAAATTCATATGAGACAACCTTTTATGCCACAACCAATTCAGCTCATCTTGAGACTTTGACATGAAGCATACTTCTCTTGTGACAGTTGGATTTCTCATGTCAAAAGAATACAAAGACTCATCCCTCTTTGCAATCAGAACCACATTGCCTTCTAAATCAAGAACAATCCCCTTATCAGACCTGAATCTCACCTCATAACCAGCATCACACAACTGACTCACACTAATCAGATTGTGCTTCAAACCATTAACATAAGAGACTCTTCTGAAAGTAAGAGGACCATTCGAAAGAACACCAACACCTTTCGTCTTTCCTTGAGAATCATCTCCAAAAGTAACATTAGGACCAGCGCGAATCCTAAAGTTACATAGCAGGGACTTACATCCGATCATATGCTTGGAACAACCACTGTCCAAGTGCCAGGTGTTATCATCATGACTGCCCTCAGGTGGAGCAGTCTGACTGGTGGATGCCTGGTGAGCTGACTCTGACTGCTGTTGCATACTGGCCAGATCTTCAGCAAATCGTCGAGTAGCTTCTTTAGCCATGTAACATTTGGCATCTTTGTACAACTCATCATCAGATGATGTAGCACTTTCAGCCCAGTCTTTGGCTACCAGACTTTTCTCATTTTTGTTCACCTTCTCAGTCAGCTCAGCTATTTGTGCTTTCAAGGCTTTGTACTTAGTCTTGAGTTTTGAGTATTTTTCACCTCTTCCACCTTTGGCTGGCACAGCTTGAGCAGTTTCTTTGGATCTACAATCACCAGCCATATGTCCAGTTTTGCCACACTTGTAACAAGTGACTTTGGACATATCAAAAGGCTTCTTGGCTCTATCAGCTTGGCCACTTCTTCCCTTTCCTTTAAACTTGTTAAAGGATCTCCTTCTGATCCTTTCAGCCAACATAGCTACCTCATTAGCCAGTTCATCATCATCAGATTTCTCATATTCAGATTCAGCACAAACAGAATTATGGTTAGACATCACAGGAATATCATCATTTACATATGGAATGATCTCATTGCTAACAGAATTAGGGTGTTCAGTCATGGAAGCAACAAATGCAGCAGCAGGCTGACTATAAGAATCACCCATAGCTATTAATTTTTCTGCCTCTGAACACTCTTGGTTATGAAGCAAACCAAAGAGTCCAGGGAGATCAAGATCATTGTAAACAGCACTTAATTTAACAAATGAAATATAATTGTTCCATTTAGGAGGTAAAGAATCAAGAAATTTGCTCTTTAAAACACTATTATTCTTATTAATTCCAACAGCAGCTAAATCATTAACCAAAGCGTTAAAGCGGGTATGAGTGTCAGTTAAGGATTCATTTCTCAAAGAGAAGAATCTCTCATACTTCCTTGTTAAGGTAGTTATGGTGGACTCCATGGAAGTAGAACAACCTCAAACATGACAGTCAATGTACCCCACATTTTCTTTGCTGTAGAACACATTTTTATTGAATGATAAAGGTCTTTGGGTACAGCCTGGACAATGAAATTTCTGGCCTTCACGTCCAAGTTAGCCAATCTCCTATCCTCATCCCCCCAATCTGCCTTATCCTTTACTATGGATTTAACTGTGGCAGGAATGGTTGGATGACCTTCCCTAACCACAGCTTCAACCACTACAGTCTGTGTAGGAACATAAGGACCATCCTGAAGGATGTCAGGCATATTGTTATCGATGGATTCAAGGAACAAAGACATTCGACCTTTCCACCCACTGAAATCATCTTTGTCAAACATGGGTGGTCTGGTTGAAGAACCATTATCAATAAAAGATGACATAAAGCTTTACTATAATGAAAATATGCAAGGATCAAGTCAAGTTAATTCTCAACCACCGCTCTGATACCAATTGATACGTCCCACAGTGTATCAATATACCAAAGTATATTGTACACAGGATAGTTGTAGAGGGGGGTGAATACAACTTTTCTCGAACTTTACAAACTTTTAAGCAACGTTTTAAGACTCAAAATACTTAATGCATGTAAAGAACAAGAATCATTAAAACAGTAAAGCAGTAGAGAATAAAAGCATTCTTGAACACAGATTGCGGTTTTCAAATGTAACTCTTTATTAAGAGATAATCTATACAAAGAATTACAGGGTTGTTGCGGAATAAAGATAGCCTACAAATATCTAAACAACCCTATGAAATGACAAACAACAATCAATAAGTTTCAGCTCAAGAGAGTCAGCCCAAGCTGATCTCGTACAGACTAAGCTGTGTATAAGAGCAGAGAAACTTTGTGTGAAGAATGATTCTCAGGAAATGCCACACATATGCATACAAGGAGTGTTACTTTTATAGGCGAAAGCTCCTCGTCACTTGATGTCCAAATCAACCACGTAGTCTTCTTGTATTGGACGATCAAAAGAATAAACAATCGTGCCTTCATCGTACTTGTGGTCCCCCACGTACAGCTGCATATTCTTCATCGTCCAATAAGAGTGTGGACACGCATATGTAAACAACCACCAACCTGGATACTAGGAATATTCCTAGTCACGTCATAGTCCTTACCTTCAATCCAGGTTGTTATCTTCACTTTGATTGTTGACACAGATTGGGCGGTTTGTCACGGCACCAATCTGCCTAAGTGTTTCCAAGTTGACTGTAGTAACATTTTAATATAATGACGACATATAGATAACACATGTTTTTTCCATGTAATAATAAAAATCTCAATAAACATATATCTTCTTATTTTTAAAAAATTAAATATTAAATTACAAACTTTAAACTACAGTTAATATGTGTCAATCTAATAACGAACACTACATTCGGAATGAGGTTTATATCATAGTCAATTCCCATCTGTTTACCATAATTGTTTGTAATAAAAAGGACACACGGTTATAAAGTTATATTATCATCAAAATTCAAAAACATCTAAATTCGATTACCATTTTACCATTAAATCTTGCAGACTTTTAATATATATTGTGTGAAAAATGTATTAGAGGTATTATAGTTAAAATTAAAAATAAAACTATGGTGATATAGTTAATTTAATATGTTATTCTCAAAATTAAACATTATTTAGAACAAATTTAAATAGAAATATAATATCAAAAGGGTACAATTATAATGCATTTATATTTCACCATCAAAGTTTGTATTACATGTTTTACAGAACATTGTTAATCACTTAATCATGTGTTTTTGTTGGCCTGATACTTGCAGTTAAGTTAAAATTTATGATCCGAATTCGAGTTTATGTCCTATACTCCTATAGTTATCCGCGTTTGGTCGGGTATAACCGTATAACACTAGTTATCATTTAAATTATAAAATCTGTAACCACAAATATTTAGGAACAGGAAATCATAACCAAGAGGTAATAGTGCGGGTTCAAGGTGATTTATTTATGTGTGGGTGTCGAACCAAAGAAAAAAAAATAAAAAGATAGAAGAAAAGATGAAGTTGGATAATCTGAATAATTATTTAAGTTGACCTCATATTTAAAGGTACTAAATGGGTGTCCGCACGTTGAAGCGGTACCATTTAAAAAGCGAAGCGATGGTTAAAAGTAGCGGTATCACATGCGATATGGCGAAAATCTTAATAAAACAAAATGTAAGAACCATATATTAACTATTAAAACTTCAAACAACATAATTCCACTAATACTTTTTACCTGACTATAGTAAAGTACATGCACATTGCGCTTGTGGCGTCTGTTTTTCGTTCCGTTTATGTAAGGAACGAAAATGAATAACATAGTTGTGTGACGAATGATAACAAAACAAACATGAAAAGTGACTGTAAGAGAAATTCTTGGCTAGTCAAGTAACAACCAAGTTTTTCTTCTTAACTTCTATCTACCATGCATGTGTACACCGAGAGTAACATCTAAATAACTTCCAAAGTCACACTTGATGATAACATGTTTTTTTTCAAAATAAAAAATCCTTCTTGCTCGAACTTGACTGGTCCCCTTCACTTGGTAGATGCTATGACATTCGAACTGTTATAATAAAAACCCTTCAAGTATATGAGCATTTATAAAGTTAATAAGATATCAACAAAAAAAAAAAAAAAAAAAAAAAAAAAAAAAAAAAAAAAAAAAAAAAAAAAAAAAAAAAAAAAAAAAAAAAAAAAAAAAAAAAAAAAAAAAAAAAAAAAAAAAAAAAAAAAAAAAAAAAAAAAAAAAAAAAAAAAAAAAAAAAAAAAAAAAAAAAAAAAAAAAAAAAAAAAAAAAAAAAAAAAAAAAAAAAAAAAAAAAAAAAAAAAAAAAAAAAAAAAAAAAAAAAAAAAAAAAAAAAAAAAAAAAAAAAAAAAAAAAAAAAAAAAAAAAAAAAAAAAAAAAAAAAAAAAAAAAAAAAAAAAAAAAAAAAAAAAAAAAAAAAAAAAAAAAAAAAAAAAAAAAAAAAAAAAAAAAAAAAAAAAAAAAAAAAAAAAAAAAAAAAAAAAAAAAAAAAAAAAAAAAAAAAAAAAAAAAAAAAAAAAAAAAAAAAAAAAAAAAAAAAAAAAAAAAAAAAAAAAAAAAAAAAAAAAAAAAAAAAAAAAAAAAAAAAAAAAAAAAAAAAATAAAAAGATAGAAGAAAAGATGAAGTTGGATAATCTGAATAATTATTTAAGTTGACCTCCATTCCATTTAAAGGTACTAAATGGGTGTCCGCACGTTGAAGCGGTACCATTTAAAAAGCGAAGCGATGGTTAAAAGTAGCGGTATCACATGCGATATGGCGAAAATCTTAATAAAACAAAATGTAAGAACCATATATTAACTATTAAAACTTCAAACAACATAATTCCACTAATACTTTTTACCTGACTATAGTAAAGTACATGCACATTGCGCTTGTGGCGTCTGTTTTTCGTTCCGTTTATGTAAGGAACGAAAATGAATAACATAGTTGTGTGACGAATGATAACAAAACAAACATGAAAAGTGACTGTAAGAGAAATTCTTGGCTAGTCAAGTAACAACCAAGTTTTTCTTCTTAACTTCTATCTACCATGCATGTGTACACCGAGAGTAACATCTAAATAACTTCCAAAGTCACACTTGATGATAACATGTTTTTTTTCAAAATAAAAAATCCTTCTTGCTCGAACTTGACTGGTCCCCTTCACTTGGTAGATGCTATGACATTCGAACTGTTATAATAAAAACCCTTCAAGTATATGAGCATTTATAAAGTTAATAAGATATCAACAAAAAATTAAAAGTTGGCAGCAGTGGCGGATCTAGGATTGAAAATCACGTGTGTCCAAATTTAGTTTGACCAATTTTTTTTTTGAACGGCAAGTGGTTTTGGACTCAGCGGCATGCCTCTTCATCGTCCAACATTTAGTCTATGGTAAAGATATGAAAAGAAATACATTGTAAACCAATCATTTTTTTTTTGAACGTTAACGGGACGGCTAGCCCTTGAACCTCAGAGCCTGATAGACCCCATATGTGGTCTCTACACCCACCGGGCAGGAAGTGCTCAAGGAACTAGCGACCGATAAGTCTGGGAACCACAGGGGAGGAAAAACCCCTAACCAAGCAGCCCGAAGGCACTACACTTAATTAGGGGAAAACCTTTGCCCCTTCAGAGAATCGAACCTGCGTGGGCAGGAACGATCCCCCTCACTAGTGGACTTGGGATACCACTCCACCACTTAGGTTGTTTATGTGTTTAGAATGAAGACATCCATAGAGAATATAAAAAAATTTCCCATAAAAATAAAAGTAACTAATAACACTGGGTTGGGGCCATCAAAAGACAAATTGGTACCGTGTATTTGAAAAGGAAGAATAAAAGAAATGAATATAGGGAAATGATTAATCCTCTTAAT
>CM067167.1:110261252-110282829 GCA_034093135.1 Erigeron breviscapus | reverse complement strand
GTCTTTTTCTTTTGTCTTTGGTTCTATTTCCAAACCACGAATCTTTTCTTCTTCTTTTTCTTTTGTCTTTTTCTTTTTCTTTTTCTTTTTCTTTTTCTTTTGTCTTTTTCTTTTTCTTTTTCTTTTTCTTTTTCTTTTGTCTTTTTCTTTTTCTTTTTCTTTTGTCTTTTTCTTTTGTCTTTTTCTTTTTCTTTTTCTTTTTCTTTTTCTTTTCTTTTTCTTTTGTCTTTTTCTTTTCTTTTCTTTTTGTCTTTTTCTTTTCTTTTTCTTTTGTCTTTTTCTTTTCTTTTCTTTTTGTCTTTTTCTTTTCTTTTTCTTTTGTCTTTTTCTTTTTTTTCTTTTTGTCTTTTTCTTTTCTTTTTCTTTTGTCTTTTTCTTTTTTTTCTTTTTGTCTTTTTCTTTTCTTTTTCTTTTTCTTTTTCTTTTCTTTTCTTTTTGTCTTTTTCTTTTCTTTTTCTTTTGTCTTTTTCTTTTTTTTCTTTTTGTCTTTTTCTTTTCTTTTTCTTTTGTCTTTTTCTTTTCTTTTTCTTTTTCTTTTTCTTTTGTCTTTTTCTTTTGTCTTTTTCTTTTGTCTTTTTCTTTTTCTTTTTCTTTTGTCTTTTTCTTTTGTCTTTTTCTTTTGTCTTTTTCTTTTTCTTTTTCTTTTTCTTTTTCTTTTTCTTTTTCTTTTGTCTTTTTCTTTTTCTTTTTCTTTTCTTTTTCTTTTTCTTTTTCTTTTGTCTTTTTCTTTTTCTTTTTCTTTTTCTTTTTCTTTTGTCTTTTTCTTTTGTCTTTTTCTTTTTCTTTTTCTTTTTCTTTTTCTTTTTCTTTTTCTTTTGTCTTTTTCTTTTTCTTTTTCTTTTTCTTTTTCTTTTGTCTTTTTCTTTTTCTTTTTCTTTTTCTTTTTCTTTTGTCTTTTTCTTTTTCTTTTTCTTTTTCTTTTCTTTTCTTTTTCTTTTGTCTTTTTCTTTTCTTTTTCTTTTGTCTTTTTCTTTTGTCTTTTTCTTTTGTCTTTTTCTTTTGTCTTTTTCTTTTGTCTTTTTCTTTTTCTTTTTCTTTTGTCTTTTTCTTTTGTCTTTTCTTTTCTTTTCTTTTGTCTTTTTCTTTTCTTTTTCTTTTTGTCTTTTTCTTTTGTCTTTTCTTTTCTGTTTTCTTTTGTCTTTTTCTTTTCTTTCTTTTTGTCTTTTTCTTTTGTCTTTTCTTATAAGGATAGTATGGTGTGAGTGGCGGGTGAGTGATGACAATGCCAACAAAATTTGAATGATTGTGAGTGAGTGGTGGATTTGATGTGACATAACGTGATTGGTTGAAAGTGGGTGGTAGGTGAGTTGTGAGTGGAGGTGATGCCAAAGCCCTTAATGGGTGGGATTGTGGGAATATGTACTTTGATCTTCCAAAGGCATACCACATAAAATTTATGTTTGATATTTATGAAATATATATTATTCTTACGTATAATTGATATCTAAAACTTAATAAATATATTTTAGATTTTTAACTTTAACAGATTTTTCTTATTAAGACATTGTTTGTTAAAATTTAATGAACTTAATAAAGAAAATAAAGTCAATCAAAAATGTTTGTTTTTTAACTAAATAAACAAAAAATAATTGTATCGACTTAATGCATACAAATATTATTTATCAATTTGATCATTTTATCAATTTATTCGCTTAATGATTTAAAAAAGTAAACGGGTCATAAATTGAAATACATAACAATATTAATTCGGTTTATAGATATCATATCAGATTTAACAACTAAAATATATATTTATATATTTAAAAAAAATAACAATTATATATTTAAATTGTTTTAACATGTAACATAATAAAAGCTTATTATTCAAATTAAATAAAATTTTAAAGTTAATTGCTTAGACAAACCTTTTTAACATATAACATAATAAAAATTTATTATTCAAATTAAAAACTAAACTTTTAAAAATCTCTTAAATTATCTCTTGACAAACATGACCCAGACCCTCCATTTGGTTATTTCACTTTAGGAACACAAAGATAAAAGTATACATCCCTGGGGAAAAAAAACAAAAGTATATTTCCATAAACAAAATCTTAAAGAATCTGACGCGCTACATCATAAAAATGAAGTAATCCATCCGAACTCCAATAACAACAATTCAACGCCCACGCTTCTCTTTCTCCGGCGACTAGCCACCATCGTAAACAGCAAATCCACTGGTCCTTTATTTTTTCTTCCTATTATTCCAAGCTTATTATAGGTTTGTTTTTTTTTCGTTGAAAGGTGAGTTATTTATCGGCTTATATTGATTTGGCTTATCTTTAGAAATTAGAAATGTACACTTTGTAGTTTGTTTACTGGCTTATGAGTGTATCATGTGTTTTTCACCCCGGGCCGGAGGTCCCTTCTCACAACGTATAAAAGATTAGATAACATAATTTCCATAAACAATCTTATACGTTATACTCGTATACATTTGCTGGAAAAAAAAAACAGTTATAAGACGTTAAGACAACTTACCACTGGATGTAGAGGTGGCTCAACAGTACTATGGGACTAGGCGATCGCTTTAGACCCCCAAAATTTTAAGGCCTTAATATTCTGTATATTAGACTTAATGTTTGGATTTTGGACTAAGTATCATTATATAATTTGCATTGCAGTAACACCCTTTTGGTTTTTGCATCAACATCTGCATCTTTTTTATTACTAGTAATTGAATAACAAAAGTCGAGCTTTTCTACAACTTGGTAAGGATATTGCTAGCAAACTTGGTAAGGATATTGCTAGCAAACTTGGTAAGGATATTGCTAGCAAACTTGGTAAGGATATTGCTAGCAAACTTGGTAAGGATATTGCTAGCAAACTTGGTAAGGATATTGCTAGCAAACTTGGTAAGGATATTGCTAGCAAACTTGGTAAGGATATTGCTAGCAAACTTGGTAAGGATATTGCTAGCAAACTTGGTAAGGATATTGCTAGCAAACTTGGTAAGGATATTGCTAGCAAACTTGGTAAGGATATTGCTAGCAAACTTGGTAAGGATATTGCTAGCAAACTTGGTAAGGATATTGCTAGCAAACTTGGTAAGGATATTGCTAGCAAACTTGGTAAGGATATTGCTAGCAAACTTGGTAAGGATATTGCTAGCAAACTTGGTAAGGATATTGCTAGCAAACTTGGTAAGGATATTGCTAGCAAACTTGGTAAGGATATTGCTAGCAAACTTGGTAAGGATATTGCTAGCAAACTTGGTAAGGATATTGCTAGCAAACTTGGTAAGGATATTGCTAGCAAACTTGGTAAGGATATTGCTAGCAAACTTGGTAAGGATATTGCTAGCAAACTTGGTAAGGATATTGCTAGCAAACTTGGTAAGGATATTGCTAGCAAACTTGGTAAGGATATTGCTAGCAAACTTGGTAAGGATATTGCTAGCAAACTTGGTAAGGATATTGCTAGCAAACTTGGTAAGGATATTGCTAGCAAACTTGAAAGGTTCAAACTTGGTAAGGATATTGCTAGCAAACTTGTTAAGGATATTGCTAGCTAACTATTACTATAATTGAGGAGATAAATTAGGAGAGAATCTTGGAAGATATACGACTACTTTTAAAAATCTCTTAAATTGCTCTTGACAAACATGACCCAGACCCTCCATTTGGTTATTTCACTTTAGGAACACAAAGATAAAAGTATACATCCCTGGGGAAAAAAAACAAAAGTATATTTCCATAAACAAAATCTTAAAGAATCTGACGCGCTACATCATAAAAATGAAGTAATCCATCCGAACTCCAATAACAACAATTCAACGCCCTTCTCTTTCTCCGGCGACTAGCCACCATCGTAAACAGCAAATCCACTGGTCCTTTATTTTTTCTTCCTATTATTCCAAGCTTATTATAGGTTTGTTTTTTTTTCGTTGAAAGGTGAGTTATTTATCGGCTTATATTGATTTGGCTTATCTTTAGAAATTAGAAATGTACACTTTGTAGTTTGTTTACTGGCTTATGAGTGTATCATGTGTTTTTCACCCCGGGCCGGAGGTCCCTTCTCACAACGTATAAAAGATTAGATAACATAATTTCCATAAACAATCTTATACGTTATACTCGTATACATTTGCTGGAAAAAAAAAACAGTTATAAGACGTTAAGACAACTTACCACTGGATGTAGAGGTGGCTCAACAGTACTATGGGACTAGGCGATCGCTTTAGACCCCCAAAATTTTAAGGCCTTAATATTCTGTATATTAGACTTAATGTTTGGACTTTGGACTAAGTATCATTATATAATTTGCATTGCAGTAACACCCTTTTGGTTTTTGCATCAACATCTGCATCTTTTTTATTACTAGTAGTTCAATAACAAAAGTCGAACTACTTTTTTTTTTTACTTTATTTTATATGTAATAACTAGGCCCCCAAACTATCCGTTTAAGACCTTCAAAAACCTTAGCCGCGACTGACTAGGTGAGCTTAGCCACTACTACAAAAGATGTCAAAAACATGAAATTAAGTAAGAGAAATGAGTGTCCCCATTTCAACGAATTTTTTTTTTGGATGGGACAAATTTCATACTTTTTGGTGCTTATAATTAGGAAAGTTAATAAAATTTTTTGTGAAAGTAGGAAGACCCGGTGTTGTAAACACCGACCTTGTCCAACTAATTAAGTCCGGTTTGTACATTACCGTTCTTCGCTGACCTGGCTTTTAACCTTTTCACCGGTAGCGAGATTCATTTAATGAAGGTAAGTCTCATGTGATTGAAATGTTTGTGCATGCAAAACGATGACATCTTGTTTATTACCACACTTTCAAGACACGTGTATATTTATTACCACAACTTAAACCTTTAAACAAAAATTTTAAGAAAAATATAAGGTTTACTTTGTAAGATTTAAAAGTCGAACAAAGGTGTAATATTGATCTGTTTATTTTTTAATAATTGCAATTGCAGAAGGACGAATACAATATAAAGGTTCAAACTTGGTAAGGATATTGCTAGCAAACTTGTTAAGGATATTGCTAGCTAACTATTACTATAATTGAGGAGATAAATTAGGAGAGAATCTTGGAAGATATACGACTACTTTTAAAACCAATAATATACAATTTTACTTTTTACAACACGTGTAATATTACTACACCTTCGATACTATAATGATTGCCACGGATTGTATCAGCTATACATACACCTACACGTTTTCTAGATCACCACGTATTAAAACAATTTTACTTATAGGTTGCTTATAAGACACAAAAATATACAAATTTACACAATTACTTTCAACAAAAATGTTTCATTCTTTCTCTGTAATTCTCTCTTACTCACATGAATACATACACAATCATACAAAATGACAGTGTTTCAAAATAAGAAAAAAATAACAAAACTTTTAGAAATTAATTAGGATGAACAAGTTGAAGATTAGTTGGGATATAAGCAGTCTGCAAGAAACCCTCTTGCACCTTGTCTCTTGTGAAATGACTATCAACATCTAAGTGTTTTGTTCGATCATGATAACAAGGATTTGCTGCAATTTGTTGAGCAGCCTTGTTATCACAAAACAATGTCAGAGGAACTTGAACCAAAATACTTCAAACTATATACATTCTATATACCCCCCTCAAGTTGGAACTTCCTTCAAACCCAACTTGTGACTTAAAATCGAATGCTGAGAAGATCCCAATGCTTTAGTCATGATATCAGCAAGTTGAAGATTAGTTGGGATATAAGCAGTCTAGCAAGAAACCCTCTTGCACCTTGTCTCTTGTGAAATGACTATCAACATCTAAGTGTTTTGTTCGATCATGATAACAAGGATTTGCTGCAATTTGTTGAGCAGCCTTGTTATCACAAAACAATGTCAGAGGAACTTGAACCAAAATACTTCAAACTATATACATTCTATATACCCCCCTCAAGTTGGAACTTCCTTCAAACCCAACTTGTGACTTAAAATCGAATGCTGAGAAGATCCCAATGCTTTAGTCATGATATCAGCAAGTTGAAGATTAGTTGGGATATAAGCAGTCTGCAAGAAACCCTCTTGCACCTTGTCTCTTGTGAAATGACTATCAACATCTAAGTGTTTTGTTCGATCATGATAACAAGGATTTGCTGCAATTTGTTGAGCAGCCTTGTTATCACAAAACAATGTCAGAGGAACTTGAACCAAAATACTTCAAACTATATACATTCTATATACCCCCCTCAAGTTGGAACTTCCTTCAAACCCAACTTGTGACTTAAAATCGAATGCTGAGAAGATCCCAATGCTTTAGTCATGATATCAGCAAGTTGAAGATTAGTTGGGATATAAGCAGTCTGCAAGAAACCCTCTTGCACCTTGTCTCTTGTGAAATGACTATCAACATCTAAGTGTTTTGTTCGATCATGATAACAAGGATTTGCTGCAATTTGTTGAGCAGCCTTGTTATCACAAAACAATGTCAGAGGAACTTGAACCAAAATGTGCAGATCCTTCAATAAGTATGTCAGCCATATCAATTCACAAGTAGTGGCTGCCATACTCCTATATTCTGCTTCAGTGGAAGATCGAGACACAGTTGCCTGCTTCTTAGTTTTCCAGGAAATTAAAGAATGACCCAGAAATATACAGTACCCTGTGAGTGATTTCCTGGTCATAATACATGAAGCCCAATCTGCATCACTAAAACCAGTGACTTTTAGGTTAGTTTGAACTGGATAGAATAATCCCTTTGAAATAGAACCCTTCAAATATCTCAGTAAATGTATAGCAGCCTGCATATGAGGAACTTTAGGACTAGAAACAAACTGGCTTAAATGCTGAACTGCATAGGAAATATCTGGTCTTGTCATTGACAGATATAACAATCTACCCACCAATCTTCTATATGATTCTGGATCAGATAACAAATCTCCCTTATCCAGTGATAACTTGAGATGAGTAGGTAAAGGGAAAGAAACAGGCTTGGCTGCAGTTAACCTGCATCCTTCAATAAATCCAGTGTATACTTCCTTTGATTTAAGTAGGTGCCGGATGCTGTTCTATTCAACTCAATTCCCAAAAAATACCTTGCTAATCCCAAATCTTTTATGGTAAATTTCCCATCTAAGGCTACTTTAGTTCTGGATATTTCCTCATCAGAATTACCAGTGATCAAGATATCATCTACATAAACCAAAACAGCTGTAAAATCATTCCCAATGACCTTCACAAACAGAGAATAATCATTTTTGGATTGTTCAAAGCCCAATGAAATAAGAAATTTAGATAGTTCTTGATTCCATTGCCTAGAAGCTTGTTTCAGACCATACAAAGATTTTGTCAATTTACAAACTTGACCAGAAGAAGCCTTAGTGTAACCTTCAGGTGGCTTCATATATATCTCTTCTTCTACAAACCCATGCAAAAATGCATTGTTAACATCTAATTGATGCAATGGCCATTCCTTAGCAGTGGCAATGGCAATAAGAACCCTAACAGTTGCAGCCTTAGCAACAGGAGAGAATGTGTGCTTGTAATCAACTCCTTCTTGTTGATTAAAACCTCTAATTACCAACCTTGCCTTATATCTCTCCACTGACCCATCTGACTTGTACTTAACTTTGTATACCCATTTAGATGAAATGGCTTCATGTCCTTCTGGAAGATTAGTCAAGACCCAAGTATTGTTTTGTTCTAAAGCTGCCAACTCTTTATTCATAGCTTCTACCCAATTTTGTTCTTTTGCAGCCTGTGCATAAGTAGAAGGTTCTACAATAGCCAATACTTGTGCTAAAGAAGCTATATATTCTTGACTACAAGACTCAAAGTCAAAGGGTTTAAACAAAGGATAGACAGTATTAGCAACATGATTAGTGGTAGAAGAGGTATTTGACTTCTTTGATTGAGGCACAACAAAATCTTGCAACCAAGATGGAGTACTAGTGTTTCTGGCTGACCTTCTTAGTGGTTGAACAACATGAGGAGAAGGAACTGGAGCAATAATCTCTTGAATTATGTCACTAGACTGTGCTTCAGGGTGATTTTCAATTGTGGAATTGTTATGAATAGGGGAAAACACAGAATATTCCTCCTCAATTGGCAATGACATCTCTTTGAAAACCCTTCAAATATCTCAGTAAATGTATAGCAGCCTGCATATGAGGAACTTTAGGACTAGAAACAAACTGGCTTAAATGCTGAACTGCATAGGAAATATCTGGTCTTGTCATTGACAGATATAACAATCTACCCACCAATCTTCTATATGATTCTGGATCAGATAACAAATCTCCCTTATCCAGTGATAACTTGAGATGAGTAGGTAAAGGGAAAGAAACAGGCTTGGCTGCAGTTAACCCTGCATCCTTCAATAAATCCAGTGTATACTTCCTTTGATTTAAGTAGGTGCCAGATGTTGTTCTATTCAACTCAATTCCCAAAAAATACCTTGCTAATCCCAAATCTTTTATGGTAAATTTCCCATCTAAGGCTACTTTAGTTCTGGATATTTCCTCATCAGAATTACCAGTGATCAAGATATCATCTACATAAACCAAAACAGCTGTAAAATCATTCCCAATGACCTTCACAAACAGAGAATAATCATTTTTGGATTGTTCAAAGCCCAATGAAATAAGAAATTTAGATAGTTCTTGATTCCATTGCCTAGAAGCTTGTTTCAGACCATACAAAGATTTTGTCAATTTACAAACTTGACCAGAAGAAGCTTTAGTGTAACCTTCAGGTGGTTTCATATATATCTCTTCTTCTACAAACCCATGCAAAAATGCATTGTTAACATCTAATTGATGCAATGGCCATTCCTTAGCAGTGGCAATGGCAATAAGAACCCTAACAGTTGCAGCCTTAGCAACAGGAGAGAATGTGTGCTTGTAATCAACTCCTTCTTGTTGATTAAAACCTCTAATTACCAACCTTGCCTTATATCTCTCCACTGACCCATCTGACTTGTACTTAACTTTGTATACCCATTTAGATGAAATGGCTTCATGTCCTTCTGGAAGATTAGTCAAGACCCAAGTATTGTTTTGTTCTAAAGCTGCCAACTCTTTATTCATAGCTTCTACCCAATTTTGTTCTTTTGCAGCCTGTGCATAAGTAGAAGGTTCTACAATAGCCAATACTTGTGCTAAAGAAGCTATATATTCTTGACTACAAGACTCAAAGTCAAAGGGTTTAAACAAAGGATAGACAGTATTAGCAACATGATTAGTGGTAGAAGAGGTATTTGACTTCTTTGATTGAGGCACAACAAAATCTTGCAACCAAGATGGAGTACTAGTGTTTCTGGCTGACCTTCTTAGTGGTTGAACAACATGAGGAGAAGGAACTGGAGCAATAATCTCTTGAATTATGTCACTAGACTGTGCTTCAGGGTGATTTTCAATTGTGGAATTGTTATGAATAGGGGAAAACACAGAATATTCCTCCTCAATTGGCAATGACATCTCTTTGAAAACCCTTTCATTTGATCCCTTTTCTATAGAAATTTGTTTTTCCTTGAATGGAAAAACATTTTCATTGAATATCACATCTCTACTAGAAAATATTTCCCTTGTAAGCAGATTATACAAGAGATGCCCCTTTTGACCAGGAGGATATCCTAAAAGCACACATCTATCACCTCTGGGTTCAAATTTATCTTTATGAGGTTTTGTAATGGCAGCATAACATAAACATCCAATAACTCTTAAATTGTCATAAGAAGGTGCCTCACCATGTAGAACTTCAAAAGGTGTTTTCCAATCTAGAATCTTTACTGGCATCTTATTAATCAAATATGTTGCAGCTAAGATGCAATATCCCCAAAACCTTTTTGGAAAATTAGCATTAAACATCAAAGCCCTAGCAGTTTCTAATAGATGTTTATGTTTTCTTTCCACTACACCATTCTGTTGAGGTGTATACACCATTGATTTTTGATGAATAATGCCATGATTTCTAAAGAAAGTCTGAACCTCCCCATTTACAATTTCAGAACCATTATCAGACCTGACAAACTTTGGCTTTTTGTTGAAATGATTTAACACATAAGAAATGAAACTGGACAAAATTGGGTAAACTTGATCTTTGGTATGCAATAAGTATGTCCAAGTGCATCTACTACAATCATCAACAATTGTATAAAAATATTGAGCACCATTCAAAGCAGGTGTCTTATATGGACCCCAAAGATCAACATGAATAAGCTCAAAAGGAATCAAAGACTTAGATTGACTTCTTGAAAAAGGTAATCTGTGTTGCTTAGACAGTAAACAAGTATCACAGAAGAAATGAGATACATTCACATGCTTAAAAGCATCTACATGTATCATTTTTTATACAGAAGAATGACCCATTCTAGCATGAAACAAATCAACAGACACATTGTTTGTAGTTTTTGCAACATTATTGACAAAACTATTTACAAGAAGAAACACAGAATCAGAAAATGTGGCAGAAGGAATACTTACAGAAGGCTTGCAAATGTAGAGTTTGTTGTGACCTTTCCCAACTGTCACCAGCTTGTTAGTGGAAAGGTCCTGAAAAGCAAACCAAGTAGGACCAAAAATAGCAATAAGAGGCCTTGAATTGAGTAATTGACCAACAGATATCAAATTTATTTGGAAATCTGGCACATGAAAAACATTTGTCAAAGTGAGGAAAGGATTAATTTGAACATCACCAACTTGTGTTACCAGTTTGATATTTCCACCAGGTAATTTAACCTTAATAGGATTGGGAAGGACTCTAATGTTCTGAAGTAAATGTAAATGGGGTGTCATATGGTCAGTGGCACCACTATCAGTTATCCAATCATTAATCAAATCAATATATACATGACAGGCTAAAGCATGAAGTCTTTCATAGAAAGAAGCATCAATACCTGCATGTGGCTTAGAACCACTAGTCTCACCACCATTATCAGTCAAGATAACATTCTTGCCTTTCAACATTCTCATCATTTCAGAACACACTACAGCCACCAGGTTTTGCTCAAATTCACCCTTCTTATCATTCTGCAACTCATTTTCATATTGATAATCAAATGGGGAATCCTTAATGCCCAAATCAACTCCAACCTGTGCAGCCATTCTAGTCCCTTTCTTGGTCTTTTTTCCTTTATACCAATCTGGATAACCCAATCTTTCAAAACATTGATCATAACCATGTCCATCTTGCTTACAGTAAGTACAATTCTTCACTTTGAACTGATCACCCTTATAACTCCCTCTTTGATTCTGCTTAGCATGATTGTGATTGGCAAAATAAGCAGAGGGATCCGGCACACTATTAGTCACTTGCTTCTGTTTCTCAACTTGTTGCACAATATAGTATGCTTTATTAATGTTTGGCAATGGATCCATAGACAATATCTGGTTCCTCACAGACTCAAAACCATCATTTAACCTCATCAAGAATTGCATCAACTTTGTCCTACTGTCGATTGGATTCAAGAAAAATTGACCTAAAATTGATCAATTTCAATCTCAATCGTCGGAAATAATGGCGAAATCGATACTCCGATGATAAAGGAAACTCCGGTGACCGGAATAACAAACGGAATGGATCAAAAAGAGCAAATTCTGCGCTCTGATACCATATGAAGCGGAAGCATTAACCGAGAGAAAAGAGAATTTGGGGAAATAATATTTGATTGAATTAAAAATGAATAATCAATTTACAAGTTTAAATAATGGTTTAACCGCCTAAACTAATTAGTTAGCCTATTTACACTTCTAGTCCCTATAGTTACAACAGTTACAACTTGAACCAAAATACTTCAAACTATATACACAAGAAACCTGGAAAACCATGGTCAATTGGTCAGTGAATCCACATGACTTATCTATCTTGTTATATTACAGAAAGATGTTCTACATATATAGTTAGTACTCAATCAGCTGCGTTGAACCAAGTATTGTATTACGAGTTGAATTTGTTGTAAAACAAATTAAAATGTTTTTTATTCAAAACGGTTCAAAGTAAGAAAACACTGGCTCGTTGGCCACTACCCAAAGACTAATCTTACCATTCATTTCAGCCCGTCTCTTGATCAATTCGTTCACGGCCGCCTATCAGATAAATTATTACACAATTCATGAAAAGCAACACCATCAGTAACAAAATGCAACCAAGACACAATATTTTACGAAGAAACAGAGGAACTAGCACTCAATTTCACACTTTAACAGCCTTAAAATGCAAATCCTCTGAAAAAAACTATAAAGCTTTGTCGCAGGGCTCCAATATTCTATACTTCCTAACACCTATGTCACAGGGCAACCCTCAGGATCAACTTTCACCAAGGAGTTTTTCTCCCAATTCCTCTTTGGATTTTGGATGCTTCAGCGCCTGCATAAGTTTTTGCATAACATATAAACTAAAAATAGAAATAACGATGATGGAAGTTAAAATGTCACATGCTTATTAATTCTAATCCAAACCGTTCCTCACAATGTTCTATAACGGTCACTACACATGATAGAGTACCTCAAGATAACAAAAATCTGAAGAGATCGATCTACAACTCTATAAGGCTAATCAAGTAATCATTCTCCCCAAACTACAATTCACATGTACAAAAAGCAAGCATTTTCAGAGACAACGTTCTAACTAATCTCAAAACTGAATCTTTGATAGTAACTTCTTGAGGTTGTGTGGTGTTTCTAGTGTTTGCCATGAATATCGAAGCGCGTTTCCGGGCCGGGTTCCTACTTTTGCAAAGTTTTCAACCAAAAACACTAAAAACACCGTAGTTCCTATCCATACAAAATTGTCCTCAAAACTGAATCTTGTGAAGCTTCAAGAGTAATAATACTCTGGCAACTGTAACTTTTCCGATTGTAGTGCATGGTATACTTCTGCTATAATATATTGAAACTTGGAACCGATATGAATTACCAACTGTTCATCATCTTCAACCCATTCCTTTGCATCTCTGGTCGTGAATGATTTTTTCATCTCTGGTCTATGGGTTGATAGGTTTCTCAAGAATTTGATGAGATTAAGACATCCCTTATAAGTGTATGTTCCCTTAGAAACCAATGACTCCATATGCACTTTCATTTCTTTTGGAAAAGCATCTCTCCAATCATATGGGTGTTTCCAGACTTTTTTTACTTTTTCTCTGAGTCTGGAGTTTGAGTCAACATGTATCAGCTCGTTGACAACTTTGATAAACTGCAGCTTTTTCCTCGGAGTCCAGAAACACGTATATGCTGCTATGGTTGTCAAAGATTGTTTTCTGCATAATATTAAAATTAAGCATCACACACCTCATCTTCACTAAAAATTATTTATCTTGATCGATTTAAGTATCTACATATATATCCACGATTGGTTATTGTGAAAGTTTATTAATTGTAAAACGGATAAGAAAAACTTATGACCGTACAACTCATTGGTCAAAATTGAGATCAAAAAATGTATAAGTGATGGTATATATGTAATTACTTGAAAGTGCAGTGGCATAAAACGATATAATGTTATGGAGTGTATTACATTCCTTTAAACCTTTTGTGTTAAATAATTAGTTCATACATTTTATACGTACATTATTACAACTTTAATTTTTAATAATTAGATATCGATCAAGTGTATCTTGCAACCACTACTTACGTTTTAAATCACGATGGATCACTTTTATTCTCGTGTGCATCATAATACCATATCAATATATTTTATGCTCAAAGGATTTTAATCATATTAAAAAAAGTTACACTAAAAAAAAACAAGAAAAATAAGTATGTGTGTGTCAGTGTGTCATACCTTGCATAATTCACTAAAATATATGCCAAATAGTATGCATCCCATTCACCGGCCGAATATATTTCATTCAAGGGATTCGAACAATTGTATTGTTCCTGCGTGATTGAGTTTCTGTATTGAGCTCTACTAAAACTGTAGGCTATTAAGTATCCCAAGTTTACTTTGTCCGAATCTATTATGCACACAAAACGCAGGAGAAATTATTTAACAAATTTAGTTCATGCCTAAAAGATAAGTTTATTAAATTCAATATTTTGAAATACAAAAGTCTTATTTGCTCTAACCCTCAAATTAAAGTAACAAACACTTGCCTTTATTTTCAAGGGTCGCAGTCCCGCATCTCCCTACACCAACTTTTGGAATTCCATCATGAGATACAAGCACACTCCATGGTGTAATGTTTCCATGACTCAATCCAAGTTGGTGGAGATGGTTTATCCCACTAGCTATACCTCTGCAAAGCCAATAAATAAAGAGTGTAACTTTTTGAAAAAAATCCTAATTAAATGTAATAAATGCAGTGAAATACCTTATCATATGCATCAGGTCATGTTTATAATGTGGAACGTCAAGTCTCTCACATAGATTAGAAGGGCAAAACTCGAATGCGAAGGACAAATCACCATTTTCATCAAATTCTCCGCCGTACCATCTACACATATTACTATGGATGTTTGATAAGGTTATTTTCTTTTTCTTCCTTGCTGCACCTGCCATGGGCATCTTCTTGATAGCGGCTTCGAATTCCATGTATTTCCCTTTGAAGACATCGGATCTTCCACGGATTGTCTCTGAGGAAATGCTTATATTTTTCCGTTTGAGTTCATATTTCAAACAAATGTCTTCCAGACATACATCTTTCAATTCCCCCCTAGAAAACTTATAATCATTTATCTCCTGACAACACTTAATGAATTCAGCTTCACTACAATTGTGTAAAACAGGTAACTCAATAGAAGAATCCTGTTTCTCACAAAAGGATACAGCATATGTGGAGAAGTGAAGATGCCATTTAAATGAGCCACTATGCTGAGAAATCATGTATTGAGACCTAGTTATGCAATAATGATAGTCCTCTGACGAACTATCTAGTATGCGCCCCAAATGGTCAAGCTTGACCTGGCTATAAACTGGATTTTCAAACACAGCACCCACAAAGTATTCTGTTACATAATTCTCCAAATATTCAGGAGTGTTATCCCATTCTATCTGACCAGGGGAATTAGAAGAAGAACAGTAGTATAACTTTATGTCTCCTTTGTCATTTGTCTTTGCGTCAATATAAGCCCCGACATTTTTCTCATGATATGCATCACAAACTTTGATATTTAAATCACATGCCCATAGAATTTTCTTTTCACTCTTATCAAGCAAGTAGAGAGTACTATTTGGAGATACAAGAATGCTATGTGTTTCACGAGAAATATTTGGTTTTCTTTTGGATTTGGATGGTGCCATTCAATATTCCTATAATTGAAGGAACAAATATTAATTACAAAAAAAAAATGAAAATTGAAAATTCGAATCTTAGTTAAATTAAGAAAAATTATTAAATTACCAGTTTAATAACTATAACTACAAGCCTACAACAAGTATCTGAACTTCAGTGACTACGATTTGTTTTCATTTTAGGCAGAGCATGCAGATTTAAGCAACCTAAAAAATCTAATATATGATAGATAATCTGCCATGTAATATTGAATCTGATGTCAGTAAGTACAAGTTGAGCAATAAACTGGCACAAAATCAGCCGTAACTGATCGTAATTCCAATAGGAGCTTACATTGAATCTATTCCATAATCAGCATCCGATTTAACAAATTTATAAGTGCAACGAGTATCAGAACGTCATCAACTAGAATTCATTTCAACATCATAAGGAAGAACAAGCAAATCTAATATTTAAGATAAAACATCCTAGCAGGTTCCTTGTCTATTTTTAAGATAAAACATTGTGAGCTACCAGAACTCATACACCAAATATATCAGCGGTAAATTAAGAGTTCCACATCGAGTCTTAAAGGCTTCAGCAATAATGTGCATTCAAATTATTACACATATGCTCTAACATCATTAGTGACTTCTTTGATGGTGTAATTAACATGTTGTTTAACTCAACCACAATACTTTAGCTGTAAAATGTTAGTTACAATTACCATCACAGCATCACTTATTTCAATTTAGTCACAGATAATCTTCTCGCTGTAGCATCATGTACTACTCAAAACTTAACCATCTAAACTTTTGAACATCCACTTGATCTTAAAATTCAAAATATATCTCTTATAAATAACTACAGGCTACTGCTGATTACACTGAGCACCAGATTACATATACATCACGGAAGTTACTTGTGATTTGAATGTAATCATCTGAAATAAGAGATGCATATAACATCTGCATTTACACTGCTACATCCCCCACAATTTTGATAACGAAGGAAAAAATCAAGTAAAAGTACAAATTATCTTAATCTGCACTCAAGTACAAATCGCGTATTCTGCATCATGGAAGTTTCTAGTTACTAAATCTTATTAGATTAGGCTACAGATGCTTACAATATCCGTTTTTATACACTACTACATTCCACGAATTTGACAAGCTAACTTAGAACAGTAATACGTGTAGAAAATCCTACTCGGCACTTAAATACTAATCACATACTCTGCATCATGAAGTTACTAATGAATTAATGTTAGCAGATTGGACTAAATAAGCTTATAAGTTATAATGTCTGTATATGTGCTCCTACATTGCACATGTTTGCCCATGAATGTACTTATATACCTACCTTATCAATAACAGTAATGAGTGAAAATACAAAGATCAACTGAATCTCATGCAGCAACTACAACTGAGCTAAAAACGAAACTAACTCATTGTAAAGCACTAAATCTGATAGAAGCTTATCTTATAGTATCTATTTCACTATTTAGTTACCGATTTAATAACTATAACTACAAGTCTACAACAAGTATCCGAACTTTGGTGACTACAATTTATTTTCATATCATAAGGCAGAACATGCAGATTTAAGCAACCTAAAAAAATTTAATATAGAATAATAGATATATTCGCTATGTAATATCAAATCTGATGTCAGTAAGTACAAGTTGAGCAATAAACCAGCACGAAATCAGCCGTAACTGATCCTAAATGCAATAGGAGCTTACTCTGAATCTATTCCATAATCAGCATCCAATTTAACAAACATATAAGTACAACGAGAATCAGAACTTCATCGACTAGAATTCTATTCAACATCATAATTTCATAGACATAATAGATATACTCATATGTTCACCATGTAATATCAAATCTCATGTTCGTACAAGTTAAGCTAAATAGTGGCTCTAAATCATCAATAACTGATCGCAAATCCAATAATACCTTATTTTAAACCTATTTCACTATTCTGTATCAGATCTGACAATAACTTGATGAAATTTATTTCTCATAGCATAAGGATGAACATGCGGTTTAATTAATAGAACTAAATTGGATAAACAATAGATATATTCAATATAAATATATATATTTATTTTTTGAACAGAAGAAATATATTTAATATATTGAACAAAACTAAATCAAAATCATGCGTTTAAGCTTAATTTCAGTAGCGATAAGTATGAGATGCTAGAAATTATTATAAACATGAGTTTTTGATAACATAAATCAAAAATTATATCAAAAAAATAAAATCTATAGAAATAAATCACATCAAGTAAATATATACGCATAATAGGAAGCATATTATTACCAGAAGAAGTGAATCCTGTTCGGTGATCTCCGTTTCCTTCAATTTCTGAGCGACCACCTGAAAATAAAAATAAAAAAACGATCGAATTGTAGATAATTGAGTAATATATATACATATATACGTGTGTGTGTGTGTGTGAAATTATTGGAGATGAAGTACGGATTTACCATTTTTTTAGAATTTGAGTAGAGGGAATTTGATAATTTTGGTGAGTGAGAGAGAGAAATGAATGAAATGGCGGGGTGAAGACGACGTTGAGGGTATTTATAGTGTGATGGAATACACTTAACCGTGATTAAATGAGGGTTTAGTTGGGGTTAATGAAATCCATGCGGGAGATGTGGTTATTGAAACTTGAAAACGTTATGTAACCAAACTATTTATTATTTTTTTGATAAAGTAATTTTGATAATTAATGACTAATAAGTATTTTATCCGAGCGTAGCCCCGAGAGAAAAGTTAAAAAAAATTAAGCCAAAAAACAAAAACTGCGTGACAAAAGTCAAGGAAAAAAAAGTTGTGGTCAAAAGTAAAATAATTAAACTTTGGTAATAAAGTTTAGAAATCAAAAGTTATGTCGTAAAAGCAAATAAAAGAAAACTTTAGGAGCAAGACTTAAAAGAACAAAGTTATGTGGAAAAAAGTACAAAAGTTAAGAAACTTATAGTTGAAAACAAAGTTTGTCTGGCGAAAGGCGAAAGTTTAAAAAGTAAAAGTTATGTGGTAAAAATAAGAAAAAATAAACTTTTGATGGGAAAAGCTTTATGTGACAAAAAGAAACTAAAGCAAAACTTTGGTGGCAAAAGTTTAAATGTCATCAAGTACATATAGTACCCGTATCAATGTCATCAAGTACATAACGTACCCGTTTAAATGTCATCAAGTACATAACGTACCCGTTTAAATGTCATCAAGTACATAACGTACCCGTTTAAATGTCATCAAGTACATAACGTACCCGTTTAAATGTCATCAAGTACATATAGTACCCGTATCAATGTCATCAAGTACATATAGTACCCGTATCAATGTCATCAAGTACATAACGTACCCGTTTAAATGTCATCAAGTACATAACGTACCCGTTTAAATGTCATCAAGTACATAACGTACCCGTTTAAATGTCATCAAGTACATAACGTACCCGTTTAAATGTCATCAAGTACATAACGTACCCGTTTAAATGTCATCAAGTACATAACGTACCCGTTTAAATGTCATCAAGTACATATAGTACCCGTATCAATGTCATCAAGTACATATAGTACCCGTATCAATGTCATCAAGTACATATAGTACCCGTATCAATGTCATCAAGTACATAACGTACCCGTTTAAATGTCATCAAGTACATATAGTACCCGTATCAATGTCATCAAGTACATAACGTACCCGTTTAAATGTCATCAAGTACATATAGTACCCGTATCAATGTCATCAAGTACATAACGTACCCGTTTAAATGTCATCAAGTACATATAGTACCCGTATCAATGTCATCAAGTACATATAGTACCCGTATCAATGTCATCAAGTACATAACGTACCCGTTTAAATGTCATCAAGTACATAACGTACCCGTTTAAATGTCATCAAGTACATAACGTACCCGTTTAAATGTCATCAAGTACATATAGTACCCGTATCAATGTCATCAAGTACATAACGTACCCGTTTAAATGTCATCAAGTACATAACGTACCCGTTTAAATGTCATCAAGTACATAACGTACCCGTTTAAATGTCATCAAGTACATAACGTACCCGTTTAAATGTCATCAAGTACATATAGTACCCGTATCAATGTCATCAAGTACATATAGTACCCGTATCAATGTCATCAAGTACATAACGTACCCGTTTAAATGTCATCAAGTACATAACGTACCCGTTTAAATGTCATCAAGTACATAACGTACCCGTTTAAATGTCATCAAGTACATAACGTACCCGTTTAAATGTCATCAAGTACATAACGTACCCGTTTAAATGTCATCAAGTACATATAGTACCCGTATCAATGTCATCAAGTACATAACGTACCCGTTTAAATGTCATCAAGTACATAACGTACCCGTTTAAATGTCATCAAGTACATAACGTACCCGTTTAAATGTCATCAAGTACATAACGTACCCGTTTAAATGTCATCAAGTACATAACGTACCCGTTTAAATGTCATCAAGTACATATAGTACCCGTATCAATGTCATCAAGTACATATAGTACCCGTATCAATGTCATCAAGTACATAACGTACCCGTTTAAATGTCATCAAGTACATAACGTACCCGTTTAAATGTCATCAAGTACATAACGTACCCGTTTAAATGTCATCAAGTACATAACGTACCCGTTTAAATGTCATCAAGTACATAACGTACCCGTTTAAATGTCATCAAGTACATATAGTACCCGTATCAATGTCATCAAGTACATAACGTACCCGTTTAAATGTCATCAAGTACATAACGTACCCGTTTAAATGTCATCAAGTACATAACGTACCCGTTTAAATGTCATCAAGTACATAACGTACCCGTTTAAATGTCATCAAGTACATAACGTACCCGTTTAAATGTCATCAAGTACATAACGTACCCGTTTAAATGTCATCAAGTACATAACGTACCCGTTTAAATGTCATCAAGTACATATAGTACCCGTATCAATGTCATCAAGTACATAACGTACCCGTTTAAATGTCATCAAGTACATAACGTACCCGTTTAAATGTCATCAAGTACATAACGTACCCGTTTAAATGTCATCAAGTACATATAGTACCCGTATCAATGTCATCAAGTACATATAGTACCCGTATCAATGTCATCAAGTACATAACGTACCCGTTTAAATGTCATCAAGTACATATAGTACCCGTATCAATGTCATCAAGTACATAACGTACCCGTTTAAATGTCATCAAGTACATATAGTACCCGTATCAATGTCATCAAGTACATATAGTACCCGTATCAATGTCATCAAGTACATATAGTACCCGTATCAATGTCATCAAGTACATAACGTACCCGTTTAAATGTCATCAAGTACATATAGTACCCGTATCAATGTCATCAAGTACATAACGTACCCGTTTAAATGTCATCAAGTACATATAGTACCCGTATCAATGTCATCAAGTACATAACGTACCCGTTTAAATGTCATCAAGTACATAACGTACCCGTTTAAATGTCATCAAGTACATAACGTACCCGTTTAAATGTCATCAAGTACATATAGTACCCGTATCAATGTCATCAAGTACATAACGTACCCGTTTAAATGTCATCAAGTACATATAGTACCCGTATCAATGTCATCAAGTACATATAGTACCCGTATCAATGTCATCAAGTACATATAGTACCCGTATCAATGTCATCAAGTACATATAGTACCCGTATCAATGTCATCAAGTACATAACGTACCCGTTTAAATGTCATCAAGTACATAACGTACCCGTTTAAATGTCATCAAGTACATAACGTACCCGTTTAAATGTCATCAAGTACATAACGTACCCGTTTAAATGTCATCAAGTACATATAGTACCCGTATCAATGTCATCAAGTACATATAGTACCCGTATCAATGTCATCAAGTACATATAGTACCCGTATCAATGTCATCAAGTACATATAGTACCCGTATCAATGTCATCAAGTACATAACGTACCCGTTTAAATGTCATCAAGTACATATAGTACCCGTATCAATGTCATCAAGTACATATAGTACCCGTATCAATGTCATCAAGTACATAACGTACCCGTTTAAATGTCATCAAGTACATATAGTACCCGTATCAATGTCATCAAGTACATATAGTACCCGTATCAATGTCATCAAGTACATATAGTACCCGTATCAATGTCATCAAGTACATAACGTACCCGTTTAAATGTCATCAAGTACATAACGTACCCGTTTAAATGTCATCAAGTACATATAGTACCCGTATCAATACGTAAATGCCGATCTCAAACACAAGTCCAATACCCAATTGTTCAACCAACTAAACTATACGTATATCCACTTAGGAGGATTCTACTTTCTTCGAGTCCCAGATGCTTATATATAGGGTCACCGCAGCC
>CM067167.1:110246814-110260252 GCA_034093135.1 Erigeron breviscapus | reverse complement strand
TTAAATCTGCATGCTCTGCCTAAAATGAAAACAAATCGTAGTCACTGAAGTTCAGATACTTGTTGTAGGCTTGTAGTTATAGTTATTAAACTGGTAATTTAATAATTTTTCTTAATTTAACTAAGATTCGAATTTTCAATTTTCATTTTTTTTTTGTAATTAATATTTGTTCCTTCAATTATAGGAATATTGAATGGCACCATCCAAATCCAAAAGAAAACCAAATATTTCTCGTGAAACACATAGCATTCTTGTATCTCCAAATAGTACTCTCTACTTGCTTGATAAGAGTGAAAAGAAAATTCTATGGGCATGTGATTTAAATATCAAAGTTTGTGATGCATATCATGAGAAAAATGTCGGGGCTTATATTGACGCAAAGACAAATGACAAAGGAGACATAAAGTTATACTACTGTTCTTCTTCTAATTCCCCTGGTGTCATGGTAGATATAATTCAATCTTCTTCTCATTTTTAGTTGTTCCGTCTATTTGATAAACACGTTCTTCTTCTAATTCCCCTGGTCAGATAGAATGGGATAACACTCCTGAATATTTGGAGAATTATGTAACAGAATACTTTGTGGGTGCTGTGTTTGAAAATCCAGTTTATAGCCAGGTCAAGCTTGACCATTTGGGGCGCATACTAGATAGTTCGTCAGAGGACTATCATTATTGCATAACTAGGTCTCAATACATGATTTCTCAGCATAGTGGCTCATTTAAATGGCATCTTCACTTCTCCACATATGCTGTATCCTTTTGTGAGAAACAGGATTCTTCTATTGAGTTACCTGTTTTACACAATTGTAGTGAAGCTGAATTCATTAAGTGTTGTCAGGAGATAAATGATTATAAGTTTTCTAGGGGGGAATTGAAAGATGTATGTCTGGAAGACATTTGTTTGAAATATGAACTCAAACGGAAAAATATAAGCATTTCCTCAGAGACAATCCGTGGAAGATCCGATGTCTTCAAAGGGAAATACATGGAATTCGAAGCCGCTATCAAGAAGATGCCCATGGCAGGTGCAGCAAGGAAGAAAAAGAAAATAACCTTATCAAACATCCATAGTAATATGTGTAGATGGTACGGCGGAGAATTTGATGAAAATGGTGATTTGTCCTTCGCATTCGAGTTTTGCCCTTCTAATCTATGTGAGAGACTTGACGTTCCACATTATAAACATGACCTGATGCATATGATAAGGTATTTCACTGCATTTATTACATTTAATTAGGATTTTTTTCAAAAAGTTACACTCTTTATTTATTGGCTTTGCAGAGGTATAGCTAGTGGGATAAACCATCTCCACCAACTTGGATTGAGTCATGGAAACATTACACCATGGAGTGTGCTTGTATCTCATGATGGAATTCCAAAAGTTGGTGTAGGGAGATGCGGGACTGCGACCCTTGAAAATAAAGGCAAGTGTTTGTTACTTTAATTTGAGGGTTAGAGCAAATAAGACTTTTGTATTTCAAAATATTGAATTTAATAAACTTATCTTTTAGGCATGAACTAAATTTGTTAAATAATTTCTCCTGCGTTTTGTGTGCATAATAGATTCGGACAAAGTAAACTTGGGATACTTAATAGCCTACAGTTTTAGTAGAGCTCAATACAGAAACTCAATCACGCAGGAACAATACAATTGTTCGAATCCCTTGAATGAAATATATTCGGCCGGTGAATGGGATGCATACTATTTGGCATATATTTTAGTGAATTATGCAAGGTATGACACACTGACACACACATACTTATTTTTCTTGTTTTTTTTTAGTGTAACTTTTTTTAATATGATTAAAATCCTTTGAGCATAAAATATATTGATATGGTATTATGATGCACACGAGAATAAAAGTGATCCATCGTGATTTAAAACGTAAGTAGTGGCTGCAAGATACACTTGATCGATATCTAATTATTAAAAATTAAAGTTGTAATAATGTACGTATAAAATGTATGAACTAATTATTTAACACAAAAGGTTTAAAGGAATGTAATACACTCCATAACATTATATCGTTTTATGCCACTGCACTTTCAAGTAATTACATATATACCATCACTTATACATTTTTTGATCTCAATTTTGACCAATGAGTTGTACGGTCATAAGTTTTTCTTATCCGTTTTACAATTAATAAACTTTCACAATAACCAATCGTGGATATATATGTAGATACTTAAATCGATCAAGATAAATAATTTTTAGTGAAGATGAGGTGTGTGATGCTTAATTTTAATATTATGCAGAAAACAATCTTTGACAACCATAGCAGCATATACGTGTTTCTGGACTCCGAGGAAAAAGCTGCAGTTTATCAAAGTTGTCAACGAGCTGATACATGTTGACTCAAACTCCAGACTCAGAGAAAAAGTAAAAAAAGTCTGGAAACACCCATATGATTGGAGAGATGCTTTTCCAAAAGAAATGAAAGTGCATATGGAGTCATTGGTTTCTAAGGGAACATACACTTATAAGGGATGTCTTAATCTCATCAAATTCTTGAGAAACCTATCAACCCATAGACCAGAGATGAAAAAATCATTCACGACCAGAGATGCAAAGGAATGGGTTGAAGATGATGAACAGTTGGTAATTCATATCGGTTCCAAGTTTCAATATATTATAGCAGAAGTATACCATGCACTACAATCGGAAAAGTTACAGTTGCCAGAGTATTATTACTCTTGAAGCTTCACAAGATTCAGTTTTGAGGACAATTTTGTATGGATAGGAACTACGGTGTTTTTAGTGTTTTTGGTTGAAAACTTTGCAAAAGTAGGAACCCGGCCCGGAAACGCGCTTCGATATTCATGGCAAACACTAGAAACACCACACAACCTCAAGAAGTTACTATCAAAGATTCAGTTTTGAGATTAGTTAGAACGTTGTCTCTGAAAATGCTTGCTTTTTGTACATGTGAATTGTAGTTTGGGGAGAATGATTACTTGATTAGCCTTATAGAGTTGTAGATCGATCTCTTCAGATTTTTGTTATCTTGAGGTACTCTATCATGTGTAGTGACCGTTATAGAACATTGTGAGGAACGGTTTGGATTAGAATTAATAAGCATGTGACATTTTAACTTCCATCATCGTTATTTCTATTTTTAGTTTATATGTTATGCAAAAACTTATGCAGGCGCTGAAGCATCCAAAATCCAAAGAGGAATTGGGAGAAAAACTCCTTGGTGAAAGTTGATCCTGAGGGTTGCCCTGTGACATAGGTGTTAGGAAGTATAGAATATTGGAGCCCTGCGACAAAGCTTTATAGTTTTTTTCAGAGGATTTGCATTTTAAGGCTGTTAAAGTGTGAAATTGAGTGCTAGTTCCTCTGTTTCTTCGTAAAATATTGTGTCTTGGTTGCATTTTGTTACTGATGGTGTTGCTTTTCATGAATTGTGTAATAATTTATCTGATAGGCGGCCGTGAACGAATTGATCAAGAGACGGGCTGAAATGAATGGTAAGATTAGTCTTTGGGTAGTGGCCAACGAGCCAGTGTTTTCTTACTTTGAACCGTTTTGAATAAAAAACATTTTAATTTGTTTTACAACAAATTCAACTCGTAATACAATACTTGGTTCAACGCAGCTGATTGAGTACTAACTATATATGTAAAACATCTCTCTGTAATACGGAGTATAACAAGATAGATAAGTCATGTGGATTCACTGACCAATTGACCATGGTTTTTCCAGGTTTCTTGTGTATATAGTTTGAAGTATTTTGGTTCAAGTTGTAACTGTTGTAACTATAGGGACTAGAAGTGTAAATAGGCTAACTAATTAGTTTAGGCGGTTAAACCATTATTTAAACTTGTAAATTGATTATTCATTTTTAATTCAATCAAATATTATTTCCCCAAATTCTCTTTTCTCTCGGTTAATGCTTCCGCTTCATATGGTATCAGAGCGCAGAATTTGCTCTTTTTGATCCATTCCGTTTGTTATTCCGGTCACCGGAGTTTCCTTTATCATCGGAGTATCGATTTCGCCATTATTTCCGACGATTGAGATTGAAATTGATCAATTTTAGGTCAATTTTTCTTGAATCCAACCGGTTTTTCTTGGCATTTTTATCGATTTGCTTCAATTTCAACCTAATTCTACTTCAATTTGTGATTGAAGTCAATTAACAAGAATTTCAGATTTAGGTCATTTTTTTGTGAAAATTGAAGATTTTGAGTTTTTTTTTATAAAAAAAAATGACGGTTACTGATTCAGATGTTGTTCCAGAATCATCTTTTCAACGACCTTCTGTTGTTGAAACCCTAACTTCTTCTATGAATAATGATCCTCTTTTCCTAGCAAATTCAGATCATCCAGGCATGATGCTTACTAATACTCCATTTAATGGAGGTAATTTCTTTGGATGGAGCAGAACAATTAAAATGACGGTTACTGATTCAGATGTTGTTCCAGAATCATCTTTTCAACGACCTTCTGTTGTTGAAACCCTAACTTCTTCTATGAATAATGATCCTCTTTTCCTAGCAAATTCAGATCATCCAGGCATGATGCTTACTAATACTCCATTTAATGGAGGTAATTTCTTTGGATGGAGCAGAACAATTAAAATGGTACCGGTTACTGATTCAGATGTTGTTCCAGAATCATCTTTTCAACGACCTTCTGTTGTTGAAACCCTAACTTCTTCTATGAATAATGATCCTCTTTTCCTAGCAAATTCAGATCATCCAGGCATGATGCTTACTAATACTCCATTTAATGGAGGTAATTTCTTGAACACTCTTCATCGTTGTTCATCCTAATTAATTTCTAAAAGTTTTGTTATTTTTTTCTTATTTTGAAACACTGTCATTTTGTATGATTGTGTATGTATTCATGTGAGTAAGAGAGAATTACAGAGAAAGAATGAAACATTTTTGTTGAAAGTAATTGTGTAAATTTGTATATTTTTGTGTCTTATAAGCAACCTATAAGTAAAATTGTTTTAATACGTGGTGATCTAGAAACGTGTAGGTGTATGTATAGCTGATACAATCCGTGGCAATCATTATAGTATCGAAGGTGTAGTAATATTACACGTGTTGTAAAAAGTAAAATTGTATATTATTGGTTTTAAAAGTAGTCGTATATCTTCCAAGATTCTCTCCTAATTTATCTCCTCAATTATAGTAATAGTTAGCTAGCAATATCCTTACCAAGTTTGCTAGCAATATCCTTACCAAGTTTGAACCTTTATATTGTATTCGTCCTTCTGCAATTGCAATTATTAAAAAATAAACAGATCAATATTACACCTTTGTTCGACTTTTAAATCTTACAAAGTAAACCTTATATTTTTCTTAAAATTTTTGTTTAAAGGTTTAAGTTGTGGTAATAAATATACACGTGTCTTGAAAGTGTGGTAATAAACAAGATGTCATCGTTTTGCATGCACAAACATTTCAATCACATGAGACTTACCTTCATTAAATGAATCTCGCTACCGGTGAAAAGGTTAAAAGCCAGGTCAGGCGAATGTTGGGAAAAACGGCCTCGAAGAATCCCCAACAACACAGTCAATGAGAACAGTAAAAAATATGAACACAAGAATATACGTGGAAACTCCAAAACCGGAGAAAAACCACGGGCCTCCAAAGAGAAACAGATTCCACTATATGAAAAATTGTTACAATCATATAAACTAATCTCTTAAGCCTACCGCCCCACCCAATACACTTGAAATCAATAGATCCTACACCGTAAAACAAAGACCCCGGCTTATCTTCTATACATAAGAA
Organism: Erigeron breviscapus; assembly: GCA_034093135.1. Taxonomy (NCBI): domain Eukaryota; kingdom Viridiplantae; phylum Streptophyta; class Magnoliopsida; order Asterales; family Asteraceae; genus Erigeron; species Erigeron breviscapus. The sequence goes on along the minus strand of CM067167.1, from coordinate 110,254,493 downwards.
AGCACCCCTCTTTAGTTTCACTCAGACTCTCCCAGACTTCCTTCAGTATTATTGTGACTAGCTGACCCCCATCAGCACCCGGTATTATTTGTGACTTGCAACTATACCCGCTGCCCACACAAAAAACACACACTTTGCTGCATGTTTTCTCTCTCTCTCTTCATACACATGGCACACAACACCCTCTTATGTCTCGTCCATACCATATTATATTATTACATATAAAGTAATACTATATTACAATCACCTCCGCAGGCAAAGACAAAAGCAACCATCCAAAAAGAAAAAACAAAAAATTGCCAACTACTAAAGTAGAAGCAAACAAGCAAGGGGGGCCAATGCTTAATTATTATGTTCACCAATTTTCAACAAATCCTCCCGTGAACAAATAATTAACAGCCACTGTGACTATCACCGGAATAACCCCCGGAACAGGAACCGTTGTCTTGACCGACAACCATTGTCTTCACCGACAATCCATTGTCTAAACCGACAATCATAATTCTAACGAATTATCATACTCCACCATAAAGAGTATCACCACTCAGAATAACCCATTCCAAGCATTTCACTTCGGCCATGTCGAAAAAACCTGCTGAAAATTTATGGTGCAACTTCCCTGTTTAGCTTTCCCTGGAAGTTTCATCAGCCATCGACATCCTTTCCACCACACACCTTGCATAAACCGCTAAACCAATGCCCGTGTGCAATTGTGGACCAGCTAACATCCCTTTCCATAGTGGTGCAGACACCATGAGGATATCACATCTCAACAGAAATCACCGTTCACCATGAGATCACCTCTCAACAGAACTCTTCATTCACCGTGAGAACCTTGTCAGCTGACTTGTTGGAGCAATTTGCCGAACCCGCTCCCACTGTACATCTTGCCATGCTCAGCATTCCCTGCACTATCATCATATTTTTTCACAGTACTAGTGTTGTTTGTGACTTGCAAATCCCATTGCCCACGCAAACCAACACCCACCATACCAACCTCATTAGACTGAACTTCAAACATCGTACCCGTATCTCAAACAAAGTATTGTATACTAGAAAAATATGACACCAGCCAAAACACCAGGCTCACATATAATTCTACCGTGTACAAAACAAACCAATAGAAAATTCGTTTTTCTGATGTGGAAGCTCAGACAAAGCTGCAACCACAGAGCATACAACGAATATCTAAAACCAAGATACCTTATACGATACCGAGACCTCCACCAAAACCTCTGACCAGCCTTGGCTAACCATAGCTCTTGATACCACTTGTTGGGAAAAACGGCCTCGAAGAATCCCCAACAACACAGTCAATGAGAACAGTAAAAAATATGAACACAAGAAATTACGTGGAAACTCCAAAACCGGAGAAAAACCACGGGCCTCCAAAGAGAAACAGATTACACTATATGAAAAATTGTTACAATCATATAGACTAATCTCTTAAGCCTACAGCCCCACCCAATACACTTGAAATCAATAAGTCCTACACCGTAAAACAAAGACCCCGGCTTATCTTCTATACATAAGAAAGCACCCCTCTTTAGTTTCACTCAGACCCTCCCAGACTTCCTTCAGTATTATTGTGACTAGCTGACCCCCATCAGCACCCGGTATTATTTGTGACTTGCAGCTATACCCGCTGCCCACACAAAAAACACACTGCTTCTTTTTTCTCTCTCTGCGCATCCGCCCCTTTCTTCCTCTCCATACCATATATATATATTACAATAAGTAATAGATATTACAAGCACCTAACATGCAAGCTCAGACAAAACATAAAAGACCAAGACATATGGGGACAAAGTGCATAAAACCAGAAAACAAAACAACAAGAGTAGATGCAACTACTAAAGCAAAGTGGGGACCTCCTAATTATTTATTCATGCCATTCACTGAAGAACGGTAATGTACAAACCGGACTTAATTAGTTGGACAAGGTCGGTGTTTACAACACCGGGTCTTCCTACTTTCACAAAAATTTTTATTAACTTTCCTAATTATAAGCACCAAAAAGTATGAAATTTGTCCCATCCAAAAAAAAAATTCGTTGAAATGGGGACACTCATTTCTCTTACTTAATTTCATGTTTTTGACATCTTTTGTAGTAGTGGCTAAGCTCACCTAGTCAGTCGCGGCTAAGGTTTTTGAAGGTCTTAAACGGATAGTTTGGGGGCCTAGTTTATTACTATATAAATTAAAGTAAAAACAAAAAAAAAGTAGCTCGACTTTTGTTATTGAACTACTAGTAATAAAAAAAGATGCAGATGTTGATGCAAAAACTAAAAGGGTGTTACTGCAATGCAAATTATATAATGATACTTAGTCAAAATCCAAACATTAAGTCTAATATACAGAATATTAAGGCCTTAAAATTTTGGGGGTCTAAAGCGATCGCCTAGTCCCATAGTACTGTTGAGCCACCTCTACATCCAGTGGTAAGTTGTCTTAACGTCTTATAACTGTTTTTTTTTTCCAGCAAATGTATACGAGTATAACGTATAAGATATGGAAATTCAAACCTTATGTTATCTAATCTTTTATACGTTGTGAGAAGGGACCTCCGGCCCGGGGTGAAAAACACATGATACACTCATAAGCCAGTAAACAAACTACAAAGTGTACATTTCTAATTTCTAAAGATAAGCCAAATCAATATAAGCCGATAAATAACTCACCTTTCAACGAAAAAAAAACAAACCTATAATAAGCTTGGAATAATAGGAAGAAAAAATAAAGGACCAGTGGATTTGCTGTTTACGATGGTGGCTAGTCGCCGGAGACAAAGAGAAGCGTGGGCGTTGAATTGTTGTTATTGGAGTTCGGATGGATTACTTCATTTTTATGATGTAGCGCGTCAGATTCTTTAAGATTTTGTTTATGGAAATATACTTTTGTTTTTTTTCCCCAGGGATGTATACTTTTATCTTTGTGTTCCTAAAGTGAAATAACCAAATGGAGGGTCTGGGTCATGTTTGTCAAGAGATAATTTAAGAGATTTTTAAAAGTTTAGTTTTTAATTTGAATAATAAATTTTTATTATGTTATATGTTAAAAAGGTTTGTCTAAGCAATTAACTTTAAAATTTTATTTAATTTGAATAATAATGTTACAATTTAAATATATAATTGTTATTTTTTTTAAATATATAAATATATATTTTAGTTGTTAAAACTGATATGATATCTATAAACCAAATTAATATTGTTATGTATTTCAATTTATGACCCGTTTATTTTTTTAAACATTAAATGACTAAATTGATAAATTAAAGGATAAATAATATTTTGTATGAATTAAGTCAATATAGTTGTTTTTTGGTTAATTAAGTTAAAAACAAACATTTTTGATTAACTTAATAGATTAAGTTATTATTAAGTTCATTAAGTTAAACAAACAATGTCTTAATAAGAAAAATCTGTTAAAAGTTAAAATTAGAAAATATATTTTAAACTTTTATATACAATTGTATGTAAGAATAATATATATTTATAAATATCAACATAAATTGCATGTGGTAATGCGTTTTTGAAGTATCAAAGTGGAATACATGAGACTATAAGAGTAACCACAATCCCCACCCATTTACAACTAAATTTCTTTGATTTATTTCCATAAGTATATATATATATATATATATAGACTGAAATATACAATATATATATATATATATATGTGTGTGTATATAGTCAAAAGATAAAATGAGAACCAAAAAATTATCGAGAACTACGAGAACTAATATTTAATTAAAATGATTAAGGATAATATGGTAATTTTATAAATATAATTAAATTAATTAAAATAAAACTAATTATCACGTGAATCGCTCCCCGCCACTTTATCCTTCTTTGCAGTATCCACATTCTTTGCAATTATTCACCAGATAGCATTTACAAAACAAAAAAAAAAAAAATCCCTTTAGGTCACAGTGGAAGAGAATGGCTTTACAATTCATGAATCATTTTTGGTGTTCAAAATCATGAGATGATTGAAAGTTCACATACATACATCCTTTTTCTATTTTCTTTTGTCTTCTGATTTAATTTTCATTGGGATTTTGATCATCATATTGTCATTCAGATAATTTCATTTAGGTTTAAATCCATCTGTGATAAATTAATGGCTATATATGTGTTCATACTTCAACAAATCCATGATTTGGAGCCTATTGTTCTTACCGTTGATATCAGTACAATATTACTAGTAATAAATTAACTTGATTTATTTTATATCATTAACTAATTTGGCCCTGAATTGTGTGACTATGGAGGATTTATAATTGATTTGTGTTCAAACCACTGAGGATTTCTTATATATTCATTTTGCTATGTTTTTTAGATGAGGATTCTATCTCTATCATTCGAATGGTAGTAGTGTAAGTGCATATCGTCATGAGGTTCAAGACAACCATGATATACGCCAATGTGAAGTCAAGAAAAAAGACGAAGCTGAAGCCTAGGCTGAGCCGTTTTCATTCACATCTTCTTTTCTGCTATATCGCTATCATTTTCATTTCGATATTTTTGTTTCATTCACATTTGTTTTCCTGTTAAACTCATTAAGTTATCGAGTTTATTTTTGTTTTCTTTAAGCCTTTGAGTTGAGTTGCTATTTATTTCCGTCAATAATACTTTTTACCATCCATTTTGACACTATACATGCTTCGTTATATAAAGCCCACTTTATACGTTCCAGGTTTCCTAGGATATGCACTATACAAACACAGGTGCACACCAATAAATATGTGTACGAACTACTCAATAGCAATAAAACAAATATGCCTCCAAGTTTACATAGAATACTACCTGTTGCATCAAAATATATCAATCATAGTTTAAGAGCAAAATATACTAACGGCTAAAACAACACACATGTACAAACTTCTTGAAATTTAAAAGCCTTCCTGACATTAATTAACGTAGTACTTCAAATTCATAACATAAATGACCAACATCGAGACGAGTAGACGATAACATATTGTCTTAATATACAAAAGTGAACTTCAAACTAGGCACCCGCGATTGCAAACATTACTAACACTTATGAAAAAAAAAGACTAATACCATAGATAACTTATTTCAATTTTTGACTTGTCTCGATTCTTCACATCATAGTCTTTAGCAGCTTCCAGAATCCTTCCCCTCTTGATATTGTGTTATGTTCTGACATCATCAATTCAAGTGCATACTTCTTTCGCAACTTAGCCAACCTTGCATTATGTAATTTTCCTTCAACATCCAATCCACATTCCCACTTTGCACCAGTTTCTCCCATGTACGTTTCCATATGCCTCATCACGAAAATACCGCCGTCGACGTCATTTTTAGTTGTCTGCCACTTCATTTCAAGTATTTTCGGAACTGCATTCACAACTCTTTCACATTTCCTACGTGCTTCAAATACTCCACAAACACCTTGCTCTACAATTTTTTCCTTCTTTCCTTTTAATCCTTTTGCCTCTGTTTTGATCAACTGATCGCCCTTGTTCCCGTCTAATTACTTCGTTCATATCTTGACCCAATGATAATTCTGTTATATCTGTAACATTGTCACATAAAATCATTTACACATGGGTCTAGGATTTAACATCAAAAAAACCCTAATAACATGTGGACCATACTCATTTATGATAAGCAAAGGGAAACAAATTTATAACCACATTCACGTAAATATGTTATGTTTGTGGAGCACATATGTTTAGTCTAACACAAACCACACATGATAACAACCGAACTCATACGGGATAGTCATAACATATATGATTAATTTACAACAAAAGAGACATTATACACGCTGGACCACATACGTAAATAGTTACATTTGTGGAACACATATGTTTATTCTAAAACAAAACATACATGATAAAATTCGAACTCATGCGTAAATAGGCATAACACATATGTTTAGTATGCAACTAGAAGACTCATGATACAGCTGAACCTCATACGTAAATAGTCATAACACATTTGTACCACGCAAACACAGGTGTAACAACTCACATACAAATGTGTACACCAAACAACACATGTGTCCATATCTCGTTTAATTCCATTTTCACCTAATTTATACTGAATCTGTCTGTGTCTACCACAAAACCCGGTGACCCCAGTACGCATGCGACATGTGTACAACTAAACTCACAGTGTGTACAACTAATCACATGTGTACAGTTTCAGTCACCTGTGTACACCTCATCGCGTACACAATTAATAACTAATATTACATCTTATTAAGAAAAAACTCCACACAAACCTACATAGTAACACACATGTATTCAAACCTAAGCACAAATTCTTATTTTTTATCATGTCTCTATGAATATGTGAGCAGATTAATACGCATAATAATGTTTATATCCCTGTATCTATGAACATGTGTACGGGGATAGACTACGTCTAACAAAACAGCTAGTATTTACACTGTTCATACAATGTCAATACATAAACTGAAGGACAAAAATCCTACATAACAAATCTGAACATTATTGACTAACCAAATTCATAGAAACAAGAAAAAAACTAAATTTAGTACTACATACAGAATGGTTAAGATGTACTTTCATCGATTCACTATTAGATCCAGTTAAATCGCATGAAATCCACATATTTTTCCATTAAAACACTGATTTATAAAACCAGATTGAACACATGATCGAACAACATATTTTTTAAGGTTAAAAAAATACCTCTTTCACTCCTCATCATATGATAATCCTGTATTTATACTTGAAATTCTTAGTAGATCCCGAATTCTTAATTAATAACAAACAAGACGGATTTTTCTTCAATTCCTGATTTTGTTTTGATTTTATGATTGGATTGAATCTTTCAAAGAAGGTTTCTGGAGTTTTCCACGGAGTGTTTAAGGGGCATCGGTTTGGGGTTGTGTTTTTGTTTTAATAAATGATTTGTTTTATTAATATTTTTTTATGCGAATTATTATACCTTATGCACGTTCCATTTAAATAGACACTTTATTTACACAAATGACACTACATAATATTAACCATTGATTTACATACATGAATGGATCAGATTAGTTCTCGCAGTTCTCGACCTTTTATTGGTTCTCACAATATCTGCCCTCTATATATATATATTGGAACATCAACTTTTGGTTTTGTTTGCAATTCAATCTCAAGGTCGGAGATTCTCTTTGTCAAAAATGCTTCGTTTGATTGAAATGGCAAACACTTGTCTTCAAGTCACGTGATTTGAGCACAAAGATTCGTTGTTTCTTTTTCAACAGTGCTCACATCAATTTGAAGTTGTTCAAAGACTTTGAAAAATTTTCGCTCTTTGCTCACAAAAATGGTGGACTTATTTTGCAACTCATGGTTAAGCTTAGAAATATTTTGTTGCAAAACAAGTTCTTTTGATTGACTGTCCAAAACAATTTTATTGAGCTCTTTGGAAGAATTGTCCAACTCATTTGTTAATTTGAAAATCTTTGATTGCAAATGATCATTTTCTTTTTGAAGACTTTCCATGTTGGACAAAATGAGATCATTTGCAGATTTGAGTTCTTTATTCTCAGATTTGAGTTGGTCAATTTCAAGTCGAAAACTTTCCATAGCAGACAAATTGAGAGTATTAGCAGACTTGAGCTCTTTGTTCTCAGATTTGATTCGGTCAACTTCAGATTGAAACTTTTCATGACAGACAAACTGGGATTAT
>CM067167.1:110134855-110245814 GCA_034093135.1 Erigeron breviscapus | reverse complement strand
TGTAGGGTCTAGAACACTACAATCCTCCAGTGTACAGGTCTGGTAAGACTTTCCAGTGGACTCCGCCATTTGTCAGTTTTAAACAATCGTTGGTTGTCAATGCATCTAGATAATAGAGGTTCAACCAACTTAAATTAGTTGTTTTTTGATGATTTCTGATTGTTATCTTCTTTTTCAATATTTATTTCTTGAGCTCCCAAGTTTTGCATTATCCTAATCCAAATGGAAAAGTCGCTGCACAGTTGTAGTCTATTAGAATCATGGCCCTCTCTTAAATGTCATTTGTCCAAATGATATGTACTTATTTGAGGCACTAAGTGTGATGGATCCCTTTTAGATGAACAACTGCTTTGTACGTGTTACGAATGTGTTGGATTGTTTGTTTGTTAGACTGACAGTGGTTTTATACTTTTATTGTAGCTACATGGAGAAATGTGCAAGATACTCTCTTTAATGTATGTCAAAGTGTTGAGTGTTTTTCCTGAGCTGGAAGCCGCCCGTCCGCGAAGTACTTCAGGGATTCAAGCATTATGTTCTTTGCACATAGCATTAGAGAAAACCAAGACAGTTCTTCAACATTGTGCTGAATGTAGCAAAATTTACTTGGTAATCTTTCTATCTTTTTCATGATTGTTACTTTGTACTTGAATGTCTTTAGAAAGGGCAATGCTTACTGTTTTCGGTTGTCATGAAGTAAATACACCTTTTCTTTCAGTAAGAATTAAAATCCAGATTTACCTATACTCCCATTTACAATCATTAAAAGATGGCGTCACTGCAAGATCTTTCGAGTTCAGATTGTTTACTAAGTATAGTACTATTGTTTTCACCCTGGGACTAGATATTAGATAATTGGTGCAATCGTCCCTTGGTTTTACAGGTCACATACTTGCCACATGATAGGTCCTTTTTGCACAACGCAAGTAAAATTGAAGATAGAATATACATGATACAGAATGAAGGAAATGATGATATAAATGAATGATATCTTGTATTTGCTTTTCTATAAAAGTTATAGGTTTTTTAGGTTTTAGCTTCTGATGGACGAGTAACGTTTTTATTCTTTAATGACTTTTTATTGTTTTGCAGGCTATAACAGGAGACTCTGTTGTTTTAAAATTTGAGAAGGCGCGATCAGCTCTTGAAGACGGCCTTAGGAAAGTTGAAGATATAGTGCCACAGACTATAGGTTGTCAGGTAGTATAAGCAGACCCTATGCCATATCTTTACATTAGTGGTAGCAAGATGGATGGGTCAGGCAGGCTGATTAGTGGGTCAAGTATGAGTTCAGTTGAAATTCTTAATTTGTGTATGGGCAAAAATGGTTGGGTTGGATTGGTTGATGCACTTTTGGTCCAAGATTTTGTTACTTCCTATTAATAACCATTGGGTCGAATATTAATTACAGTACAAAAGTAAATAGTATTTCAATGATAAGCTGGTATCTTGAATAAAAAGATTTGGAGGTTTTATGCTATAAAGTGTACTTTGGGTGACTATTTGCCACCTCCTTTATAGCTATTTTTATTTGTTAGACAAAACATAACCTGATAGACCCATTCAAATATAAATGGGTTGAAATTCCTTAGCCAAAGCATGAACTACATATATCTAACGGTGAATTCTCATGTCCCAGATTTCTGATATATTAGGTGAGCTTGTAGGGATAGAGTTTTCACTCGATCCATCAGAGAAGCAAATAGGTGACGAGTTGATCGGGCTGCTTCAACAAGGTAGAAATTTTAGCAACACTAGTGACAATAGCGAATTAGAAACTTTCCATCAAGCTGCGTCTAAGCTTGGGATTACATCTTCACGGGCGGCTCTTCGAGAGAGACGGGCTCTCAAGAAACTCGTAGAGAAAGCCCGAATAGAAGAAGATAAAAGAAAAGAATCAATTGTAGCCTATCTTTTACATCTCATGAGAAAATACACAAAATTATTTAGAAGTGATTTCTCAGATGATAACGATTCACAGGGCTCGACACCATGTTCACCTACAGTAAACGGATCTTTCGAGGGTTACAGTGGGTCTGGGACCCACGCCTTTGAAAGGCAACTATCAAAACTCAGCTCTTTTAATTTCAAACCAAACTTCCGGCGGTCTGGGCAAGTCCCTATGCCACCTGAAGAACTAAGATGCCTGATTTCATTACAGCTTATGTATGATCCAGTCATAATTGCATCCGGGCAGACATACGAGAGAATCTGCATTGAGAAATGGTTTAGTGACGGGCACAACACATGTCCGAAGAGTCAACAACAGTTGAGTCATTTAGGTTTGACTCCTAATTATTGTGTCAAGGGTTTGGTTGCGAGTTGGTGTGAACATAACGGGGTTATGGTTCCTGAAGGACCACCTGACTCCCTTGATTTAAACTACTGGCGACTTTCATTGTCGGAAAGTGAATCTGTAAATTCAAAACCCATGGAAAGTATCGGGTCGTTCAAATATAAGGGTATGAAAGTAGCACCTTTACCTTTGGATGAAAGTTATGTTATTGAAGGTGATGAGTCAGAGATTGCAGTTGACCATGAGGGTAATGTGCTTGAGGGTTATGATGAATTTTTGAAAGTTCTGCAGACTGAGGAGAATTTGAGGAAAAAGTGTAGAGTTGTAGGAAAAATTCGGCGTTTGTTAAAAGATGATGAAGAGGCTCGGATTTATATGGGTGCTAATGGTTTTGCTGAAGCGTTGTTGCAGTTTTTGGAGGCCAGTTTGCATGAACAAGAATAGTTTGCTCAAGAAAATGGAGCTATGGCTCTTTTCAACCTTGCGGTTAACAACAATCCTTAAGTTTTTACGATTTTTGTATCCAACATACAGAACTGCATGTTTCGACCTGTTCAGAATATATATTCTTAGTCTTATTTATCATATTAGTTATAAGTTAAGTAAATATGTTTTATAATGTAATAGAGATTAGAGGTGTTCATCAAACCGTTAAAACCGGACCAAAACCGGGATATTTGGATTGGTTTGATTAGATTGAGTTGTTAAAGTTTGGTCTCACGGTTTAAGCTTTAAAAAGTCGGGTCCCTTGGTCCGGTTATAGTTTAAACAAAAAAAATGTCACACCCCCAAAATGCGGAATTGAAGGTGTGAACAATAAAGGAAATCACAACACACAAATTACAATAAACGACCTCTAAATGAGACGTTTTGGAAAGCTTTTATACATAATAACCATTGTTATAAAAGAAAATACAAATACAAATTTATTTAGATTGAGATTCTTTTAAATGCGGAAATATAATAACTGAAGACATCTCAAAATGCTTTTATTCCATAGTGTGTAGTGACTCCAAAATATACACCACGTATATGCATCATAATCACGTATATGCATCACATAGCTCAAGTACCTGAGAATACACGTTTAAATTTCGTCAACATAAAGTTGGTGAGTTCGAGTTCATAGTTTTTGATAAAAAGAGTTTACCTTTGGATCACAAGATTTATAAAAGATATCGCATGCATTACGAATATCGAGATAACGTGGTACAACCCCCCCCCCCCCCCCCCCCCCCCCCCCCCCCCCCCCCCCCCTCCCCCCCCCCCTAAACCAATATTGTTATCATGTGGTACAAACCAATATCGTTATCATGTGGTACAAACCAATATCGTTATCATGTGGTACAAACCAATATCGTTATCATGTGGTACAAACCAATATCGTTATCATGTGGTACAAACCAATATCGTTATCATGTGGTACAAACCAATATCGTTATCATGTGGTACAAACCAATATCGTATCATGTGGTACAAACCAATATCGTATCATGTGGTACGAACCAATATCGTATCATGTGGTACGAACCAATATCGTATCATGTGGTACGAACCAATATCGTTATCATGTGGTACGAACCAATATCGTATCATGTGGTACAAACCAATATCGTTATCATGTGATTTATTTTAAACAATTGTGTCCATAAAAATATAAAACAGTTTGTGTATTCTCAGTCCCAAAGAAAAATAGTAAAAATCAAAATGTGAGGGTTCTATACTCAAACGTAGATATCTAACAGTCATATATTCACATTTCTTATATATATATATATATAATATATATATATATATATATATATATAAGAAATGTGAATATATGACTGTTAGATATCTACGTTTGAGTATAGAACCCTCACATTTTGATTTTTAATCTATATATATATATATGGAATATATAATAATATATATAATATAGTATATATATATAAGAAATGTGAATATATGACTGTTAGATATCTACGTTTGAGTATAGAACCCTCACATTTTGATTTGTTTATACAATATTCTTGCCTTTTTTCCTTTTGGGGTTGTGAAAATGTGCATTCGTTTCAAGACATATTGGAGAATGGATATGAATAATGTCGCAAGAGTGAACAATATGCGACGCCTATGAGGTGTCATTTTGGTGCTGGGTGTTGGCTCTTGGATGATGGCCGAGGGGAAGTCGTTGAATGGTAAGAAATGTGTTCGTATAGAAATCGAAACGAGACCCATAAACTTGTTATTTGATGAAATGAAGCCATTGGTGAATGAGATACTATGTTGTCGATAAACACATCGAGTAACACATGGTTTGTTACATAAATTTGATTTGAAAGAGTCATGAAAATGTCCGAAAATTTGGTACCAATAAACAAGGGAAACTTGAGGTTTGTTACTTATGATTGTAACCGATAGAATAGGACAATGTTACAAGGCCGAAAATTAATAAGGTTGTCCTTTCACATTATAAATCTTGTAGTTATAGTTGTCTAACTTTAGAGATCTTGTAACTTTGTTTAACAAATTATTTCTAACACTTGCATCCCAACAAATTTTACAACACACACTTTTTTGTAGATCTTACTGGAACTAGTCTCTATTCTTGGGTAGAGACATGACTGTCTACATTTCACACGATTTTTTTTCCCACTTACTCTTCATGAGGCTAAATGAATAAGGAAGTGATATGCGCACGACAATAGTTAGTCTGTACACGATAGTTGCACGTGTTATGTAGTTACACATTATGCCTGTAACTGTCGTGTATGACTAACTTTTGTAACGTACATACCATATCCCAAAACGAATATGAACCATATGAAATAAAGGTTCACTGGGCATAAAAGCTGATCCCTATGGAATTTGATTCTTCGATCACTCCACTTTTCAACATTCCAAACACATATTCTTTGTCTCTTGAGGTGTCCAAATCTATATGAATGTATATATTTTGTCAGTCTTAGCAATTAAGCGAGACTGCTGATATTTTGTTTTATTCATGTCAAAAACTAAGAAATTTTCATTGGGTAGCGATTTTCGTGTAATTAGTATGTCCCGCTCGATTATATACTTATCACTTATGTTCAAGTCGAATTAGAAGAAATTTTTATTGTTTGGAAACTGTTTTATGAACTACAGGCATACGTGGAGACGGAAGATGCTTGTTTCGATCGGTTGTGCACGGTGCTTGTTTAAGATCAGGAAGGCCAGTTCCAAAGGAGAATGTTATTCAGGAACTTGCTGATGATCTCAGAACCAAGGTACTCTTAAATTATTGCTAAATTGCATAAACAGTTTACATAATGTGAATCAATATTGAATTGTAGATGAGTAGATCAAAAAATGAAGATTGTCCCCAAAGAAGTGCCCGAAAGAAAACTTAGGATTGTATAGATTAGTTAACAGCTAAATATTATTTTTATCCCTTCAAAAAACATACAGTTTTAGGAATGTATAGTTAATGCCGAATTGAGATGAAGTGTTGGTTATTGAAGGTAGAAATGTATAACCTACAGTGAGTAAACTAGTTGGTTATGGAGATGAAACCATTTGGCAAAACATCTCGGGTTTAAAGAGGAATTGGGAGAAAAATTCCATGGTGAAAGTGGATCCTGAGGGTTGCCCTGTGACATAGGAATTAGGAAGTTAAGAATATTGGAGCCCTGTGAAAGTGTGACAATGCTTCATTATTTTGCCTTTTTTCCTTTTGGGGTTGTGAAAATGTGCATTCGTTTCAAGACATATTGGAGAATGGATATGAATAATGTCGCAAGAGTGAACAATATGCGATGCCTATGAGGTGTCATTTTGGTGCTGGGTGTTGGCTCTTGGATGATGGCCGAGGGGAAGTCGTTGAATGGTAAGAAATGTGTTCGTATAGAAATCGAAACGAGACCCATAAACTTGTTATTTGATGAAATGAAGCCATTGGTGAATGAGATACTTTGTTGTCGATAAACACATCGAGTAACACATGGTTTGTTACATAAATTTGATTTGAAAGAGTCATGAAAATGTCCGAAAATTTGGTACCAATAAACAAGGGAAACTTGAGGTTTGTTACTTATGATTGTAACCGATAGAATAGGACAATGTTACAAGGCCGAAAATTAATAAGGTTGTCCTTTCACATTATAAATCTTGTAGTTATAGTTGTCTAACTTTAGAGATCTTGTAACTTTGTTTAACAAATTATTTCTAACACTTGCATCCCAACAAATTTTACAACACACACTTTTTTGTAGATCTTACTGGAACTAGTCTCTATTCTTGGGTAGAGACATGACTGTCTACATTTCACACGATTTTTTTTCCCACTTACTCTTCATGAGGCTAAATGAATAAGGAAGTGATATGCGCACGACAATAGTTAGTCTGTACACGATAGTTGCACGTGTTATGTAGTTACACATTATGCCTGTAACTGTCGTGTATGACTAACTTTTGTAACGTACATACCATATCCCAAAACGAATATGAACCATATGAAATAAAGGTTCACTGGGCATAAAAGCTGATCCCTATGGAATTTGATTCTTCGATCACTCCACTTTTCAACATTCCAAACACATATTCTTTGTCTCTTGAGGTGTCCAAATCTATATGAATGTATATATTTTGTCAGTCTTAGCAATTAAGCGAGACTGCTGATATTTTGTTTTATTCATGTCAAAAACTAAGAAATTTTCATTGGGTAGCGATTTTCGTGTAATTAGTATGTCCCGCTCGATTATATACTTATCACTTATGTTCAAGTCGAATTAGAAGAAATTTTTATTGTTTGGAAACTGTTTTATGAACTACAGGCATACGTGGAGACGGAAGATGCTTGTTTCGATCGGTTGTGCACGGTGCTTGTTTAAGATCAGGAAGGCCAGTTCCAAAGGAGAATGTTATTCAGGAACTTGCTGATGATCTCAGAACCAAGGTACTCTTAAATTATTGCTAAATTGCATAAACAGTTTACATAATGTGAATCAATATTGAATTGTAGATGAGTAGATCAAAAAATGAAGATTGTCCCCAAAGAAGTGCCCGAAAGAAAACTTAGGATTGTATAGATTAGTTAACAGCTAAATATTATTTTTATCCCTTCAAAAAACATACAGTTTTAGGAATGTATAGTTAATGCCGAATTGAGATGAAGTGTTGGTTATTGAAGGTAGAAATGTATAACCTACAGTGAGTAAACTAGTTGGTTATGGAGATGAAACCATTTGGCAAAACATCTCGGGTTTAAAGAGGAATTGGGAGAAAAATTCCATGGTGAAAGTGGATCCTGAGGGTTGCCCTGTGACATAGGAATTAGGAAGTTAAGAATATTGGAGCCCTGTGAGCTGTGACAATGCTTCATTATTTTTTCAGAGGATTTTCATTTTAAGGCTGTTAAAGTGTGAAATTGAGTGGTAGTTCCTCTGTTTCTTCGTAAAATATTGTGCCTTGGTTGCATTTTGTTACTAATGGTGTTGCTTTTCATGAATTGTGGTGATAATTTATCTGATAGGTCGTGAACGAGTTGATCAAGAGACGGGATGAAACTGAGTGGTAAGATTAGTCTTTGGGTAGTGGCCAATGGGCCAGTGTTTTCTTTCTTTGAACCGTTTTGAATAAAAAACATATTAAAACTTGTAATACAATACTTAACCACACCATAGCTGATTGAGTACTAACTATATATGTAGAACATCTTTCTGTAATATAACAAGATAGATAAGTCATGTGGATTCACTGACCAATTGACCATGGTTTTCCAGGTTTCTTGAAGGTGATTTTGAGGCATATGTCTCACATATGCAGCGGTCACATGTTTGGGGTGGTGAACCAGAACTCCTTATGTCCTCACATGTCCTCAAGTATGTATGCCAAAGTTATCAGACTCATAAACTTGTTCTGAACCTTTTCTACTTCAGTCATGACATTCATCTTCTTTGGCAGGGTGCCTATAACGGTTTATATGACGGACAAGAAGTCCAGTTCTATTAAAGTTGTAGCACAATATGGACGAGAATATGGGAAGGAAAACCCAGTCACTGTTCTTTATCATGCTTATGGACACTATGATCTCTTGAAGAGTCCTCTAACTGGGAATAACAACTAAGTATCGTTACACAATATCTTTGTTGAAAGTGTAAAGGGGGCACACAACAGTCTGACAAATGCTTATGTTTTTGGGAAGTTAGGGAATTCAGACTACTTTATAAATGAATGTACCTGTAAACAACAGTTATATTTAAAAACTTGAATTCCGTAGTTCACAGGAATTTGTTACAATAAAACATGAAATTGTGCAAATATGTGTATATTCATGTGTTCATTTCACATTGTACAACAATGAGACAAATATAAACAAGGGATTATATAGCAAAATGGCATTTATGTTGACCTGTTTAGATAACTAAGATAATCATGGTCCATTATTCAATCTTGTGTCTGTAGCCAGGTGTTGCCCCCTCAAAAGAACTCAAAGCCATGATGATGGATTCATACACTTTAATTCCTTCCAAGAAAACTGCATCCTTCAAAAACTCGTTATGATCGTGGAGTAAGATTGGGGTGTTCCTCATAGGAGAAAAACCAAACGCAGGAATACCAAGATGTCGCAAATATCTAGCATCTGTAGTTGAAGCCAATATCTCTGGTTTTGAGAGTTCTCTGCCACAAGCTTCGATAGCATCTTTAAAAACGGTCCACCATGGATTTGAATCATCTGGAGATGTCATTAGAGGTCGTCCCATATAATCTCTAAGTGGCCCCTTCTCAATAATATGATAGCTCATGTTCCGTACTGCAGGTGCCCATTCATCAGCTATTCGTTTCTTTAGTAGATCCGGATCAGCAGTTGGTGGTAACCGAATGTCATAACCTGCTTCTGCCTCAGAAGGTTGCATGTTCATTACAAAGTTCCCATCCCCGGAAGGAATTCCTGCTTTCATATAAACCAGGTTTGCCGAACAAACCTCAGAGTTTGCCAACACGCCGGCCTTAACCAAGTCAAACTGAGTTTCCCTAAACTTGGACACAACCTCAGCACTCTTCATCAGATTCTCCATGGCACTATTATCAAACATCCTTGAACCATGTCCTGGCATACCAACAGCTTTGATAATAAGATTCAAAGGAGATCTATCTGCATAAAAAACCCGATATTGATCATTAGTGGAAGCCTGTCCCTCATCTAGAAAAAACCCAATGTTGAGTTCTTTAAACTCCTTTGATTCCACAAGCTTAGCCATCCCATCAAACCCGCCAATTTCCTCCTCGGGGACATAACATATATGGATTGTTCGTATTGGTTTGTAGTCGGGGTCTCTTAAAATGATGTTTCTGATGGCTTCTAGGTACTGGATAGCAATGCATTTGTCATCCTGGGCACCACGAGCAAAAATCTTCCCATCGTCAGTTTTGACAGCAGAGAAGGGAGGATGGAACCACTTTGAGGGTTCAGCAGGGACGGAATCAAGGTGGGAGTTAAAGAGTATAGATGGAAGTGATGGATTTAAGCCAGGGAACGTGACGAGAAGAAGAGGTTTCTGTGGTGTAGTTAGGTAAATGGTTCGGGTTTGGAGGTTAGGAATGGATTTGGCTAAGTCATTGAGAAAGGAAACCGCAGTAGAGTAGTCTGGATTTGGATGGGCTGTGTTTATTCTAAGGTATTGTTGAAAACGAGTAACTGCATCTTCAGGTATTTGTTGCGTTGTTTGTGAGAAGAGGACTAGAAATACGAGTGTGAGGGTCGACTGGATTAAGAAACTTTGGTTGTAATAGATTGTTCGGGCCATAGTGGTTAGAAAAAAGATTTCTGGTTTAGAAACCAGAAGAATGTAAGATACTGATCCTGCATTTGACAGTCGAGAATGATTAGCATTCAACTCAATAACAGTCATATTACGGTAACTTAATAAGTCAAATCATCAAATAAGTCAGCATTATGGATAGAATAAAAATGTTCAAATATCAAACAGAATCCTGACTTCCTTAGTATGATAGAATTAACATGTCTTCTGTTTTGAATTGACAGAAAACTAGAAGATTATAGCACAAAACTCAATTTCGGTATCAATCTACTAGTAAAATGTTAATCAAGATAATCAGTAAATTTCCTATACCAACATTTACGATTGCTATCATGTCGTTTTGACGGCTCAACTTACCGTTTCATACTGTTCATTGGCGGTGCTTTTGTAATTCACTGCCTCCATAAAAACGGAAAAGTAATTCACTGCCTCCATAAAAAAGGAAAAATACAAATGTGCCAACAAAACCCATAAGTATATAGCCATATAGGGTTTGAGCATTGTTATATTATATCCTACAATCTATGTGTACAGTCTACACATCCTCCTACACATATTATCCTCCGAGATGTTGACATGGGTCGATACTCATTTTTCTTACTTCAGCTCATGTTTTTATTTTGACACTTTTTGTAGTAGTGGTTTAAGCCTTTATAAACCATCTCCAAGTTAGACTACAACAACAACAAGGTACCCAATCCCGACATAAGTCGGGCTATGGGGAGGTATGATGTACACAGACCTTACCCCTACTCAAAGGTAGAGAGGCTGCTTCCAGATCCACCGAAGTGGAAGGGACCTCCGGCCCGGGGTGAAAAACACATGATACACTCATAAGCCAGTAAACAAACTACAAAGTGTACATTTCTAATTTCTAAAGATAAGCCAAATCAATATAAGCCGATAAATAACTCACCTTTCAACGAAAAAAAAACAAACCTATAATAAGCTTGGAATAATAGGAAGAAAAAATAAAGGACCAGTGGATTTGCTGTTTACGATGGTGGCTAGTCGCCGGAGACAAAGAGAAGCGTGGGCGTTGAATTGTTGTTATTGGAGTTCGGATGGATTACTTCATTTTTATGATGTAGCGCGTCAGATTCTTTAAGATTTTGTTTATGGAAATATACTTTTGTTTTTTTGGATGTATACTTTTATCTTTGTGTTCCTAAAGTGAAATAACCAAATGGAGGGTCTGGGTCATGTTTGTCAAGAGATAATTTAAGAGATTTTTAAAAGTTTAGTTTTTAATTTGAATAATAAATTTTTATTATGTTATATGTTAAAAAGGTTTGTCTAAGCAATTAACTTTAAAATTTTATTTAATTTGAATAATAAGCTTTTATTATGTTACATGTTAAAACAATTTAAATATATAATTGTTTTTTTTTTTAAATATATAAATATATATTTTAGTTGTTAAATCTGATATGATATCTATAAAGCGAATTAATATTGTTATGTATTTCAATTTATGACCCGTTTACTTTTTTAAATCATTAAGCGAATAAATTGATAAAATGATCAAATTGATAAATAATATTTGTATGCATTAAGTCGATACAATTATTTTTTGTTTATTTAGTTAAAAAACAAACATTTTTGATTGACTTTATTTTCTTTATTAAGTTCATTAAATTTTATACAAACAATGTCTTAATAAGAAAAATCTGTTAAATTGTTAAAAATCTAAAATATATTTATTAACTTTTAGATATCAATTATACGTAAGAATAATATATATTTCATAAATATCAAACATAAATTTTATGTGGTATGCCTTTGGAAGATCAAAGTACATATTCCCACAATCCCACCCATTAAGGGCTTTGGCATCACCTCCACTCACAACTCACCTACCACCCACTTTCAACCAATCACGTTATGTCACATCAAATCCACCACTCACTCACAATCATTCAAATTTTGTTGGCATTGTCATCACTCACCCGCCACTCACACCATACTATCCTTTATAAGAAAAGACAAAAGAAAAAGACAAAAAGAAAAAAGAAAAAGACAATGTAAAGAAAACAGAAGAAGAAAAGATTCGTGGTTTGGAGTGAGTAATAGAACCACTCAAACTCACCACTCACTGCGTGAAAAAATGATGGCAGCGGTGATCCACGAGTGGTCACCACTCACCACTCGCCCACCATCCATATGTTGCCAATGCCCTAACACCTAAATTTATCTGATTTATATTCATAAGTATAAATACATTTAGGGATATTTATATATAAAACAACATTATATATGACAAGATTTAACGTAAGATATAGACAGATAAAATAATGAAAGATATTTTGTTTTTTTAAGGGAATAAAATAGAAAAAAAGAAAAGAGAATCCGATAATTAAACCCTTATACTCATTAAACATAACCATTTTACTTTATTTTATTTTTTATTTTCTCATCAAACTAGAAAACGCACTCTCTTGGAAGTACGAATCATCTCACGTGCTGCCGGTAGAACTCACGTGCTATATCAAAAGCTCTACACAAACTCAACTACAACGATTTGCCGGTCACTCTCCGGCACAGGCACTCAGCCTCCGGCTACTAACCGGCAGCCTCAGTCCAACTCCAGCTTCCTAACATCCACTTCTAGCCTGGGTTAGTCCTTTTCAGATATACTTTATATATGTGTGTATTAAGTTTCTTTTGAAAATACATCATGATTCTTGAATTACCCTTCATAAGGGGTTTTTGAGCTCTGTTCAAATAAGTGCTTATGTCTTAAAAAATGTGTTCAAAATAGGAAACCCACTTATCTGGCTTAAAAATAAGTGCTTTTTCTTATGTACTAACTAGACAAATGCCCGCGCAATGCGCCGGTGTGGCACGGCAGCCGGGTGGTGGTGGCACGGGTGGTGGTAGCGGTGTGGATATTAATGTAAAACTGATTGATGTAAAAGGGAGTGGTATAATTATTTTTAAGGTTAAGAGATGTATGTCGTAAATGATTTTATTAAGAGTATTATAGGCATCTTAGATCTTAGATGAAGATGTTTACATTAGTGAACAAAAGAAAGGGGTATTTTGGGGTTATCAACTATTTAGTTGAAAAAATTGAAGGGAACAAATGCTTTATAATGTAAAAATAAAGTAGAGATAAGCTAAACAGATCTAATAGCCAAACACTATGGTGATATAGCTTTGAAAAACAATTTATGTGCACTTATTTGCAAAGGTGTTCGGTACAATTTTTTCGTGGTTTAAGGTTAGAGACATTAAACCACATCGTATATGATAAACACATTGAATCAAAATTTGTAGAAACCACGGGTCAAAATAGACAGTGTTGCATATGAGTCAAACTTATCGTATTGGGTTGAACCGAATGCACGGTTTAATTGGGTCAACTAGTGGCCCAAGTTTGGCTTTTCTGTTTCTTGTATCAGCCACTGACACACATATTATACTATTATGATACCGTTACTACGATAAGAGACTTCAAGCTTAAGAATGCAACCCCCATGGCTTAGGAACCGAGTTTATCTACTTTCTATACATAGCTTATATCTGATGTAGAGATGTCAATTTCTAGTTTGAGTGTATAATGCTTGAAATTTTGGCCAGTCAAGTTATTGCACTCGGCCAGATCCACTAAACACTGACATAGATTTGATTGCCCTTTAAATAAAGCCATGTACTCAAGAGTCCATCATACTAGTTACTAAAATTTAAGCCGACAACCATGAAATTTATTTATTTATTTTATGTCTATTTGTTCCTCAGATTCATATACTAAAGAACTTCAGGACTAGTAGTTAAGCCAATGTGGAACAACCAGAAGTTGCTAAACCTCACGCTCGTCTTCTTATCCCTTCTCTCAGAAACAACACAGCAAGTACCTGAAGATGCCATCACCCACTTTCAACAGTATCTTCGTATAAAGACCGCCCACCCTGATCCAGACTACTCTACTGCCGTTTCCTTTCTCAATACCTTAGCCAAATCCATTCCCAACCTCCAAACGCAAACACTCTACTTAACTACCCAACAGAAACCTCTCCTTCTCGTCACTTTCCCTGGCTCAAAGCCATCGCTCCCATCCATCCTTCTTTAACTCCCACCTTGATTCCGTCCCTGCTGAACCCTCAAAGTGGTTCCATCCTCCCTTCTCTGCTGTCAAAACCGACGATGGGAAGATCTTTGCTCGAGGTGCCCAGGATGACAAATGCATTGCTATCCAGTACTTAGAAGCCATTAGAAACATCCTTCTAAGAGACTCCGAGTTCAAACCAGTACGAGCAGTTCATATATGTTATGTGCCCGATGAGGAAATCGGTGGGTTTGATGGGATGGCCAAGTTTGTAGAATCAGAGGAGTTCAAAAAAATGAATGTTGGGTTTTTTCTTGATGAGGGACAAGCTTCAACTAATGATCAGTATCGGGTTTTTTATGCTGATAGATCTCCCTGGAATCTTGTAATCAAGGCTACTGGAATGCCAGGACATGGTTCAAGGATGTTTGATAATAGTGCCATGGAAAACTTGATGAAGAGTGCAGAGGTCGTGTCCAAGTTCAGGGAAAACCAGTTTGACTTGGTTAAGGCTGGGGTGTTAGCAAACTCCGAGGTTATATCGGCAAACCCTGTGTATTTGAAAGCAGGAATACCTTCCGGGGATGGTAACTTTGCCATGAACATGCAACCGTCTGAAGCAGAAGCTGGTTATGACGTTCGTTTACCACCAACTGTTGATCCAGATTTATTGAGAAAACGAATTGCTGATGAATGGGCACCTGCAACAAGAAACATGACTTATCATATTCTCGAGAAAGGACCACTCAGAGATTATTTGGGGCGGCCTCTAATGACTGCCACAAATGAGTCAAATCCATGGTGGGCTGTTTTCAAACAGGCTATCGAAGCCTCTGGTGGGATACTCTCAAAACCAGAGATATTGGCTTCAACTACAGATGCTAAATATTTAAGACAACTGGGGATCCCGACACTTGGTTTTTCACCTATGAAGAACACCCCAATTTTACTCCATGATCATAACGAGTTTTTGAAGGATACCGTTTTCTTGGAGGGAATTAAGGTCTATGAATCCATCATCATGGCTTTGAGTTCCTTTGAAGGAGAAACACCTGATTAATACAAGATTAAATAATTGACGCCCATTTGTATCTTTTTGATCGCTTGTTGTATCTTACATGTCAGCATAAATGTCATTTCCCTGCTGAATTCTCTCTCAATCCTATTTTAGATTGCAGATTCCATTGTTGTATAATATAAAAATGTCATGTATTAGACAGTTTGTTTTGAATAAGATAGGTGAAATATGGTTTTGATAATTTGTTGTTAAACTTTGAGCTTTTTGTTAATGGCTTGACCTCTAAGCCTGTAAAAGCAAATCACGTCCTGATGTGTATATCTTGAATTAGGCGTATGTAGTGGCTGGTGAACCACTTCTTCCACAAGGATTCACAGAAAACCGAGTTTGGATGCAAGTGAACAAAGATTTAGCAAACAAATAAGAATGCCAAAATTTTGTTGATAAAGTAAAAGGAGGCACACGAGCTACTAAAATTAAAATGACAAAAGTGAACCAGAACATATGTAGAATCTGAAGAACAAAGTCAAAGATCATGGTAGCATGTTCGATCCCTAAATCTAGAGCAATAAAATAGAAAACAGATCATAAAAGGAATAACCTTTATACCTATCTTGTTCTGCCGAACCCTGATCATATCCTAAACGATCGACCACTTGTCCTGCATGTCCATCTTTATCAAGTGGTTTGTTCCCACTACCCGAAACCTCTGTCAAGATCTTTTCCAAATCAACATGTCTATCTCTAGGACCACCCCTTTTCATTTGCACCTGTGGACCACTTATCGGATTTGAACTGGTCTGTCTTCCTAATATTCTTCTGGTCGATGCCACCATAGAATTCCTCATCAGCATCCTTCCTTGGCTTGTTCCTTATTTTGCTTATTGTAATACGAGAGTAAGTACCCGCGCGTTGCGGCGGTGAGATGGTGGGGGTGATAGGTCATAGAGTGTGATAACCAAATGCCTTAACCGTACGGGTTCCGTCCTCGGATTTAAAAATTCGTCGAAAGTATATCGAATGGCATCTCTAATGAAAGAGCATGAAATTTTAAGAACACCCATATAATTTTTATAATTTATCGATGTACGGTTTGTGAGATAAAAGATTTTGAATGAATTGGAGGAATAAATGATTTATGGAGGAGAGAGAAAAAAGATGATTGGTTGAGATTTGAGGAGAGAGAAAGGGTGTTTGGTAAATATAGAATTGATAGAAGAGACATTTTGGGAAAGTAAATGTTGAAACTTAAAATGTTAGACATGGGAATCTGCTTTATAATATAGTATAGATAGACATACACATTACAAAAGTCTGAATCTTACCTTGTGATGCTTCAACTTCCATATTCCTGTTTCTCAGGAAGACGGCGTGTCTTTTTGAACATGGAATCGGATATGAGTTGACAAATACCAGATCCATGTGCAACGTCTACAAAGTGGCCGTTGTCATTGCAATTGCATATTTCAAAAAACAAATGAAGCTCACTCCTCCCATATCGGTAATAACCGTCATGAATCTCATCCTCATCATACTTATCCTCGGTGGTGTTACCTGGATAGAAGTTGACAACATCAACAGCTACACCTGTCTCTCTATATATCTTTCCAAATTCTTTAGCATCTTGACTAGTCAGATCTGTAAGACTGGCAACCAAGAAACAAACATAATTAATAAGCAAACATGTTTATCTAAACATATACATCTAATATAAACTAGATATCATTTTAGATTGCAGATTCCATTGTTGTATAATATAAAAATGTCATGTATTAGACAGTTTGTTTTGAATAAGATAGGTGAAATATGGTTTTGATAATTTGTTGTTAAACTTTGAGCTTTTTGTTAATGGCTTGACCTCTAAGCCTGTAAAAGCAAATCACGTCCTGATGTGTATATCTTGAATTAGGCGTATGTAGTGGCTGGTGAACCACTTCTTCTTCCACAAGGATTCACAGAAAACCGAGTTTGGATGCAAGTGAACAAAGATTTAGCAAACAAATAAGAATGCCAAAATTTTGTTGATAAAGTAAAAGGAGGCACACGAGCTACTAAAATTAAAATGACAAAAGTGAACCAGAACATATGTAGAATCTGAAGAACAAAGTCAAAGATCATGGTAGCATGTTCGATCCCTAAATCTAGAGCAATAAAATAGAAAACAGATCATAAAAGGAATAACCTTTATACCTATCTTGTTCTGCCGAACCCTGATCATATCCTAAACGATCGACCACTTGTCCTGCATGTCCATCTTTATCAAGTGGTTTGTTCCCACTACCCGAAACCTCTGTCAAGATCTTTTCCAAATCAACATGTCTATCTCTAGGACCACCCCTTTTCATTTGCACCTGTGGACCACTTATCGGATTTGAACTGGTCTGTCTTCCTAATATTCTTCTGGTCGATGCCACCATAGAATTCCTCATCAGCATCCTTCCTTGGCTTGTTCCTTATTTTGCTTATTGTAATACGAGAGTAAGTACCCGCGCGTTGCGGCGGTGAGATGGTGGGGGTGATAGGTCATAGAGTGTGATAACCAAATGCCTTAACCGTACGGGTTCCGTCCTCGGATTTAAAAATTCGTCGAAAGTATATCGAATGGCATCTCTAATGAAAGAGCATGAAATTTTAAGAACACCCATATAATTTTTATAATTTATCGATGTACGGTTTGTGAGATAAAAGATTTTGAATGAATTGGAGGAATAAATGATTTATGGAGGAGAGAGAAAAAAGATGATTGGTTGAGATTTGATGAGAGAGAAAGGGTGTTTGGTAAATATAGAATTGATAGAAGAGACATTTTGGGAAAGTAAATGTTGAAACTTAAAATGTTAGACATGGGAATCTGCTTTATAATATAGTATAGATTAGATATACATATTTATGCTTAGTATTTAGACTTCTCTCCTATCAGCAACTCGAGAGTTTAGTTCTTTGCAACATTGATATCAACTTATTACCTTGAATCCCTTTTTGTTTGCTGTGTTATTTTCTTTTGCTAAGGATATAAAATCATCAACTCCCCATCCCTTACATCTATGCTAATCTAGTAATAAAGCAAACTATGATTACAAGACTCAAAAACAAGTTCCCCTGATGAACCAATTTTAATATCTTCATGAAATTATGATGCCAAAAACAACCATTCCATCCAATTACACTTACCAAACAATCATAACATTATAAATTAGCAAGAAACACCATTTCTTTGATATCAGGGAGGGGAACGCCAACGCAGCATTCAAATGGGGCTAAAATCATTTAACACGACAAGGTAAACAAATCTTGACAAGCACATCCTGTATTTAACCAAGACACTTGGTTGTATAGACACACCTCTCCTCTGTTCAGGCGGAAAACATCATCATACACATAAACGCTTCCTTGTGGTGTCAGCATCAAATGAAAGATCTGCACACAAAAATGAAAAGAATAAAAAAGTTATAAATTATGAACCATCTAAAATTTCTCCGACCATTTTAGTGTTTTCATTTGACGAATATGGCTTCAATGCTTCATTTATTTTCATAAAAGTGTGAACATGAAAAGAAAATAAACATGCCGTTATAATATAGGTGAAGCTTTTGGTAATCTTTGAGAAGAGATCAGGGATATAACCATTTTCTAATCGAGAAAATTTAATTCTAGAACTTCTAGAGGAAACCGTTTTCATGTACGCTTAAACAGCAACATACACATTACAAAAGTCTGAATCTTACCTTGTGATGCTTCAACTTCCATATTCCTGTTTCTCAGGAAGACGGCGTGTCTTTTTGAACATGGAATCGGATATGAGTTGACAAATACCAGATCCACACTCAACGTCTACAAAGTGGCCGTTGTCATTGCAATTGGATATGTTAAAAAACGAATAAAGCTCCCTCCTCCCATATCGGTAATAACCGTCATGAATCTCATCCTCATCATCCTTGTCCTCGGGGGTGTTACCTAGATAGAAGTTGACAACATCAACAGCTACACCTGTGTCTCTATATATCTTTCCAAATTCTTTAGCATCTTGACTAGTCAGATCTGTAAGACTGGCAACCAAGAAACAAACATAATTAATAAGCAAACATGTTTATCTAAACATATACATCTAATATAAACTAGATATACATATAATATAAACTACATATACATATAATATAAACTACATATACATATAATATAAACTACATATACATATAATATAAACTACAAACATGATTAAGTAGCAAACATGTTTATCTATACATATACATATAATATAAACTACATATACATATAATATACACCTCTTTCTTTGTTGGTGGGGATTCTCTTTTGGGGTGTAAGCTAGCTTACCCTTGCCAATTCCCTTGCCTTGAGCAACATGCGGTTTCTTTTTCTGGATTTTGCCTTCCTCTATTGTCAATACAACAGGGATTTCCAGATGGTGCAACTTTCTTTCAGCCTTCAGGACAATCCTGAAGTTGCGATACCAATCTATAAAGTTGCTACCGTTTTAGTTTTCCTTCTTGAGGATTGACCTTATGGTCGAGTTGTTTACGGATTTAGTTACGTTTGATGACATCTACAAAATTTATAAAGTTTGTTTAGTATCTTCGATAATTATCCTTTTATAAAATTAACTACCCACATTTTATATTTATCGATGTACGGTTTGTGAGATAAAAGATTTTGAATGAATTGGAGGAATAAATGATTTATGGAGGAGAGAGAAAAAAGATGATTGGTTGAGATTTGATGAGAGAGAAAGGGTGTTTGGTAAATATAGAATTGATAGAAGAGACATTTTGGGAAAGTAAATGTTGAAACTTAAAATGTTAGACATGGGAATCTGCTTTATAATATAGTATAGATTAGATATACATATTTATGCTTAGTATTTAGACTTCTCTCCTATCAGCAACTCGAGAGTTTAGTTCTTTGCAACATTGATATCAACTTATTACCTTGAATCCCTTTTTGTTTGCTGTGTTATTTTCTTTTGCTAAGGATATAAAATCATCAACTCCCCATCCCTTACATCTATGCTAATCTAGTAATAAAGCAAACTATGATTACAAGACTCAAAAACAAGTTCCCCTGATGAACCAATTTTAATATCTTCATGAAATTATGATGCCAAAAACAACCATTCCATCCAATTACACTTACCAAACAATCATAACATTATAAATTAGCAAGAAACACCATTTCTTTGATATCAGGGAGGGGAACGCCAACGCAGCATTCAAATGGGGCTAAAATCATTTAACACGACAAGGTAAACAAATCTTGACACACCTCTCCTCAGTTCGGCGGAAAACATCATCATACACATAAACGCTTCCTTGTGGTGTCAGCATCAAATGAAAGATCTGCACACAAAAATGAAAAGAATAAAAAAGTTATAAATTATGAACCATCTAAAATTTCTCCGACCATTTTAGTGTTTTCATTTGACGAATATGGCTTCAATGCTTCATTTATTTTCATAAAAGTGTGAACATGAAAAGAAAATAAACATGCCGTTATAATATAGGTGAAGCTTTTGGTAATCTTTGAGAAGAGATCAGGGATATAACCATTTTCTAATCGAGAAAATTTAATTCTAGAACTTCTAGAGGAAACCGTTTTCATGTACGCTTAAACAGCAACATACACATTACAAAAGTCTGAATCTTACCTTGTGATGCTTCAACTTCCATATTCCTGTTTCTCAGGAAGACGGCGTGTCTTTTTGAACATGGAATCGGATATGAGTTGACAAATACCAGATCCACACTCAACGTCTACAAAGTGGCCGTTGTCATTGCAATTGCATATTTCAAAAAACAAATGAAGCTCACTCCTCCCATATCGGTAATAACCGTCATGAATCTCATCCTCATCATACTTATCCTCGGTGGTGTTACCTGGATAGAAGTTGACAACATCAACAGCTACACCTGTCTCTCTATATATCTTTCCAAATTCTTTAGCATCTTGACTAGTCAGATCTGTAAGACTGGCAACCAAGAAACAAACATAATTAATAAGCAAACATGTTTATCTAAACATATACATCTAATATAAACTAGATATACATATAATATAAACTACATATACATATAATATAAACTACAAACATGATTAAGTAGCAAACATGTTTATCTATACATATACATATAATATAAACTACATATACATATAATATACACCTCTTTCTTTGTTGGTGGGGATTCTCTTTTGGGGTGTAAGCTAGCTTACCCTTGCCAATTCCCTTGCCTTGAGCAACATGCGGTTTCTTTTTCTGGATTTTGCCTTCCTCTATTGTCAATACAACAGGAATTTCCAGATGGTGCAACTTTCTTTCAGCCTTCAGGACAATCCTGAAGTTGCGATACCAATCTATAAAGTTGCTACCGTTTTAGTTTTCCTTCTTGAGGATTGACCTTATGGTCGAGTTGTTTACGGATTTAGTTACGTTTGATGACATCTACAAAATTTATAAAGTTTGTTTAGTATCTTTGATAATTATCCTTTTATAAAATTAACTACCCACATTTTATATATTAAAACAATTAATTTACGTAAAAGGCTAAGATCCACATTGTGCTTCCATCATCACATCAGTTAATCTGCTAGCAATGATGAATTCAATTGGTAGGTGGCGGGCACCAATTGCATTACTAGTGCAATTCTTAAATCCTTATGGGACTCATGACATCTAGTGTCATTTTGGCATGTTTAGTCCCATCCTTGCCTCGGGTCGCGGTCTCACCTCTCGACACGATTAAGTCATCCAATTTTGGAACTTGTAAAAATAAATCTAGGTCTCACGCATAGATAATAATTACCTCGGAATTATAATTCAACTAGGTCTCACGCATAGCCAAAAAATAACAGCAAGTGTTCCAAAGCGATTGGACGGCACGACTTAAAATTGTGACGGGTATTGTAAAATTTCGATAAATCTTATTTAGCAAAATTTGTGTTACGAATGTAGCATGCATACAACATTCGTCTCACAAGTTAAAAACCATTTTCAACTTAATGTCAAAACATTGTTTTAATTTTAATTTTATTCTCTTGGCATGTCATATACAATCACAATAATATATAAAATGCAATAAAACTAAAATAAAACATGACATATTCATGCATAGCCTCAACCGATGAAAAAACCTATGTTTGGTCTCACGAGCCATAGTGAGAACCAAATGGTCAACTAAGGGACAATCACAATATCGCAACCACATGAAGCTCCCACTTGCATCAAGATCCTATGATGACCAAATGTACTTCAAAACCAAAACTTTCACAGATTCTGATCTGTAACTTCGGCAGCATAAAACTCCTTGAAGAAAGCTTTAAAACGAAAAACTTCCTTCTGAGAAGTTGTAGCCCTATGTGTTGAGAACTTGCTGTAAAATATTCGTAGCAATTGGACAAGTAACGAATCGGGAAACTCCATTTTACTGCAGGTGTGTCAAGCTGTCCGAATTTTCTTTATTCATGTTTTCTTTTCCATCATGGAGGTTACAAAATTTGATTAATATACAACTATAATAGGAATTGTAAATTACATCAATGACTCAAATTGGCCTCCAAATAAATTTAGATTACATGAATAAAACACAATCATATGGCATTCTAAATTCCACAACCACATAATCAATACATACAATGGCTCAAAAGGTCAAGGTTTTCATCGGCTATGCATGACAATATTTATCACAATAATAACATGATTATGATAATTCTAATATGGCTTGCTCCATGGCACGAGATGCATGTCTTTGCCATAGATGAAATTACAAAAACTTGTAATTAAAAACAAGCCTATTACAACGTCTAAATAATACAATATTTAAACATGTAGAACAATTCTTAAATATATCTATATATATTTATATATTGATCATATAATAACATAAGAGGCTCTGATGCCACTGTTGGTAATTTTTGGTTTTCATAAAACATATTTTGTCATCAAATATGATATGTAACAAGCATAAAATATAAGATCAAAGTAAAGCGGAAGCGTTTAAATAAAACAATCACCATAGTCGGATCCATATGTATTATATGATCAATTAATTAGTAAAACAAAGATGGGATAGAAAATACTTTCTTTGTTGATCACTAATTAGAAAAGAAACTAACAATCAATATGTGATTGTCTCTTTGGTAGTCCACACTACACGTCAGATAGATGCTAGTCTTCAAGTAGCAAAAGCTAAAGAAGAAAACACAAAACCTTTTTGTCTTTCTTCTTGATCACGGCCAACTTCCATGAAATCCACACACCACTAGTTGTGTTTTATTATGGCTCTAAGCCAACTCAAAATCCCTCCCTTTTTTATTACTGGAATCATATCAAAAGAGTTATAGTATCGTTTCCTTTTAATATATTATTAGATCCATCATCTCATCATAGATCATATATATCATATATATATATGATAAAGCATATGAGTGTTCACTTTTAAAAAAGACATCTCAATAATGGGAATTAAAACCACTCCACTTGTTTCACTTGGTCTACATATGTCGTATATACAAATCACAAATGACTCGGCCTTTTTGTGACCGACCAAAGATGATTGAGGTAATACAACCAAAAAGTGATGGCATTCCATTGTATACTATTATATTTGATATATTATTATGTTTATATTAATTCTTGATACCTGTATAACATATATACAATATATATGTATTATGATTGACGTCTAGGTGTATATGTGTGTGACCCCGAAGGCTCACATGAATTTAGCCATATAGTTATGTGTTGTACCTTGCGCATAAATCCTACAGACTCCCACTTGTGCATGGCACAACACCATGTAACTATACATGGTTAGCGTCTAGCAACACGCCATTGCCCCTAAATTCCGTTGAGGGTAGTTTCTCAAAACTTCTCATTAAATGGTTTAATGTCAGTTTTCCCTTTGTTACAGATACTTAGTTGAACATGAGACATGGATCAGTCAGTCATTCTCATTGTTTAACGATTGTGTTTCTCGATCTTGAACTTGAACTAGATTACCAAATTAATTAAGTATCATCTCAATTACATTTGGGTATGGCCATACAATATCTTGTTCATTTCATCGAGGGGCCCAGTAGTATCTAACTCCAGTCAAGTGGAGGAACAAATCCTATCTTGACTACACGTGTTTGTCACGTGCTTTACATCACACCCAATAATGGTTTTTATAGTAGCCTTATTCAGGACAACGTTTAACCATATCAAAGCATAATGTTCCACACATTCGAAACCTGCATGCATCTCAAGTCTAAGGACATCATGACATAACCACTTGCGAGTTTCACTATTGACACCGATCCATGTAGTGAAAACTCGTAGGTTGGGTCATTCCAATGTTCATCACAATGAACATATGTGAGTTTGATAGTAACACACTTACATATTCATCAACAATGAATCTTATCAACACTCTCACATTTGTCTTAATTCGATGTTACTCCCGTATCATCAATCGACAATGGAAATATTTAGAATAAATAATTATTCACGGATTAAACATGCTAATAAAGAATACAGTAATATGAATGAAAACTGATCGTATTACCAAGTACATCATTTTCATTATTCTATACAACTGTTCACAATTCTTATTATCCAAATACTAAATAGATCACATAAGACTATTAGCGGATCAAGCCCAATGTTCCTAGAATGCTCAACATGTCTGATAAAAGACATTGGCTTTCGTGAATGGGTCAGCTAAGTTGTCTTATGCTGAAACTTTGAGAATACATACGTCACTTCTTTCAATAACTTCACATATATATAGTGAAATTTGCGAAGGATGTGTTTGGCACCATGTAAAACTCCTAGTTCATTTGCTATCACAATAGCAATAGTATTGACACAATACATGTCCATGGGATTTTCAATACCGGGAACAACGCCAAGCCCAGAAATGAAATTTTCTAATCCAAACAGTTCCTTTGCAGCTTCAGAAGCAGGTATGTATTCTGATTCTTTAGTAGACATCGCAGTTGCGCTCTCTTAGAGCTTCTCCAGTCAACTGCGCTTCCGTTCATAACGAAAACGTATCCAGATAGTGATCGAGTATCATCTTGATATGTTTCAAAAACCAGCATCAGTGTAACATTTTACACTTAGCTCTTTTGAACCTCCGTAAACTAAGAACATATCTCTGGTATTCTGAAAATACGTTGATATATTCTTTATAGCAGTCCAGTGACTCTCACCTGGATTCTGTTGGTATCCGATTGTTATATTAAGAGCAAACGAGACATCGGGTCTAGTGCACCTCATGGCGTACATGATGGATCCAATAGCTAAAGCATATGGGATGCCATTCATTCGCTTCACCTCTTCAGGTATTGAGGGGGCTTGAGTTTTACTCAACACTACATTTGGTTGCATTGGAAGACTTCCACGCTTGGAACCTTCCATCCTAAAACACTTTAGGATCTTATAAATGTATGCACTTTGACTTAGTCCTACTAACCGCTTATATCTATCTCTATAGATCTTGATTCCTAGAATATATGTTGCTTTACCCAGATCTTTCATGGCAAAACACTTTCCAAGCCAGTACTTAACATCTTGTAGTGTCGGAATGTGATTTCCCATGAGTAATATGTCATCGACATATAAGATCAGAAAGACTATAGCGCTCCCACTAGCTCTTATGTACACACATGGCTGATCCAGATTTTGTGAGAAACCAAAGTCTTTGACTTTCTCATCAAACTTCTTGTTCCATTTCCTTGATGTTTGCTTTAATCCATAAATGGATTTCTGAAGCTTGCATACTTTATTAGGATACTTAGGATTCACAAACCCTTCTGGTTGCACCATATAAACGTCCTCACTAAGGTGACCATTTAAGAAGGCGGTTTTGACATCCATTTACCAAATCTCATAATCATAGAAAGCAGCTATGGCTATGAGTATCCTAATAACTTTAATGTCCACAACTGGTGAAAAGGACTCTTTATAATCAACCTCGTAGGTTTGAGTATAATCTATCTGCACCAGACGGGTTTTAAAGGTGTGTACATTTATTGTCCATATTAATCTTCTTCTTGAAGATCTACTTGCACCCAACAGTCTTGCTGTTTGGTGGAAGATCAATTAAGTTCTAAACTTGATTATCTTTCATGGACTGCATCTCTGCATTCATAGCTTCTAGCCATTTACCGGATTCTGGATCCGATAATGCAGCTTTGTAATCAGCAGGTTCACCTTGATCCCCTAATTCCAAATCCTCAGTATCAACCAAAAAAGTCAAACCTTTCAGGTGGACGTGAGGTTCTGCTAGATCTAAGAATAAGAGATGCTTCGCCCTGTGGCTCAACACTTTCGTGTTGGGGCTCAGTGCGTTCTTCGCTAGTGTCTTCAGAAGGTTGTGTATCTTGTTCTTGAACTTCTTCAAGATCTACAGTACTCCCACTTGCTTCTTGTAAGAGGAGACATATCTCCTAAAACTCAGCATATCTAGCCTGGAAAATCTTGTTCTCGGTTAGGTTGTAGAAGTAGTATCCCATAGAATTCTTTGGGTATCCTACAAAGATACATTTGATAGTTCTGGACTCTAGTTTGTTTAGTGCATCACGTTTCACGTGAGCCTCACAACCCCAGACTTTCAAGTAAGACAAATTAGGGACCTTCCCATGCCATAATTCATATGGTGTCTTTCTAACCTTCTTGGTTGAAACCATATTGAGAATGCATGCAGCAGTCTCTAAAGCATATCCCCAAAAGGACGGTAGTAGAGTAGTTAGACTCATCATTGATCGAACCATGTCAAACAAAGTTCGATCTCTCTTCTCTGACATCTCACTAACTTGAGGTGTTTAGGGAGGAGTAAACTGTGAGACAATCTCACAAGGCAGTTAGATGATCTAAACACTCTTGACTCATATATTCGCCTCCACGGTCAGATCGTAGAGTCTTAATGGTCTTTTAGAGTTGATTTTCTACTTCATTTTGTAAAGCGTTGAACATTTCAAACACTTTATGTTTAATCAAGTAAACATAACCATAACTACTAAAATCATCAGTAAAAGTAACGAAGTATCTAGCACCATCTATAGGCATTGTTCTAAAAGGGCTACATACATCTGTATGAATGAGTCCAAGTAGATTTTTCGCCCTATCACTTTGATGGGTGAAAGGTTTCTTTATCATCTTACCAGATAAACAAGATTCACATATGTCAAACGACTCATAGTCGATTGACTTAAGAAGCCTATCGCGATGTAGCTTGGTTATGTGTTTCTTGTTTATGTGACTAAGACAACAATGCCTTAGATATGTTGAATTCAAATCACCTTTGAATTTCTTTATGCTACAATTTATATAGAACAATCGTTTGGTACAAGATTATGCATATCAATTTCAAAAATACCATTAAAATAAAACTATTATCCTTAGAAATAGAAATGCAATAATCCGTGAATACATGATTAAAACCATTATCCTTCAAACGAGAAAGCGAAATAACACCCCTAGCAATAGTAGGTGCATAGTGACAATTATCTAAAACAATGATAATCCATTAGGGAGGATAAGCTCATAGCTCCCTATAGTTTCGACAACTGTACTATTGGCATTGCCAATGTGCAGATCCAAACTACTTTTATTCAGCTTTCTGATTTCCTTTAGTCCTAGCATATTTTTACAAATATGAGTTCCACAACATGTGTCATACACCCAGGATTTATTTGGAAAAGCATAGAGTTCTATAACGAAGATACATGAAGTACTGGTCCAACCAGCCCTTCCCTCTTTCAACTCTTTTAGGTAAGTCGGACAGTTCCGCCTCCAATGACCTATCACTTCTCAGTGATGACAAGCCATGTCCTTTGCCGGATGCTCTTTCTTTGTTGGTGGGGGGATTCTCTTTTGGGGTGTAAGCTAGCTTACCCTTGCCAATTCCCTTGCCTTGAGCAACATGCGGTTTCTTTTTCTGGATTTTGCCTTCCTCTATTGTCAATACAACAGGGATTTCCAGATGGTGCAACTTTCTTTCAGCCTTCAGGACAATCCTGAAGTTGCGATACCAATCTATAAAGTTGCTACCGTTTTAGTTTTCCTTCTTGAGGATTGACCTTATGGTCGAGTTGTTTACGGATTTAGTTACGTTTGATGACATCTACAAAATTTATAAAGTTTGTTTAGTATCTTCGATAATTATCCTTTTATAAAATTAACTACCCACGTTTTATATATTAAACAATTAATTTACGTAAAAGGCTAAGATCCACATTGTGCTTCCATCATCACATCAGTTAATCTGCTAGCAATGATGAATTCAATTGGTAGGTGGCGGGCACCAATTGCATTACTAGTGCAATTCTTAGATCCTTATGGGACTCATGACATCTAGTGTCATTTTGGCATGTTTAGTCCCATCCTTGCCTCGGGTCGCGGTCTCACCTCTCGACACGATTAAGTCATCCAATTTTGGAACTTGTAAAAATAAATCTAGGTCTCACGCATAGATAATAATTACCTCGGAATTATAATTCAACTAGGTCTCACGCATAGCCAAAAAATAACAGCAAGTGTTCCAAAGCGATTGGACGGCACGACTTAAAATTGTGACGGGTATTGTAAAATTTCGATAAATCTTATTTAGCAAAATTTGTGTTACGAATGTAGCATGCATACAACATTCGTCTCACAAGTTAAAAACCATTTTCAACTTAATGTCAAAACATTGTTTTAATTTTAATTTTATTCTCTTGGCATGTCATATACAATCACAATAATATATAAAATGCAATAAAACTAAAATAAAACATGACATATTCATGCATAGCCTCAACCGATGAAAAAACCTATGTTTGGTCTCACGGGCCATAGTGAGAACCAACTGGTCAACTAAGGGACAATCACAATAGCAACCGCATGAAGCTCCCACTTGCATCAAGATCCTATGATGACCAAATGTACTTCAAAACCAAAACTTTCACAGATTCTGATCTGTAACTTCGGCAGCATAAAACTCCTTGAAGAAAGCTTTAAAACGAAAAACTTCCTTCTGAGAAGTTGTAGCCCTATGTGTTGAGAACTTGCTGTAAAATATTCGTAGCAATTGGACAAGTAACGAATCGGGAAACTCCATTTTACTGCAGGTGTGTCAAGCTGTCCGAATTTTCTTTATTCATGTTTTCTTTTCCATCATGGAGGTTACAAAATTTGATTAATATACAACTATAATAGGAATTGTAAATTACATCAATGACTCAAATTGGCCTCCAAATAAATTTAGATTACATGAATAAAAACCACAATCATATGGCATTCTAAATTCCACAACCACATAATCAACACATACAATGGCTCAAAAGGTCAAGGTTTTCATCGGCTATGCATGACAATATTTATCACAATAATAACATGATTATGATAATTCTAATATGGCTTGCTCCATGGCACGAGATGCATGTCTTTGCCATGGATGAAATTACAAAAACTTGTAATTAAAAACAAGCCTATTACAACGTCTAAATAATACAATATTTAAACATGTAGAACAATTCTTAAATATATCTATATATATTTATATATTGATCATATAATAACATAAGAGGCTCTGATGCCACTGTTGGTAATTTTTGGTTTTCATAAAACATATTTTGTCATCAAATATGATATGTAACAAGCATAAAATATAAGATCAAAGTAAAGCGGAAGCGTTTAAATAAAACAATCACCATAGTCGGATCCATATGTATTATATGATCAATTAATTAGTAAAACAAAGATGGGATAGAAAATACCTTCTTTGTTGATTACTCAATAGAAAAGAAACTAACAATCAATATGTGATTGTCTCTTTGGTAGTCCACACTACACTTCAAACAACGTCGGATAGATGCTAGTCTTCAAGTAGCAAAAGCTAAAGAAGAAAACACAAAACCTTTTTGTCTTTCTTCTTGATCACGGCCAACTTCCATGAAATCCACACACCACTAGTTGTGTTTTATTATGGCTCTAAGCCAACTCAAAATCCCTCCCTTTTTTATTACTGGAATCATATCAAAAGAGTTATAGTATCGTTTCCTTTTAATATATTATTAGATCCATCATCTCATCATAGATCATATATATCATATATATATATGATAAAGCATATGAGTGTTCACTTTTAAAAAAGACATCTCAATAATGGGAATTAAAACCACTCCACTTGTTTCACTTGGTCTACATATGTCGTATATACAAATCACAAATGACTCGGCCTTTTTGTGACCGACCAAAGATGATTGAGGTAATACAACCAAAAAGTGATGGCATTCCATTGTATACTATTATATTGATATATTATTATGTTTATATTAATTCTTGATACTTGTATTATGTATTATGATTGACGTCTAGGTGTATATGTGTGTGACTCCGAAGGCTCACATGAATTTAGCCATATAGTTATGTGTTGTACCTTGCGCATAAATCCTACATATTCATCATCTTCATTAAGGGTCTTGACTCTTGAGAGATTTTGAGAACTCAACTTTTGTATTCTATTGGAATCCTGGTGTGTATATTTTTTTTTTTTTTTTTTTTTTTTTTTTTTTTTTTTTTTTTTTTTTTTTTTTTTTTTTTTTTTTTTTTTTTTTTTTTTTTTTTTTTTTTTTTTTTTTTTTTTTTTTTTTTTTTTTTTTTTTTTTTTTTTTTTTTTTTTTTTTTTTTTTTTTTTTTTTTTTTTTTTTTTTTTTTTTTTTTTTTTTTTTTTTTTTTTTTTTTTTTTTTTTTTTTTTTTTTTTTTTTTTTTTTTTTTTTTTTTTTTTTTTTTTTTTTTTTTTTTTTTTTTTTTTTTTTTTTTTTTTTTTTTTTTTTTTTTTTTTTTTTTTTTTTTTTTTTTTTTTTTTTTTTTTTTTTTTTTTTTTTTTTTTTTTTTTTTTTTTTTTTTTTTTTTTTTTTTTTTTTTTTTTTTTTTTTTTTTTTTTTTTTTTTTTTTTTTTTTTTTTTTTTTTTTTTTTTTTTTTTTTTTTTTTTTTTTTTTTTTTTTTTTTTTTTTTTTTTTTTTTTTTTTTTTTTTTTTTTTTTTTTTTTTTTTTTTTTTTTTTTTTTTTTTTTTTTTTTTTTTTTTTTTTTTTTTTTTTTTTTTTTTTTTTTTTTTTTTTTTTTTTTTTTTTTTTTTTTTTTTTTTTTTTTTTTTTTTTTTTTTTTTTTTTTTTTTTTTTTTTTTTTTTTTTTTTTTTTTTTTTTTTTTTTTTTTTTTTTTTTTTTTTTTTTTTTTTTTTTTTTTTTTTTTTTTTTTTTTTTTTTTTTTTTTTTTTTTTTTTTTTTTTTTTTTTTTTTTTTTTTTTTTTTTTTTTTTTTTTTTTTTTTTTTTTTTTTTTTTTTTTTTTTTTTTTTTTTTTTTTTTTTTTTTTTTTTTTTTTTTTTTTTTTTTTTTTTTTTTTTTTTTTTTTTTTTTTTTTTTTTTTTTTTTTTTTTTTTTTTTTTTTTTTTTTTTTTTTTTTTTTTTTTTTTTTTTTTTTTTTTTTTTTTTTTTTTTTTTTTTTTTTTTTTTTTTTTTTTTTTTTTTTTTTTTTTTTTTTTTTTTTTTTTTTTTTTTTTTTTTTTTTTTTTTTTTTTTTTTTTTTTTTTTTTTTTTCTGTTCTTTTTTTTTTAATCAACATTTCCTTTGGAACCTTTGCCCTCATGTCAAGACCTTCTGTAGCTTTCTGTTCTACCACATACAACGCCTCTGACAAATTAGAAAATTTCTTATTAATTTGTTGCACACTAGCCAGTTTTAAAGATTCAAGATCACACTTATTGTTTAAAGATTCAAGATCACACTTATTTTGCTTACTCTAATACTAGATATACATATTTATGCTTAGTAACCAGCAAGGTTGAATCTCGGACTAAAATAGTGTATTGTAAAACTACACACCATACACTGTGTCGACGATGGATTCCGCAAACACCATCTTGCCAATTCCCGAATTCCGGAGGTTTTGCCTAAATTATGTTCCAAGATGAATTTATGATAACATATAGTCCAGTTTTAAAGATTCAAGATCACACTTATTGTTTAAAGGTTGGTTGCACACTAGCCAGTTTTAAAGATTCAAGATCACACTTATTGTTTAAAGGTTGGTTGCACACTAGCCAGTTTTAAAGATTCAAGATCACACTTATTGTTTAAAGGTTGGTTGCACACTAGCCAGTTTTAAAGATTCAAGATCACACTTATTGTTTAAAGATTCAAGATCACACTATAGCCAGTTTTAAAGATTCAAGATCACACTTATTGTTTAAAGGTTGGTTGCACACTAGCCAGTTTTAAAGATTCAAGATCACACTTATTGTTTAAAGGTTGGTTGCACACTAGCCAGTTTTAAAGATTCAAGATCACACTTATTGTTTAAAGGTTGGTTGCACACTAGCCAGTTTTAAAGATTCAAGATCACACTTATTGTTTAAAGATTCAAGATCACACTATAGCCAGTTTTAAAGATTCAAGATCACACTTATTGTTTAAAGGTTGGTTGCACACTAGCCAGTTTTAAAGATTCAAGATCACACTTATTGTTTAAAGGTTGGTTGCACACTAGCCAGTTTTAAAGATTCAAGATCACACTTATTGTTTAAAGGTTGGTTGCACACTAGCCAGTTTTAAAGATTCAAGATCACACTTATTGTTTAAAGATTCAAGATCTCACACTATAGCCAGTTTTAAAGATTCAAGATCACACTTATTGTTTAAAGGTTGGTTGCACACTAGCCAGTTTTAAAGATTCAAGATCACACTTATTGTTTAAAGGTTGGTTGCACACTAGCCAGTTTTAAAGATTCAAGATCACACTTATTGTTTAAAGGTTGGTTGCACACTAGCCAGTTTTAAAGATTCAAGATCACACTTATTGTTTAAAGATTCAAGATCACACTATAGCCAGTTTTAAAGATTCAAGATCACACTTATTGTTTAAAGGTTGGTTGCACACTAGCCAGTTTTAAAGATTCAAGATCACACTTATTGTTTAAAGGTTGGTTGCACACTAGCCAGTTTTAAAGATTCAAGATCACACTTATTTTTTAAAGATTCAAGATCTCACTTATTTTGCTTACTCTAATACTAGATATACATATTTATGCTTAGTAACCAGCAAGGTTGAATCTCGGACTAAAATAGTGTATTGTAAAACTACACACCATACACTCTGTGTCGACGATGGATTCCACAAACACCAACTTGCCAATTCCCAAATTCCGGTGGTTATTTCTGAACTATGTTCCTAAATGAATTTATGATAACATATAGCCAGTTTTAAAGATTCAAGATCACACTTATTGTTTAAAGGTTGGTTGCACACTAGCCAGTTTTAAAGATTCAAGATCACACTTATTGTTTAAAGATTCAAGATCACACTTATTTTGCTTACTCTAATACTAGATATACATATTTATGCTTAGTAACCAGCAAGGTTGAATCTCGGACTAAAATAGTGTATTGTAAAACTACACACCATACACCGTGTGTCGACGATGGATTCCGCAAACACCATCTTGCCAATTCCCGAATTCCGGAGGTTTTGCCTAAATTATGTTCCAAGATGAATTTATGATAACATATAGTCAGTTTTCAAGATCATACTTATTGTTTAAGGGTTGGTTGCACACTAGCTAATACAATTAGAACATATGGGGTCGGCTTCTATCTCTTCACCTTCCGAGTTTGTTTGCAGGGCCCAAGCCCATTAGATTAGAGCCCAAGCCTTTGTAATTAATGTCAGTCTAATGCCCTAATTAGGGTTTAAGCGTGTATAAGTATGGGACGTATGTATCACACAAAATAATCGATTCAATCAAAAGAAAGAATTCCAATTTATCTTTTTATCATGGTATCAGAGCCCTCAATGGGCTTCATCATCTACCCCTAAAACCTTCCCTTATCACCTAAACCCTTATTTGAGCCGCCATGGCCGGAGATGATACCGGTGACTCAAATAAGGATTTGGCAATACAATTAGCCAATCTTTTACAAAACAATAACAATCAATCACACAATCCAAAACTTTCTGATAATCTTCAAATAAATCTCAAACTCAACGGCCAAAATTATGCCTTATGGACTCGAATGATTCGAGTCGCCATAGGCGGAAAATCAAAAAACTTATTAAGTCATTTAACAGAGTTACCTTCTGAAAAGTCCGAATCTTGGGAACAAGATGAATTGTGATTTTTTGGAAACCAAGTATTATTACTCTCAAGAACTCAGTGGTCAGGGGGAGGAACAAAGTGACACACTGAGTTGGCTTCAATATTCATCAGATTTACAGTCAAGTTCTTCTACAACTGATAAAGACTCTCCGAATAAAGATTTACAGTCCTCCTCTCAAAGTGACAACCCGAGTCCAGACCTGATATCCGAGGTAAGTAACTCTGACCCAAGTCAACCTTTGGATATTCCTGCTGATGAATTACAGGAAAATATGGATGGAGAGTCAGAAAATATAGAGGAGGAAACCACAGAAAGTGTTCCAGAAAGATATGTGCTTCCACCACGGTCTACCAGAGGAATTCCGGCAAAGCGATACTCGCCAGAAAGAATTTCTCGGTCTACTAAGTATCCGGTAGACAGCGTGGCTAATGTTGTAGAAGGTCTTTTCTCCCAAGAAGCAAGAGCATTTGCAGCAAAGTTATATTCTGAAGAAATTCCATCAAATATAGAGCATGCCTTGAAGATAAAGAATTGGAAGAATGCTATGAATAGTGAAATGGAGGCCCTTATTAAGAATGATACGTGGGAGAAATGTGTTCTACCAACAGGAAAAGATCCGGTAGGATGCAGGTGGATATATACCATCAAATATAAGCCAAATGGGGATATAGAAAGGTACAAAGCAAGACTTGTTGCCAAAGGGTATACTCAAACCTATGGCATTGACTATTCAGAAACTTTTTCTCCAGTTGCCAAGCTAGATACTATAAGGGTCCTTTTCTCAATAGCAGCAAATTTGGGTTGGTCCCTTCATCAATTTGATGTGAAGAATGCTTTCTTGCACGGGGAATTACAAGAAGAAGTGTACATGGAAGCTCCTCCTGGATTTGCTCACAACTTTAAGAATGGGGAAGTTTGTAGGTTAAAAAAGGCCTTGTATGGGCTTAAACAATCACCCAGAGCGTGGTTTGGAAGGTTCACTCTTGCTATGAAGAAATATGGATATCAACAAAGCAACTCAGATCACACGTTGTTTCTTCGTCATAGAGGGAATCTTGTGACATGTTTGATAATTTATGTTGATGACATGATTATAACAGGAAATGATGAAAAAGAGATTAATCAGCTAAAGTCAGCTTTGTTTGCAGAATTTGAAATGAAAGATCTGGGAGAGTTGAAGTACTTCCTTGGAATAGAAGTTTCAAGATCTAAAGGTGGAATTTTTATTTGTCAAAAGAAATATATATTAGATCTTCTGGCAGAAACAGGAATGATTGACTGTAAGCCAGCAGATACACCTATGGTCGTAAATCAGAAGTTGTTTGTAAAAACAGGTGCTAAAACCACTGATAAAGGAAGGTATCAGAGGTTAGTGGGGAAACTTATTTATTTGGCTCATACTCGTCCAGACATTGCGTATGCTGTTGGAGTTGTCAGTCAGTTTATGCATCAACCTCAGGAAGATCATATGGATGCAGTTCTGCGAATTATAAGGTATCTCAAAGGGACATCAGGTCATGGAGTATTATTTAAGGCTAATGGTCACCTCAAAGTTCAGTTGTATACAGACGCGGACTGGGCAGGAGATAAAGGTAATCGAAGGTCCACTTCAGGGTATTTCTCATTGGTAGGTGGTAACTTGGTTACATGGAAAAGTAAAAAACAGAAGGTTGTCTCACTATCTAGTGCCGAAGCTGAGTTTAGAGGTATCGCTAGAGGGCTAGCAGAAGCCTTGTGGTTGAAGAAGCTGGTGTCTGAAATAGGTTTTGCTCCTAAAGAAAGTATTCGAATCATGAGTGATAATGAAGCTGCTATCCAGATCTCAGAGAATCCAGTTCAACATGATAGAACCAAGCATGTGGAGGTTGATCGTCACTTCATAAAAGAAAAGTTGGAAAGTGGAATTATCAAGTTACCGTTTGTAAAGTCTGAAGACCAGCTAGCTGATATTCTAACTAAAGCAGTGGGAACATGTATGTTTCATAAGTGTCTAAGCAAGTTGAATTTCGGTAATCCCGATATTCAACTTGAGGGGGAGTGTTAGAACATATGGGGTCGGCTTCTATCTCTTCACCTTCCGAGTTTGTTTGCAGGGCCCAAGCCCATTAGATTAGAGCCCAAGCCTTTGTAATTAATGTCAGTCTAA
This sequence comes from Erigeron breviscapus, assembly GCA_034093135.1. Lineage (NCBI taxonomy): Eukaryota > Viridiplantae > Streptophyta > Magnoliopsida > Asterales > Asteraceae > Erigeron > Erigeron breviscapus. Next base: position 110,209,398 of record CM067167.1, on the reverse strand, counting down.
TGCCCTAATTAGGGTTTAAGCGTGTATAAGTATGGGACGTATGTATCACACAAAATAATCGATTCAATCAAAAGAAAGAATTCCAATTTATCTTTTTATCAAATACAAGTAGAAAAAATTGAAACATCAGGTAATTTATCAATGGACACGCATCACACAGCAATAAATGAGACCTGCTATAGAGAAAACACTATGGACACTCCCTCACGTTGTGACACACAGGCACACGTGTGAGATACGACGGTCCATCCGTAAGAGGATTGATGATCACGTACTACTCAGGTAAAAGGGCTTTAAGTGAACAGGGTTCCACATGGTTCACCTTTAACAAATTCCCCTGATGAACCAAGTTTAATATTATCTACATGCCTATAATGAAATTAAGCAGGTAGAGTCTCAATAAGGAAAAACTTATAACAGGCATTTGACAATTACGACTGCATATATTACATTCACTGTATTACCAACATTTAAGATACCAAAAACAACCATTCCATCCAATTACAGTTATCAAACAATCATAACATTATTTCTTAGCAAGAAACACGACAAAGTATAAACAAATCTTGACAAGCTGAACGAATTCTATAGATCAATCAAAGAACAACAAATTATTATTATTATTCTTATTATTAATTCGTAAATAAACAGTCGGCTGTTAAAGTCGACTTATAGAGTTCGATTATTACAAGAAATATGATCAAGACGATCAAATCAATGATTGATCAAGATGAATCAATCAATATTACAACGAATATCTCAAACTAAGTTTTGAGATAAAATAAATGATACGAATATATAAAAACTGATGAATGAATGTGTTAACCCTAAATTGGGTATCTTCTTCCTTTTATACTCCTTGACTTCAATCTTACACCGACCATCCCTCCACTTTATGCATTGTCCAGCTTTAGTCCCTCTAGTTCCAATAATATAAAACCTGCACAATTCCTTAACCCAGAAGTTAGTAATACTTTACAAAACCTATCCTAAGTTTATATTATTAGTTTTAACACCCTCCCTTAATATAAACTTAGGTTGAAAACAAATCAACCATATTCATTTTACTTAGTAAGAACTCATGTTGTCTTACACAAAGACTTTTGGTAAAAATGTCAGCAGTTTGATCATTAGTATCAATCTTAACAAGATCAAGTAAACCTGAAGCAACTTTTTCTCTAACAATATGAATATCAATTTCAATATGCTTTGTTCTTTCATGTAGAACTGGATTATTAGCAATCAAAACAGCAGATTTATTGTCACAAAACAAGGTTACAGGTAACAAATCTTTAACTTGTAAATCACTTAACACACTAAGAATCCATACTAACTCACAAGTTACAGTTGCCATGGCCCTATACTCTGCTTCAGAGGAGGACCTGGACACTGTGTTCTGCTTTTTACTCTTCCAGGATATTAAAGACTCACCCAAGAAAACACAAAATCCAGTAACTGACCTTCTTGAGGTCACACATTTTCCCCAGTCACTATCTACATAAGCAGATAAAGAAAAAGACTGGTCTTTCACAATATGAACACCTTTACCTGGATTTTTCTTCAAATACCTTAAAATCCTGAAGGCAAGCTTTAAATGTGAAACTTTAGGTGCATGCATATATTGACTTAAACACTGCACAGAATAACTAATATCTGGTCTGGTAATTGTTAGATAAATCAATTTCCCAATAATCTTTTGATACAAAGTTATGTTATCAATAAATGGATCAGAATCATCATTTCTATCATTGATAACAAGATTCATATCCATGGGAGTTTTCATAGGTTTAGAACCTAACATACCATACTCAAACAAAAGATCCATACAATACTTCCTTTGAGTTAAACAAACTCCTTTTGAAGTATCAATAACTTCAATACCCAAAAAATACTTTAACTTTCCCAAATCTTTAATTAAAAACTTGGTTTTCAAAAATTCTTTAACTTTTTCAACTTCTGAAATATCATTCCCAGTGATAACAATATCATCAACATATACAAGTAGAGCAATGAACAAACCTGAACCAGTCTTTGTAAAGAGTGAATAATCACTCTTACTTTGATCAAACCCATACTCTAAAAGAGCAGTAGTTAGCTTATGATTCCATTGTCTAGGAGCTTGTTTAAGTCCATAAAGAGACTTGACTAATTTACAAACTCTTTTATCATCTTTAGAGAAATAGCCAGGAGGTAAAGACATATAAACTTCTTCATACAAATCACCATATAAAAAAGCATTGTTAATGTCTAACTGAAATAAAGACCAACCATTTTGGACAGCCACATTAATAAGACATCTAACAGTTACCATTTTGACAACAGGAGAGAAAGTCTCTTCATAATCAATTCCTTCCTTTTGATTATATCCTTTTGCTACCAATCTAGCTTTATACCTCTCTATTTCACCTGAAGATTTGTATTTAACTTTATAAACCCATTTACACCCTATTGGTTCCCTTCCATCAGGAAGATCAGTAAGAACCCAGGTATCATTTCTATACAAAGCCTCCATTTCAAGATTCATTGCTTCAACCCAATTAGGATTTTTAGCAGCTTCATTATAAGTTTTAGGTTCAATATGTTTATTTATACTAGATAGAAAACAATAAACATCAGAACTCAGATTTGAATAATTAACAACCCTATCTATACCATACTTAACCTTACCATCAAGAACATAGTCATTTAAATTTCTAGGAACATTTGAAGTTCTATTAGACCTCCTAAGATTAGGTGTCTCCACTGGAATATTTTCATTTATGATCTCATGATCATTCAAATGAACTCCCTCAGAATTCACATTTTCACCCTCTCTTTGCAACATCTCATTGATGTTGTCATCAAAAGTTGCAGTACCTCCACTGTCATTGGCAGATTCAAAAGTACTACCAATGTCAATGGTGGCTCTGCCATCTCTTTCAGTTTTATTAAACAAGTTATCATCATAGGGTCCAGTGGATTCATCCCTCTCATCTAACCTGTCAAAAAAACTATTAATCTCTTCATTAGCAAAATTGTTTGTTCCCATCTTAAAAGGAAAAATATGTTCATAAAACTTTACATCTCTAGCATATAAGATAGTTTTGTTCTCTAAACTATAAAGTTTATATCCCTTCTTTGAGTTTGAATATCCAAGTAACACACACTGTTCAGCCCTTTTAGAAAACTTATCATCATTATTCAACATTGTTGCATAGCCTAAACACCCAAAATTTCTTAGATGAAACAAAGAAGGTTCAAAACCAAAGACCAACTCATAAGGAGTTCTTCCTTTCAACACAGAAGATGGTGTTCTGTTAATCAAATAAACAGCAGTATAAACACATTCAGTCCACATGCATAAAGGAACCCCTCCCTGGAAAAGAAGAGCCCTAGCCACATTTAACAAATGTCTATGCTTCCTTTCAGCAATCCCATTTTGTTGGGGAGTATAAGCACAAGAAGTTTGATGCAGAATTCCAAAACTTTTACACATATTTTCCATTTTTGAGTTAACAAATTCTGTTCCATTATCAGATCTAATAACTTTTACAACCTTTGCAAACTGAGTATTAATTAATTTTATAAAATTAGACACATTTTCAAACACTTCAGTTTTAGACTTTAACATATAGACCCAAACAGCTCTGGAAAAATCATCAACAATGGTCAAAAAATATTTATAACCTTCCTTACTAGGCTTTCTATAAGGTCCCCACACATCAAGATGAATTAAGTCACCAACACTTATAGTTTTATGATCACTTAAAGGGAAAGGTTCCCTTGTCTGTTTAGCTTTATGACAAGTATCACAAGGTACATTTTGATCAAATAATCCTATTTTAAGTTTATCTTTTAGCACATTTAACACTTTATATGAAGGATGCCCTAATCTAGAATGCCACATTTCAGCAGACACATGACAATTTGTCACATTATTTAAACATATATTATTTACACAAATCTTACCAGTATTTAACAAATATAATCCTCCATGAACTCTACCAGTCCCCAAACTTCTCATTGTTCTCAAATCCTGAATATAACAAGCATACTCAGTAAAACCAACAAACAACTTGCTATCTCTATTAGCCTTATGAACAGAAAACAAGTTGACATTATATTCTGGAACAACAAGAACATCAAACAAGGTTATATTTTCAGTAACTTTCAGATCTCCAATCTTAGTAATTAATGCAGAAGTTCCATTTGGATGATTCACAGTAAGATTTAGAGCAGAAACATCAACAACATTAATCATATTTTTATCAGAAGCACACATATGTTGATTTGCTCCAGAATCAATAATCCAATTTATTAAACTTATCAAATTATCAAGTTTCACATTGGAATTAAAAAAAGTTGAAGACATGAAAGCATTAAACAATGCACCTGCCATGTTAGCTTGAGCTTTTCCTTTTGAATCCTGATTCTCATTCAACAAGCTCATGAGTTTTGCAATTTGTTCATTAGTAAATGGAAAATTAGAAGTAACAGAATTATCAGGAGTAGCAGTTTTAGCACATTGTCCATTAATTTCAGTTTTATCATTCCAGTTACTTCTTTCATTTATCACATTATTTAAACATATATTATTTACACAAATCTTACCAGTATTTAACAAATATAATCCTCCATGAACTCTACCAGTCCCCAAACTTCTCATTGTTCTCAAATCCTGAATATAACAAGCATACTCAGTAAAACCAACAAACAACTTGCTATCTCTATTAGCCTTATGAACAGAAAACAAGTTGACATTATATTCTGGAACAACAAGAACATCAAACAAGGTTATATTTTCAGTAACTTTCAGATCTCCAATCTTAGTAATTAATGCAGAAGTTCCATTTGGATGATTCACAGTAAGATTTAGAGCAGAAACATCAACAACATTAATCATATTTTTATCAGAAGCACACATATGTTGATTTGCTCCAGAATCAATAATCCAATTTATTAAACTTATCAAATTATCAAGTTTCACATTGGAATTAAAAAAAGTTGAAGACATGAAAGCATTAAACAATGCACCTGCCATGTTAGCTTGAGCTTTTCCTTTTGAATCCTGATTCTCATTCAACAAGCTCATGAGTTTTGCAATTTGTTCATTAGTAAATGGAAAATTAGAAGTAACAGAATTATCAGGAGTAGCAGTTTTAGCACATTGTCCATTAATTTCAGTTTTATCATTCCAGTTACTTCTTTCATTTATCACATTATTACTAGTATAATTTCTATTCTGATAATTTGATCTTTTTTTATTAAAATCTGGATATCCAATCAGTTTGTAACATTTGTCAATAGTATGACCTTTTAAACCACAAGCAGGATTAGCACATACCAAATTTTCATTCCTGACAAACTTCTTTTTAGAATCATTAAACTTTGACACAAAAGCAGAATTAACAGGCTTAACATGATTCACAGAACTAGCACTCCTATGTGATTCTTCTCTAGACAACAGAGCATAAGCAGATTTCACATTAGGTAAAGGATCTTTTGTAAGAATAGTACTTCTAACAGTCATATAAACTTATCAAATTATCAAGTTTCACATTGGAATTAAAAAAAGTTGAAGACATGAAAGCATTAAACAATGCACCTGCCATGTTAGCTTGAGCTTTTCCTTTTGAATCCTGATTCTCATTCAACAAGCTCATGAGTTTTGCAATTTGTTCATTAGTAAATGGAAAATTAGAAGTAACAGAATTATCAGGAGTAGCAGTTTTAGCACATTGTCCATTAATTTCAGTTTTATCATTCCAGTTACTTCTTTCATTTATCACATTATTACTAGTATAATTTCTATTCTGATAATTTGATCTTTTTTTATTAAAATCTGGATATCCAATCAGTTTGTAACATTTGTCAATAGTATGACCTTTTAAACCACAAGCAGGATTAGCACATACCAAATTTTCATTCCTGACAAACTTCTTTTTAGAATCATTAAACTTTGACACAAAAGCAGAATTAACAGGCTTAACATGATTCACAGAACTAGCACTCCTATGTGATTCTTCTCTAGACAACAGAGCATAAGCAGATTTCACATTAGGTAAAGGATCTTTTGTAAGAATAGTACTTCTAACAGTCATATAAACTTATCAAATTATCAAGTTTCACATTGGAATTAAAAAAAGTTGAAGACATGAAAGCATTAAACAATGCACCTGCCATGTTAGCTTGAGCTTTTCCTTTTGAATCCTGATTCTCATTCAACAAGCTCATGAGTTTTGCAATTTGTTCATTAGTAAATGGAAAATTAGAAGTAACAGAATTATCAGGAGTAGCAGTTTTAGCACATTGTCCATTAATTTCAGTTTTATCATTCCAGTTACTTCTTTCATTTATCACATTATTACTAGTATAATTTCTATTCTGATAATTTGATCTTTTTTTATTAAAATCTGGATATCCAATCAGTTTGTAACATTTGTCAATAGTATGACCTTTTAAACCACAAGCAGGATTAGCACATACCAAATTTTCATTCCTGACAAACTTCTTTTTAGAATCATTAAACTTTGACACAAAAGCAGAATTAACAGGCTTAACATGATTCACAGAACTAGCACTCCTATGTGATTCTTCTCTAGACAACAGAGCATAAGCAGATTTCACATTAGGTAAAGGATCTTTTGTAAGAATAGTACTTCTAACAGTCATATAAACTTATCAAATTATCAAGTTTCACATTGGAATTAAAAAAAGTTGAAGACATGAAAGCATTAAACAATGCACCTGCCATGTTAGCTTGAGCTTTTCCTTTTGAATCCTGATTCTCATTCAACAAGCTCATGAGTTTTGCAATTTGTTCATTAGTAAATGGAAAATTAGAAGTAACAGAATTATCAGGAGTAGCAGTTTTAGCACATTGTCCATTAATTTCAGTTTTATCATTCCAGTTACTTCTTTCATTTATCACATTATTACTAGTATAATTTCTATTCTGATAATTTGATCTTTTTTTATTAAAATCTGGATATCCAATCAGTTTGTAACATTTGTCAATAGTATGACCTTTAAATCTTGACAAGCACATCCTGTATTTAATAACCAAGACACTTGGTTGTATAGACACACCTCTCCTCAAGCATAGTTCAGGCGGAAAACATCATCATACACATAAACGCTTCCTTGTGGTGTCAGCATCAAATGAAAGATCTGCACACAAAAATGAAAAGAATAAAAAAAAAAAAAAAAAAAAAAAAAAAAAAAAAAAAAAAAAAAAAAAAAAAAAAAAAAAAAAAAAAAAAAAAAAAAAAAAAAAAAAAAAAAAAAAAAAAAAAAAAAAAAAAAAAAAAAAAAAAAAAAAAAAAAAAAAAAAAAAAAAAAAAAAAAAAAAAAAAAAAAAAAAAAAAAAAAAAAAAAAAAAAAAAAAAAAAAAAAAAAAAAAAAAAAAAAAAAAAAAAAAAAAAAAAAAAAAAAAAAAAAAAAAAAAAAAAAAAAAAAAAAAAAAAAAAAAAAAAAAAGCAAATAATTCACACAAAAAAAAAATAAAGACAAAGAGAAGAAGATAACAAACAGAGCTATCGGCTGGAAAACAGGAACCCTAATCTTCTTCTTGATTCACTTAGTCAAGAAGAAGTGGATCTGAAAAGATAAGCAGCGGAATCAATCGGATCGTAAATCAGAAAACCCTAAAAATTAGGGTTTCTTAGATCTGGGTTTCGAAATCGAAATACGCCCAAAATCTATGAACACCAAAAACAAACATCACCAACCAGAGTAACCTGGCTCTGATACCATGAACGAATTCTAAAGATCAATCAAAGAACAACAAATTATTATTATTATTCTTATTATTAATTCGTAAATAAACAGTCGGCTGTTAAAGTCGACTTATAGAGTTCGATTATTACAAGAAATATGATCAAGACGATCAAATCAATGATTGATCAAGATGAATCAATCAATATTACAACGAATATCTCAAACTAAGTTTTGAGATAAAATAAATGATACGAATATATAAAAACTGATGAATGAATGTGTTAACCCTAAATTGGGTATCTTCTTCCTTTTATACTCCTTGACTTCAATCTTACACCGACCATCCCTCCACTTTATGCATTGTCCAGCTTTAGTCCCTCTAGTTCCAATAATATAAAACCTGCACAATTCCTTAACCCAGAAGTTAGTAATACTTTACAAAACCTATCCTAAGTTTATATTATTAGTTTTAACACCCTCCCTTAATATAAACTTAGGCTGTATAGACACACTTCTCCGACCATGTTAGTGTTTTCATTTTTTAAAATCGAGAACATTTAATACAAGAACTTCTAGAGGAAACCGTTTTCATGTACACTTCAACAGCAACATACACAGTCTCATTACTAAAGTTCTGAATCTTACCTTGTGATGCTTTAACTTCCATAACATCTGCGACAGCTTCCTCCTTGCAAAACAGCTCCAACTCTCTAACATATTCATTCCGTTTCTTGGGGAGACGGGGTGTCTTTTTGAACATGGAATCGGATATGAGTTGACAAATATCAGATCCACGCTCAACGTCTAGAAAGCGGCCGTTGTCATCGTGATTGCTTATGTTAAAAAACAAATAAAGCTCATTCCTCCCTTGTCGGTAATAACTGTCATAAATCTCATCCTCATCATCCTTGTCTTCGGGGGTGTCACCTAGATAGAAGTGGACAACATCAACAGCTATACCTGTCTCTCTATACATCTTTCCAATTTCTTTAGCATATTCACTAGTCAGATCTGTAAGACTGGCAACAAAGAAACAGACATGATTAATTAGCAAACATGTTTATCTAAACATATACATCTAATATAAACTAGAAAGGGGTGATTTTTTTTTCCCTTTAGTTTATAGTGGATAACCAATAGTTCAGAATCAGTGGTGATGGAAAGTTCCTATTTGATAAGGGAGTGGGGAGTGTATCTCTTCCCCTCACCACCTTTTTACATTCTCTCTCCTCCTATCCCCTCCCCTCTCTCATGCAAGGAATGTCCCTCCCTTCCCATCTCCTCTCTCATACAAGGAATACCCCTCCCCTCCCTTCACCACCATTTCATCATGTCATTCAATCCTTACAAAGTCAAGAGATAGAGAGACTGCCATCACCTCTCTTCTCCCCTCATCACGGTATCCATTGTAAGAGGATTGGTGCTCACCTCCCCTCATCACGGTATCTCTCCCCTCATCGACCCACTCCCCACTCCCTAATAGCTGCCATTTACTCAAGTAGAGATTCAAGTTTTTTGAATCAGGATGATTTTTTTCTTTTCTAAAAAATCGATTACAAAAATTTTTTACGCTGATTTCAAACTTTTTTAGAGAGTGACGCTGGTTATTTTTTCATCAAAGTAACGAACAAAGTTTTTTCCACTAAAGGACTACTATTATACTAGGAATTTCTAAGTGTGGGTAGAAAAGCAACTAAAATCGTGTGCACTCAAAACTAGTAAATACAACAAAGAGCGAAAGATATTGTTAAAACAACATCAAAAGAAGTTTAGGCTTTTTATCATTAAATCTGGCCATAATAATAAGATTAAAAGAAATACGAGTAGATAATTATGTAGGGACACACGATAAACAATAATAAGATTAAAAGAAATACGAGTAGATAATTATGTAGGGACACACGATAAACAAATAATAAGAATTACATACCCTCCAATGATAAGAAGAATTCTTGCTTTTCTATCCGGGCGTTCCAATGCCGGTAGAAGAGGAAAGCAGGCATGTGATAACGCATGTACAAGTTCCAACTCAGAGTCAGAATGGCAGGGATATATTTCTGAGAAAGAGGCACGGTTAATAAAAGAAAAAAAATCCTACATTACATATATATATGTGTGTGTGTGTTCGTGTGTGTAACTAATTAATTAAAAAGAAGCCAACTTTGGAGGGAATCATGGATTTGTGTAAGAGATCTAGTAGGACGAAGCAAATTAGGATAATGGGATGAACCCAATGTGTATAAGCCCACAACAGTATCTTGATGTTCCTGTAACAATAACAAAACATATAAAAATTACGTACAGCAAATTTAGTTTGGCAATAATGCATAATAGCATCACACTGAGTCAGAAATTTCTTTTGAGACGACATCCAATGAGAATTGTCAACACAGATGACTATAACCTGAAATATATGTTTTCGATTTGAAACTGATTAATTATAAAGAAAAAAAATCCTACATTACATATATATATGTGTGTGTGTGTAACTAATTAATTAAAAAGAAGCCAACTTTGGAGGGAATCATGGATTTGTGTAAGAGATCTAGTAGGACGAAGCAAATTAGGATAATGGGATGAACCCAATGTGTATAAGCCCACAACAGTATCTTGATGTTCCTGTAACAATAACAAAACATATAAAATTAATTCCTATTCTTATCAGTCATTAATAAATAAAATGCATAAAACATATCGACACAATCATCAGTTTTATTATATAATGTAAAAAACTTCTCAACATGGGCATAAAAATTACGTACAGCAAATTTAGTTTGGCAATAATGCATAATAGCATCACACTGAGTCAGAAATTTCTTTTGAGACGACATCCAATGAGAATTGTCAACACAGATGACTATAACCTGAAATATATGTTTTCGATTTGAAACTGATTAATTATAAAGAAAAAAAGAAGATGAACGGAAATAGATAAACAAATAGATAGAAAAAAAAAAAAAAAAAAAAAAAAAAAAAAAAAAAAAAAAAAAAAAAAAAAAAAAAAAAAAAAAAAAAAAAAAAAAAAAAATATAAAAACAGTTATACCAAACAGCTGATTTAAAAAACATTCAAAAAAAAAATCACCAAACAATCATCATCTAAAACAGATCAATCAAACAATAACTAACAGGATGGTGAGAATTAAAGTTAAAAAAAATAAATTAGGATAATGGGATGAACCCAATGTGTATAAGCCCACAACAGTATCTTGATGTTCCTGTAACAATAACAAAACATATAAAATTAATTCCTATTCTTATCAGTCATTAATAAATAAAATGCATAAAACATATCGACACAATCATCAGTTTTATTATATAATGTAAAAAACTTCTCAACATGGGCATAAAAATTACGTACAGCAAATTTAGTTTGGCAATAATGCATAATAGCATCACACTGAGTCAGAAATTTCTTTTGAGACGACATCCAATGAGAATTGTCAACACAGATGACTATAACCTGAAATATATGTTTTCGATTTGAAACTGATTAATTATAAAGAAAAAAAGAAGATGAACGGAAATAGATAAACAAATAGATAGAAACCTCGGCAACTGCACCCGCCATGAGTATGATGATTCTTCAAGGTGCCTGAAGATTATATATATAGGAAAACAGTTATACCAAACAGCTGATTTAAAAAACATTCAAAAAAAAAATCACCAAACAAAAACATATAAAATTAATTCCTATTCTTATCAGTCATTAATAAATAAAATGCATAAAACATATCGACACAATCATCAGTTTTATTATATAATGTAAAAAACTTCTCAACATGGGCATAAAAATTACGTACAGCAAATTTAGTTTGGCAATAATGCATAATAGCATCACACTGAGTCAGAAATTTCTTTTGAGACGACATCCAATGAGAATTGTCAACACAGATGACTATAACCTGAAATATATGTTTTCGATTTGAAACTGATTAATTATAAAGAAAAAAAGAAGATGAACGGAAATAGATAAGGCACGGTTAATAAAAGAAAAAAAATCCTACATTACATATATATATGTGTGTGTGTGTAACTAATTAATTAAAAAGAAGCCAACTTTGGAGGGAATCATGGATTTGTGTAAGAGATCTAGTAGGACGAAGCAAATTAGGATAATGGGATGAACCCAATGTGTATAAGCCCACAACAGTATCTTGATGTTCCTGTAACAATAACAAAACATATAAAATTAATTCCTATTCTTATCAGTCATTAATAAATAAAATGCATAAAACATATCGACACAATCATCAGTTTTATTATATAATGTAAAAAACTTCTCAACATGGGCATAAAAATTACGTACAGCAAATTTAGTTTGGCAATAATGCATAATAGCATCACACTGAGTCAGAAATTTCTTTTGAGACGACATCCAATGAGAATTGTCAACACAGATGACTATAACCTGAAATATATGTTTTCGATTTGAAACTGATTAATTATAAAGAAAAAAAGAAGATGAACGGAAATAGATAAACAAATAGATAGAAACCTCGGCAACTGCACCCGCCATGAGGTTCGTTATGACTTTTTCTTCAACAACAAAATATATGAACACATTAGTTCATCTTGAAGATCTTAAGCCAACACATGTTAACCATCATTTATGACTCTGTGTTGTGCATGTATGGACTGTTTCGGAGTGGAACAACCCGAAGAAAATCAAAACGTTCGAGATGGTCTTTGTTGATGAATTGGTATGTATTCTTAAAATTATATAGTTTACACTTTTAAAATATAAGAAACTGTAAATTTTTTATTTAATTAAGGGAAGGGAGGAAGTGAAGCCGTGAAGGGCGATCTTATATTTTTAGTAAGGGGGAGAGGAGTGGTCGATGGCATGGTGGCGGCATGGCCAACCCGCCGAACAAACACCGGCGCCATCAAAACGGCATCCCGGCGGCATGGAGGTCGACGGGCTAAAAGCCCTGCGAGGCATGGAGCATTTGACCGTTGGGGGAGCGTGCGAGGTGGGGTCCAAGTGCACTTTTTGACCGTTTGAACCCAATTAAAAAAAAATAAAAATTCCTACCTCTTTATCTATAAATACACATCATTTTTAACCAAAAAAATCACCAAACAAAAACATATCTTCACACTTTCACAAAAAAAAACACCACATTACTAAAAAATGGATTCCTCTTCCTCATCTTCTTCATTTTGAAGATACCGGTACCTCTTCCGACACTCGTAGATATATTGATCGAGACCGAGAAGAAATATTTAAGTTTGTATTAAAAAAAGAAAAATTGTTTGATTAAATTAAATGAAAAAGAAAAAAAAAAATTTGGGAGGGATGAGAAGGTCATGAATGCCATTGAAAATGGTTGGGAGGGATGGTTGGGAGGGTTGAAAAAGAAAATTGAGTTGGAGGTATTTGATTGGTGGGATTTGGGAGGGATGAAATTTTGGAAGGCATGACTCCTCTCCCCCTAAGGTATATATTTGTATTTAGGTTGATCAGATGGTTAGTTTGTTTCTAGGTTTTGGTTTATTTTTAATTTTTAATAATTTTAAGCTTTCAAGTTTTTATTAGAGCTCAAGTTTATAACTAAAACATTTCATTATTATTTGATTATATTCCCACGTAATACGTGAGAGAAATATATTAAATTTTCGAAAAGACATGTTAAAAATACGATGTTATAATATTAAAAAAAAAATTCTTGTACCAAAGATGGTTAGTAGGATATGACGGTGTAAAGTTAATTAAAGATACTACTTGTTGAAAAATAACGATATTATTATTTAACAATGATTTTTAGTCTATATATTTCCTACTTCCTAGGATACATGTGTTATATATTTATATAGACATAAAATTAAATAGAGATAAAACCTTTCTATTAAGTGTAATAATAAAGTTCTGAAAAAGCATTTTATCTTGTAAATATATGTAAAATCAAATATCAAACTACTAACTTGCCAATGAAGATCAGCCCAACTGATCAGAGGCACTCCCGGTTTTACCCAATATCTTGAGTTCGATCCTTAGGAATGACAAACCTTGGAGTTTTCCCCTCTGAATAATTGTAACGGCTCATGGTCAACATCTCATTGTCTAGGGTACGTGCAAAGCTTCACCATTATACGGTGAGGTTTCTCTAATGTCGTATACCGACCGAATGTTCGGAAAAAATCAAACTACTAACTTTAAACTACCATATGTTTTTTATTTATTTTGAAATGTATAAATTATTAGCAAATTTTGGGTGTAAACTACAATATTTATCTATCTATTAAAGCAATGATTATGCTACAATGGTCAAGATCAATATAAACTACTTCATATCTCCCAAAATAATTGTCTATACTATTAAAAATGACAGATGTTTATAGATATACTAGTCAAATATCCGCGCGCACAAATCATAAAATCATATCAATTTGGAAAATTTACGAAAAGGAGACAAACAACAAAATCCAATTACACCGAGTGCATCAATCTGCCAGAAACTAATAACTAAACAATTTTAAGGAAATATCAGCACATATATATCAATGTTTATAAAAATATCTAAAACTTCAAACCACATGTTCTGTTAAGATACTCAATAAGATTTAGTGCAAACTAATTTTTGTTCTTTGATCAAACGAATTCCATACGAACCCATACCCCAAATCCAACCTGGGGACTTAAAATTAATCCTTTTAATTGCACTTTCATCACCTTTAATCATCCTATTAATCCCTTAATCCCTTACATCATAAATCAACCATTTAATCACCCGAATAACATGAAATTGGTGAACGTTTAATCAAATAACCCAACCCAAACCCTTATGGCCTGGATTAAGACTAATATAGGATTCACACAATCAGATCTCAGAAGAAGAACACCTATATTACCTGTATTAGGTGACAAAGATCCAAGATCTAAGCAATACACGATCGATTTGGCTCCAAAACGAATAGATCTAGCGAGAAACTTGAGAGGGAAAGGAGGGGATCGGCTAGGGCTTTGTTTAGGGGAATAAAATCTGCAAATGCCAACCTAATGACACCCCTTAACTCCCTAAACCCGTTTTTAACTTTCCTTCTATGTCAAAACTAGCCCCTAAGCTTCCTAATCCTTCATTATTGGTCACAAACTACTTTATTGACCATACACATCATTAATCCTTCATTAAATGTCACTACATAGACATTAATCTTCATATTACACACATTTATACTACATTAACATTTAGGCTTACAAGCCTCACACATAACACACATTAACTACATATAAGCATTAAATCTAAAATAGACTTAACGACACACACAATATTGACTTAACGGCATTAGTCAACTAATAAAGAAAAGTTTGGGATGTTACAGTGGAAAGTTCCTATTTGATAATAGTTGCCATCTACTCAAGTAGAGATTCAAGTTTTTTGAATCAGCATGATTTTTTTCCTTTCTAAATAATCGATTACAAATTTTTTTTAGAGATGGTAATTTTTTCATCAAAGTAAGGAACAAAGTTTTTTCCACTAAAGGACTACTATTATACTAGGAATTTCTAAGGGCGCGTTTGGTTCACAGAATGTTTTTGTAAGGAATGGAATCTGTCAAAGGAATTAGATTCTGAAGGAATGGAATTTGATGGAATGTTTTTTATTTTCTTACAATTCAAGAGAATGAAGGAATGAAATTCCATCCAATAACCCCAAGGAATGGAGATTCCATCAAATGATGGAATGTTTACATTCCAATGGAATGAAATTCCATCATCTTTTGACAACCAAACGTACTATGAAATGGAATTCAATTCCAATTCCACCAGATTCCATCAGAATCTGTGAACCAAACGCGCCCTAAGTGTGGGTAGAAAAGCAACTAAAATCGTGTGCACTCAAAACTAGTAAATACAACAAAGAGCGAAAGATATTGTTAAAACAACATCAAAAGAAGTTTAGGCTTTTTATCATTAAATCTGGCCATAATAATAAGATTAAAAGAAATACGAGTAGATAATTATGTAGGGACACACGATAAACAAATAATAAGAATTACATACCCTCCAATGATAAGAAGAATTCTTGCTTTTCTATCCGGGCGTTCCAATGCCGGTAGAAGAGGAAAGCAGGCATGTGATAACGCATGTACAAGATCCAACTCACCTTCCCAATCGCAGGGATATATTTCTGAGAAAGAGGCACGGTTAATAAAACGAAAAAAATCCTACATTACACATATATATAATATATATAGGGAAAAGTAAATATAAGGCTGTCTGGTGCCTAAATTTTTTTAATATTTTTTGATTAATGAATAAATGTTGGCCCCATGAATTTTATGGATTAAAAAAACAATATGTGTGTGTGTTCGTGTGTGTAACTAATTAATTAAAAAGAAGCCAACTTTGGAGGGAATCATGGATTTGTGTAAGAGATCTAGTAGGACGAAGCAAATTAGGATAATGGGATGAACCCAATGTGTATAAGCCCACAACAGTATCTTGATGTTCCTGTAACAATAACAAAACATATAAAATTAATTCCTATTCTTATCAGTCATTAATAAATAAAATGCATAAAACATATCGACACAATCATCAGTTTTATTATATAATGTAAAAAACTTCTCAACATTGGGCATAAAAATTACGTACAGCAAATTTAGTTTGGCAATAATGCATAATAGCATCACACTGAGTCAGAAATTTCTTTTGAGACGACATCCAATGAGAATTGTCAACACAGATGACTATAACCTGAAATATATGTTTTCGATTTGAAACTGATTAATTATAAAGAAAAAAAGAAGATGAACGGAAATAGATAAACAAATAGATAGAAACCTCGGCAACTGCACCCGCCATGAGTATGATGATTCTTCAAGGTGCCTATAAACAATAAAACAGAACACATCAATCAAACAAAAAATAAACTTTGTTGCAAGCTTTTTGAAACTGATGTGTAAAATCGAGTTTAAAAATTTATAAACTAGAAATACCTAATTATCGACTACTACACACTTATGGGCAGTGGACCCAACCGTATATAGTATAGAATAAAGGTAAGACCAGGTCGAACACAGGGACTATTTATTAGAAACTAGCGAGTTTAATGCAGTTCAAAAGATTAGATTTAAGGACTCCCGTCACCTTGGTTTTTGAAAAGAAGTTAGCAAAGATTAAAATTAGCAATTCCGAAGAATTCAATTGAAAAGAGATTGTTGTAAACAATAATATTAAAAAGTCATCTACTTCGAATCCATGACACTACAAATTCAGGTTGCACTTAATTGAAGAACCAATTCAAATATGTTGATTAATAACCGAGAACTAAACAAAGACTCACCCCGTACCCGTCAAGTTCGTTACTTTATTCAATTCCCTTAATTAACTAGTTCCATTACTAAGACCGGTACCCCGAGACGCCTTTTATAACTTTCCTAGTCAACTAATTGTTTTGGTTATTTAGATAACAATTGTGTCTATTGATTGTACCCAACCATTAACCCGTTAACTCTTATTAACTATTAATTACTTTCTACCGTACCCGTCATAGAAACAATCGCTTCTAACCAAGCAATCAAAATAACTTCTACACAACCTAAGTTACCACTAAGATCATGCAAAAACTATCCGCAATCAAGAGTTAAATAACAAAGAATTAATAAGCTAAGATCTCGACACAACGTTAAATCAAATCAACTTACAATTATAAAAATAGTGCAACCATTATTTAATTGTATTACTTCATTTCAGTAGATGATTAAAGATTTAGCTACTCATGGCAAAATAAATAAAACTAACAATTATCAAACAATTAGAATCCATAATAATAATTGTAGAGTAATATAATCTCACAATAAACAACTAATAATAAAAGTAAAAGGTATAAGAATTGAACGAGAATTGGACTTGCTGCGATGATGTAATTTAACGAAAACAAAACCTTGCGGCTGCTCTGTTCCCTCGTACACCAAAACACTCACAAAACTAAGCACCTCAAAATTAATTGTCCAATTGATTTACTTGTACTCCTTTTTGCGGCTCCTCCCCACGCCCTCCTCTCGAGACACCTCCTCTCTTAATTAATTCGTAACCCCCTACTAACCGACCACTTCCTCTTTAATTCTCTCCTTCTAATTCGACTATTATATATGTTTCTCATGAATTGATGTCCAAGTTGGACTTTTTCTCTCGGCAAACTGTCTTGGGCTTATTTTCTTGTACTAGCCCACGTACATATGTATTTAGAAAAGCCCATCATGAAATTAAATACCAACTTTTGACCGTGCCTTTGAATTCTTCATCCGTATGAATTCTTTGTCTAACTCTCCATATTAAGTCAAAAATGTTGACTTGCAATATGTTGATCCAAATCTCTGCCAACATAATTAAACAACCAAATCATGTATAGAGAGTTATTTCTTGCAAGCTTTCTCTTTTGACTACTTTTCAACCCATATTCATCATGATTATTATATAGACCTATAATTGAATAAAATCACAATATAAGTATCAAAGTCCATAAGAATAATCATAATTCAAATATAAAAATAATAATATCGCATAAAATAAATATGTCTAACATAGGCGATATCAAAAACCGAACCAACGAATTAAAAGGTTACAGAGTGAAAAGGGGAATATATACAAGAGCCCTAGCCCAGCCCAAGAAGGGAGGCCCACTCGGCTACTATTGTGGAAAAAGAAGGGAGGGAGGGAGTGATCGTAATTTGAAGACATTAACGATTTCACAACTGGAAATAACTCCTTCAAAGCCGACGCCATCAAACCGACCAGCAACCTGAAAATTAAGAGTATCAAAAAATTATCATATTATCCAATTTAGAATTAGATACACGTAGTACTAATACAGTTTTGTTTATGCCTATTCATATTAACATTGTCCACATCGCTTTCTTACAATAGGTAGTTGGGTACTGTTTTTGTTTTTTCTTTTTTATTCATATAATCATACTAGAATTGTATATAAGATTAAAGAAAAAAAGAAAGAGTAATAATAATAATTTAAAGATGATGATTTCATGCAGAATCAATCATGATCAGAAGGTTTAACATAAACTCATATCTTAGGGTTTTTTTTTTGTATACAAGACTAATTAATGCCATATCATATTTGTAACATTCGTTAAATTTTAAAAACCATTACCAAATTGGTCTAGTGTCACCCTACCTGGTTAAAGATATTTTCGGTTTTACCTAAAATCTTGAGTTCGATCCTCCTGGATGATAAGTCTTTAGGGTTTTTCCTTCTAAATACTTGTAACGGTCCATGGTCAACTTCTTGTTGTCTAGGGCACGTGCAAGACTTCACCATTATATCTTAAGATATTTCCTGATGTTTTATTCTGATCGAATGTTTTGAAAAAAGAAAAATTGGTCTAGTGACAAGAGTTACTCTCGGATTCTTTGTACACAAACAAATTAAACTCGGTTACTATTAGTTGCTTAGATAAAGAAGAAAGCCCTTCGGGAGCTATTCTTTCCCTGATATTGGCAGGACTTACTAGCCCCTAGCTGTTTCAATGATAGGAGCAGATGCTTGAAGAGGGACATCCGTGCTAAGAAGAAGGGACTGCAGCCCCAAGGTGTAGCATCAGTTCCAGACAACCGCTCGGGTTTTTCCTTCTAAATACTTGTAACGGTCCATGGTCAACTTTTTGTTGTCTAGGGTACGTGCAAGATTTCACCATTATATCTTAAGGTATTTCCTGATGTTTTATTCTGATCGAATGTTTTGAAAAAAGAAAAATTGGTCTAGTGACAAGAGTTACTCTCGGATTCTTTGTACACAAACAAATTAAACTCGGTTAGATGGACACAAGGAGTCAAATATACCTCGTCATCCAGATATAACCTTAACCTTAACCAAGGAAAAACTTAAAATATTCAATAATAAATTAAGATGATGATCAATAGTATTATATATATACTAGCACGGTACCTGCGCAATGCGGCGGTGGTTGTGGCGGCAACAGTGTGGTGGTGGGGGCGACTGTTGGCGGTGGAGAAATAAGTAAGTGTGACTATCAGTAAAAAAAAAATTACTCTTGGTCCCACCAAAAATGTCTTATTTAATTTTCAAAGTCTTTCATTTATAAATATTAACCTTAAATATTTTGATTTTTTTAACATAATATTTGATTAAAACAGAAGACTTGACAAGTCAAAACTGAGCCTTTAATATGAGACGGTCAAAGTTGAAAATTTATACTTTCATATTTGATAAAAATGTCATATTTTAAATTTTTAAAGTCTTCATATACTTTATATAAATATTATACAGACAAAAAAAAAAAAACATAAAACTTGAGAAGTCAAAGTTGAATATTTAATATAATACCGATAAAGTAACTAGTTTAGGTTAAGTTACAAAATACGATCTATCAAAATCATTGATACTGTATGTTAGTATCATTCTAGAATAATATGGCCCATGACTTCAAATAAAAACTAGTACTAATTATAAAATAACATATTTTAAGAAAGAAATCAAGATTAGGTTGCTTTTTGTATAATAATCCATTTTAATATTAAAAAACATGAATTGAACCGGCTAAATCCGGCTGTCATGTAATGCCAACAACTTTGTTCACCGTTTACGTACAACCACTTAGAAACGATCCTCTTAATTTTACTTGGTGTCAAAAATATAACTATAACATCAAAATATATGGAAAAAAAAGAAGGTAAATGGGTGGAACCCCGAGGTCCCATGTACCATTTTTGATACCCAGAGCGTATACCGTATAAAACTCATGCCCGATAAGTCACCATCCTCACACATGGGATCACAAGATATAGTTTATCCACTTGCCTTTGACAAGTTTTGAACCTGTGACCTCTAGCCTTCATCTGTGGGCCCATGTGGTCACATGATGACGGTATTACTGGGGCACCCCATTAGTTATTACTATAACATTATATATTCAAATTAAAATATATTAACAATATAACTTTTTTTTTTGATATTGTTAATGCTAACTCAAATATATGTTTTTGATATTAGAAAAAAACCAAATTAAAATACGCTTAACATTTATATTATTTAACAAAGACAAACGATTTTAACTGTATTCAATTTATCTTTAAAGTGTATAAATTCATGGTGTGCTTTTGATATAAAAGATACAAGTTTTTTATGCATGTTAATGACATTTCTTAGGGCTTTCATTAGAATATATATTTTTTCTTTTTTTCCTAAACATAAAATAGTTTATGTTAAAAAAAGTTAATTAATATAGAATACGATACATTGATTAGTTAAAAAAAAAAAACGGTTAAGAATAAGTCTATGGGTTATATAAAGGAACATAAAGAAAATTAAACACCCCTACAAACTCCAAACACACATATATACACCCTGCAGGCTCAATTTTATTTCCTCCGGTAGACACTCTTCTGATCACACCAGAAAAAAAATGACGGTATACAACGCCGGCGACTCCAAAGGCGGAGCGAGATACGTTGCCATGAAGCACGTATTCCCTGTAGAAGATTACCAAGAGAAAATATCAAGACGACTCGTTGAAGCTGCACATGCTGATGATCAGAAAACAGCATTTGAGTGCTTGGCAGATCCTTTTGTCGATGTTAACTTTGTTGGGACCGTGTGTTTGAGTTCTAAGAAGTCGGAAATCATGTTACATGATGAGTCTCCTAGTGAGGTTCTGATCGAGTTTGAAGAGTTTAATACGGATGTTACTGCTCTCTTTTTGGCTGCCCATGCTGGAAATGTGTCACTAGTTAGAAAGCTCCTGGTAATATATATACATGATCGATTTTTGCTCTGCTTTTTATACAAGAAATAAGCTAGTTATTAATGAAATAAGACTATAAGAGGCCAGTTTGGATTATCTTATTTATTTCAAAAAGCAACAAGCAGATAAACATTTTCAAAAAATGTCATTGTACAAGCCAAAATTTTAGTAATTGAAATATTTTATGATCTGGTCCTGTACTACTCCGTACTGTTTTTGTAGTTTAATCATGGTTTGATTTTGGAAAAATAACTAGAGACACTTGAGTTAGGTGTTTTATTTGGATTATGTAAGTGAGGGTGTCTAAATTTGAAATTTGAATTATTGGTCAAATTCAAGGAGTTAATGCTCAAATTAAATGATAAATCATATCATCTCATTGTTCAGTTATCAATTTAATTAACAGTTTGAAACTTTTGACTAAAATTTAATTAACAATTTGAACCTTTTAAAATGTTGGTGCTAAATTGTAGAGTGTTGGAGCAAATGTAAACAAGAAATTGTTCCGTGGCTACGCGACCACAGCAGCAGCTAGGGGAAACCATGTTGAGATACTAGAGTTATTGCTTGAAGGTGGAGCTTCTCAGATCGCGTGTGAGGAGGCTCTGCTTGAATCTAGCCAACTCGGTTTAGCCAGACCGGCTAAATCTCTAATGGCATCCGAGCTCATTCGACCTAATATTGCAGTTCACGCTTTAGTCAATGCATCGTGCAGAGGATTTGTTGATGTTGTCGACACACTTATAAAGGTACATATTGAAACCAATATTAATGTTTATTAGGATGTTTGATGAAGTACTATACATTAACAAGTTTGGCCTTTAACTTCTAAAAACGACTTGCATATATTTCTATGCTTGATGGTAGTGTGGAGTAGACATGAATGGAACAGCCCGACTTTTGCTTCGGTCATCCAAGCCCTTTTTACATGCAAACGTTAGTTGTAATGCCCTTGTTGCTGCCACAGTTAATAGGCATATCTCCGTTGTTCGGCTTCTTCTACAGGTAATGTTCTATAATCTATATGCATTTTCACAGGACTTGGTGTATTACAAACCCAGAGGTGACAAAATGGGTGGGTCGGATAACATGTCAAAAGAAGTATTATTTGTGGATACAGGTCACAATGGGCTGAAACACTTGTTGTTCAGACTTCTTCAAAAAAAATTATATGTCAAGTTCAGTTACAATTTACAAAGGTGTATATTGCAATAATAGTATAGATTTGAATAAAGTGATTCCTAAGTAATGCTAATAATGTGACTGTTTGACCCTATGACTTTTTTATGACACTGTGGGTAAATCTCAACTTGTTTGACCAATTTGATTGTTTTTTTCTAATCACTTTTATTCATCTGACCCATTAAAGATGAAAGTAATCAAAATGAACCGTTCAAAAGTAAAAAGGCTGAAATTGCCTCCTCTGCTTGAACCATTAGTTAAAACCTATAAGAGCTACTTTACAATTTACACTAACGTGAAATGTTGTTTTTTTTACTAGGCTGGTGCAAGAACAGACAGCAAGGTTAGCCTAGGAGCATGGTCATGGGATATGACCACAGGAGAAGAATTCCGAGTAGGTGCTGGACTAGCCGAGCCATACGATGTAACATGGTGTGCTGTTGAGTATTTTGAAGAAACGGGCACAATTTTGAACATGCTTCTTCAATACATCTCCCCAAATGTTTCTCATTTCGGCAGAACAATTATCCACCATGCCATCCTTTGTGGAAACCTAAAAGCAGTTGAGGTTTTGTTAAAGTCCGGTGCTGACCCCGAGCTTCTGATTCAAACCACCCAAGGGAATGGGTTTCGGTTAATTCATTTGGCTGCACGATTAGGTTATTATGGTGTGCTGAATCACCTAGTTAACGTGCGTTGTAAGCTTGACTCGAAAACAGAATCAGGGGAAACTGCATTGATGATTTGTGCAAGGCATAAACATGTCGACTGTCTTAAGCTTCTAGCTGAGTCTGGTGCTGATTTCGGTTTGGTTAATACTGCTAACCAGTGTGTTCAGTCGGTTGCTAGTTCAGTTGGATGGACACTTGGGTTAAGACAAGCTATTTTAGACGTGGTTCGAACTGGGAAGGTTCTTTTTTCAAGTGACAATTCAATATTTTCAACTTTGATGTTTGTTACACGAGTAAATGATATTGAATCTTTGAAAAAGATTGTTGATAAACCGGGATTAGTTGACCTTGATGAACAAGATGAAAACGGGTACTCTGCTGTTATGGTTGCTGCTATAAACGGTCATGTGGAGGCCTTTCGGCTGCTGGTTTATGCTGGGGCCAATGTTAACCTTCAAAACAAGTATAACGAAACCGCAATTTGTTTATCAGGAGCAAATGTAGATTGTGGTACCTTTGAGAAAGTTTTACAAGAATATGCACTTACTAAAGGTACCCCTACCTCATGTAACAATACATTTTACACCCTCCATCGTGCGGTATTGAAAGGTAATTTCGATGCTGTACAGACGTTAACAAATGGTGAAAATGACGTAAACGCCCCTGACGGTGACGGATACACGCCACTTATGTTAGCCGCACGAGAAGGCCATGGGAAAATATGTGAGCTTTTGATCTCAAAAGGGGCCATATGTGACATTGAGAATGCAAGGCACGAAACGGCCCTGAAGTTATCGCGCATACACTCTGTCGGAAATGATGCTGAAGGAGTCTTATTAGACCATTTGGCTCGTGGGCTTGTGTTAAATGGGGGTCGGGTAAAGAAGCATTGTAAAGCGGGTAAAGGGTGCCCACATAACAAAAGGTTAGTTATGGTTGAAGGGAGTGGGTTATTGAGGTGGGGGAAATCGAGTAGGCGGAACGTGGTGTGTAAATGGGCCGAGGTGGGCCCAAGCTCTTCGTTTAGGTGGAACCGGAGGAAGAAAAACGACTGTGAAGAGGCTGGCTTGTTTCGGGTGGTTACTACGAAGAATAAGGAAGTACATTTTGTGTGTGAGGGTGGTGTTGAGATGGCCGAGTTATGGGTTAGGGGGATAAAAATTGTGACACGAGAAGCTATCTTTGGGAAGTGATTTACTACGAGCAGAGATGGAGTCAGGATTGATGATTAGCAGGTCATTAAAATATAGCATAAGATATCAAAAGATGTATATTATTGAACTTACAGTACTGTAACAACCGTGACTTTTGACCCGTTGACTATTTGTGCAATTTGGCTAACAATTTAGTTAGTAATATAAATTTAAGTCTTTTGGGGTTCATTTAAGTGCAATGTGTACATATAGATCGATTTGTCGTGTAATTTGGGACTTATGCGCTAGTCGAGTTCATTAGTCGTGCTAATCGATGTTTACAAATTAAAAACAACTAAATGTAAATGACTTTTGTAAATCAAGGTAGAGACTTGGGAGAATAAGCGAGTTTTAGCGAAACGTTAAGTTAAAGTATGTTTGTGAGTTCGTTTTGGCATTTAAAAGGTTAACGTTTAGCTATTTGTCGAACTTAGCGGAGCGGGAGCCTACCCTTTTGGAGTCTAGGCCGGCCCCCTTCCAACCCATCCTCACACCCACCCATTCCTTCTCTTACCTTATCTTTTCTTTCTTTCTTTCTTCTTCAAGAACAAAGCACACACACACAAATGTCTTTCTCTCTCTCTCTAAGATTCTTACACCAAGATTATGGTTTCAAGTTAGATTAGTGCTAGAAACATCATCTATTTCATCTCCTTTGCATCATATCAAGATTTGGGTCATCAAAAAGTGCAAGAACATCCACTTTTGGGTCAAATTTGGGTAAAGCTTTTGGAAGAAGAATTAGTAAGTGAAACTCATCCCTTAATCATCATTTTATGTTTATTAACTTGCTTCTAGTTGATTACAAGTAAATTCGGGTCACGAATCGGGTCAAAACGCGATTAGGGTTAAATTAGGATTTTGAAATGGGTCAAATGATTTGGGCATGAATTTGATGTTATGATTCGAGTTTATGAGGTGAGTTATGTTTGTTTATGTCCAAATATGTGGATTTAGGCTTGAAATTGGGTCCTAGATCATCCATGGTCGATTATGGGGTCAAAAATGGGGTTTTGAGTTGTTTTGGATCGTTTTTGGCTAAGTTTCTGCAGCAGATTTGGCTGAATGTGGCGCAGTGGGAGGTGCCAGACCCCACTGCGGCGCAGTGAAAAGCTGCTGAACCAGTGACTCTTTGTCAACTTCAAACGCTTATAACTTTTGATCCGTAAGTCCAATCGAGTCATATGACCTATCGTTGGAATCGTGAGAGAGTCTACTTTCTCATGGTAAAGTCCTTTTGATCTGAATCCTTTTCCATTTCTAAAAATGTCGGGTCAAAGTGTTATAGTTCATGCTCGGGAGAGTCATTAAGGCGTTGTGGGATTTTGGCGTGACTCAAACTTACTTAACCAACTTGTGTAGGGTTATAGAGTTGATTTTGATGACACTATGATATATATTGATAGGTTGTGGGCACGTGGCGGTCGTTGGACATTTATAGCTCGATATTAACTTGTCGTTTGCTTGGAAATCAAGGTGAGTTTCGTAGCTCCCTACTTGATGTGTAATTTCGAGTCTTAAATTTATAACACGAACTACCTAGTTACTGTCTACTACACATTTGCGGGCAGTGTACCCGTTCGTATGCAATATAGTTACTTGGTAAGTACGAGGTCGAACACAAGGACTTTTATAAGCAATTGTTAAATGATACAGAAAATAAGGGGGGTTTTATGGCCGAATTGCCACGTTGCAAAAGTTAGTTAAAATTGTTAGTAATCCCGTAGGATTAATCGCAGGATAATTTTGTTGTTTAAAAAACAAGAATTTAAAAGATCATCTACCTCGACTCCATGACACATTTCATCTTGGTTGCATTTAGGTTAAAGCCAATTCAAATATGTTGATTCCGATAACTAAGTTATGATAAGGAACTCACTAGTAGGCCTCCTAGCTAATTACCCTACCCGAACTCATTAACCAATTAATTCAATCCTAAAGATCCGGCTACCACCTTCCCTATTAAGATTTCCCTATCCGATTAATTTGTTTTGTTATGATTAAACAATTTCACCTATCGATTCTACCAAACCGTCAACACATTGAATTCTTTTACCTATTGTGGTTTATCAACTCGCTACCACGAATTAACACTTATTGATTCTACCAAATCAACTAGAATAATGCATTCCTGGAATTAACTACCATTAAAACCATTTATACCTTATCAACAAACAATAGAATAAATCATAAGAATTCAATACATTAAGATCTTGATGAAACGTTTAATAATCAACTTGAATTCAAAATAATATGCAACCAATATTCATTGTGTCATTTCATCGGAGTAGATGATGACGTGTTTAGCCTAACATAATCATAAATAAATCACAAATAGCAAAAGAAAGAATAAACATCTTGTACCGAATTGTGAAAGACAATGAAAAGCTAAAGAAATCGATGATTGAATGCCTTGAAATTCTTTAGCAACCCTTAGATCTTGGAGAAGGTAAAAGCTGCTGAAAAATGCCTCAAGAAACCCTAAAATCGACTAAAAAAAAGAGAGAGCTCCCATGGGCCAATTTAGGGCATGTATTTATAGTGTTACAAAAAACCCTTGCTGAACCGACCTACAGGTGCGGCGCACCAATTGCCAGGTGCGGCGCACCTTACTTGTTTCAAAAATCTTCAACTACCCGATATGCGGCGCACCAATGGATTGGTGCGTCGCACCTCTCTTCTTTCTCAGAATTCCCATTTTACTGATCAACTTATGCGGCGCACCAATTAACAAGGTGCGGCGCACTCTATTAATGCAAAAGCCAGCCAACTTCCTGATCAATATATGCGACGCACCAAGCTCCAGGTGCGGCGCACTCAACCCTTTTCTCAGCATAACTTGTGATTTCCAGCTCGTTTCTTCTCGTACTAGTACACGAACCATCCTAATGCCTCTTTTAGCCATCCACAAGCTATTTTTAACCATTTCACCTGTTCTAAGCCTGCAATCACTAACAATACCATCAAAGCATCGAATATACACGTAATTTGCATAAAATCAAGCTTAGAACGACTTAGAAACAACATGGGATTATACATATAAATGGACATATCAAATTCCCCCATACTTAAGCTTTGCTTGTCCTCAAGCAAATTCAGATTTCAAAACAAACTTTCCCTTGGTTCTCAATTGCAGAAACATGACAATAATCAAAAAGAAGCTAAACCACGAAAGTAGGAAAACAAGGAAGGGTGGTTAAGCAGTTTTAATCTTAATTGAAAATTGAAACGTTTGACAATATTCGAATGATCTACAAGCCTCGAGAACACGACTAAGCACTTTTAATCAAATGAAAGAAGAACATCTCAACTAACTTTCTCCAACTAACAAACTATTGGGTTGAAATATTATATCATTCACTCGAAGCCTAGTCGTGATGCATATATTTTAACCATAGGCTTGTACTAGAATCGTTCCTTCATCGTCACGGCACAAGCACCGTAAACGTCTATCAAAAGAGGTAA
Source organism: Erigeron breviscapus (assembly GCA_034093135.1). Classification (NCBI taxonomy): domain Eukaryota; kingdom Viridiplantae; phylum Streptophyta; class Magnoliopsida; order Asterales; family Asteraceae; genus Erigeron; species Erigeron breviscapus. Next base: position 110,181,462 of record CM067167.1, on the reverse strand, counting down.
TTAAACGGTTGTAATGTACATTTCTGAAGGCTTACAAGGGTCATTAACAAAGTGTATGAAAATTTGGGGTATAATCGGTATTAAAAGAGAATACACAAACAATTAACAAAATTTTACAAATAGTCTAGTCCAACACAACCCATATCACTAGTTGCCATCTATCCAAAGCCCAAAAGACGTTCTCCAGACACCACTCCCCAATAGACCGAATAAAACCGACACCATTGTGGTGTATGACCTTCAAAACGACTTTTTACCACCTTATCTTACCAACATTGACATTAACAAACATTGCCAACTTCAAACGAACAATATATGAACAATTCAAGAACCTTTTGTTGGTGTAAACACATGTACCAACTTAACTTGATTTGACACAAATGAGGGAAATACCAACTGACAGTCCAAGTTCGTCTTTTTTTCTTCTTTTTTTTTTTTTCTGATTTTCAATCTTTTCATTCTTTCTCTTTTTTTTTATATGAACTACTTTTACCCTGCCTAATTGGTATCCCCTTTTTAACTTTAAAACATAATGACAAATCAAAACTCTTACTAATTAGAATAATCTAGGCTTCATCCATAATCATGACGACATCAATCTACCCCCAATAAACGGAAATATACCAACCCGACACAATCAAGATAACTTCCAACCATCCAACTAGCATAGGCAACTAATGATCAACCAAGGATTTCGACTATCGGTGTGGAGAGGAAAGGTTAAATATTTAAGTGACTTTAACACAAACGAAAAGGTGAGGCGCAACAGGTTATCTAAAAGTTTCTTGCACTAAAAGTAAGTGCAACACGGGTTTAAACAAAGAAGAATTCACTAACCAATGTGATTAGCTACAAAAACTCATGCACAAACATGGTTTAACAATGATGACATAACAAAGGGTGAATAAACAAAGAAAACATGGTTTTAATCCTACTTTACCTCTTTATCATCTAGCAACCACGGAACGATCAACTAGGCCAAGTTCTAGAATCAACGCAATCACTGGCACACTCATATCAAAGAAATAATAAACGGAAATGGAATGAATTAACCTCAAACTTGCACATCATAGTTCAGAGCTCTAAAAGAGACCCTTACTTCCGGATAAATCCAAAAGTCTACGAGAGGGACAAATTTACAAGGCTAACCAAACCAAAACCCTAACACCTAACCAATCTATAAATGAATCAAGATCCTTACATATTTGGTGTTTTGGGGTATACGTGTGCTAGCAATGTAATCAATCCAGAAAGGATTTGCCTTAACGATCACTCAAAACACATTTCACAAATTTAAAAATATATTAACCAAAGGAATTTTATAGTTCAATTACTAGTATGATTAAATCTTAAGTGACAAAAGTAATTAAACCATAGGGACAAGCAAGCAAAAGTTCAAAAATCGAGAACACCAATTTCAAACATGCACATCACAGTGAAGAGCTCGAAATGGAACTCCTACCCTCGGATAAAATCCAAAGGCCTATGAGAGGGACACATCAACAAAACTGGTAGAAATTCTCAAAATTCATCCGACTTTTTTTTCTCCCCCCCATACTTAAGTTGTACAATGCCCTCAATGTACAATGAACTAAAGACAATCTATGGGACATAGGTAAAAGTAAAAATAAAAATAAGAAAAGATCATGAAAACTTGCCGGATGTTCGGTAATGTTTGTATGCTCGGTAGAATCGTCACAAAATGAATGGGCGCTGAACTTACTGCCAGCATATGCACATGAACGCTACCTTTCTAAATGCATAAAACAACCAAAAGAAAACTCAATAAAACATCATTAGACCATTAGAACATGATAAGAATACCAATCCTCCCCCCCATACTTGTCTTTCACCATACAAACACAAATAAGTAACTAAGTACGGAAAAGAAAATTGTTTAAACGCCAACAGAGGCGGATACAAATCAAATGAAAATACACAATACAATGAAACATGCAAACCACTGATGTCCAAAACTCCAAGAGTAGGCCAATATCACCATGACGACTCAATGCCCAAGGTAACCGGCACCGCCATCAACAAACTCACTATCTATCGCCAAAGTAAGACCAATGATCACGGAGGAGGGAAAACTGAAGGAGTGCTATACGCACCATCAGGATTATGCGGCTCAGAAAACCAGTCACCACCAGGAACAATGTTAGGCGTACCCATGGTAGACCTACCCCCTGCCCCATCTCCCACCGGTGTATCATAACTGAAGAAATCTCCTCCATATCGAGGAGCACCGGTGTACATACCATAACCAGTAGAACGGGTGGAAGGATCAAACGGTGGTGGGGTGAAGCTGTACTGTTCCTGAGAATAACCCTGCGGTGGAAAGAGATAATCATAAGTACCCTGACTGGGAGGTATAACCTCTCGAGGAGTATATGTAGAAAGCTCAGGGCGCTCATCCTCTTCCACGTCTGCGTACTGCTGCTGGTGCTGCTGCTCATATTGCCTTTGCCACATAGGGCGGAAATGCTCCTGCTGATCTAACAGACGACCAAGCATACTGTTAGCCGTACGTGCATTATCAAGCAACATATTTGTAGTACCCTCCAAGCCAAAAATCTGTCCCTGCATAGAAGAAAAATCAAAGGCAGATGAAGAAGAAGAACCTCCCGCAAACTGAGGTACACTAGAACCATCATCTCTACGCCTTTTGCCCACTGGCCTCTGCTCTTCCGGTAAATCACCAACAAATACATCCTGTCCATCAACCTCATAAATCAAACCCCATCCTGTTAAATCAATCAAACCAAGACGTGCACAAGGTATCCTAACCAAAGCCCGAGTGTTCCTAGCTGTATCATATCCCAACATAGCATAAACATGTGCAATAAAATTACCACCAACAATCACGCGATCCTTATGAGAAACAAGGTACTTAGCTAGCACATAAGGTGCACAAGCATAAGTATAAGGAGCACCCTCATGGAACAATCGCATCAACCAAACATCAGTAGGAGACACCTTCTCGTTATGATCAGAACGAACCATAAAGCAATGAGTAATCATACGATGAATGACCTTCAGAATAGGTACTTGAATTTCTGATACCTTGCTAACCGCCATGGCTAATTTACCACTACCCCCAATCTCAAACCAAAAGTCCTTAGTGCTCTTATCATTACCAAACCCAGTCACATCCTTGTCATAAACTCCTTCCCGCAAAAACTCATAAGCATTAATCTCCTGTAACTCATTCCCAGAAACCATCCCAGTTAAATAAGCAAACTCAGGCACCGTGCAATGCCTTTGAGTACCCCCAGCCCGAAAGTGAATAACTTTTCTTGTAAAGAACTCATCAAACTTCAAATTGGTATCAACACGAAGGGTACTCATAAACTCAAGGCACCATTCTCTAACGGGTGTCATATCACAATTGAAAACCCTTTCCCACATCTTGTAAGTTTTAATCTCACCATTAGCATTCCTATTCTTACAAGTTAACATTTTCTGAATTGGTTCTTTTAAATTCACTCTTTCAAAATCGGTCCACGATATAACCTTTGGTTCCAGGATATGTTTATACCTCAAATCTTGCAAGCGGTTCAAGTAATGATATCGCTCGTTACCCGTTACCCCTGGAAATTGCAACCATTCATGCGGCTCAACTGGGTGACTTTTGACACTAGCAACAACTGCATTATCTCGGAATTTGTATTTGTCATTCGGGTCCGGTTCGGTAAAATCGTATCCCCTTGGAATTCCCGGAACAAACTCATTGCCACTTGACCCTTCAGCGGCCTTTCCTTTCTGTTTCTGTAACATAAAACATCAAAACATGACAAACGTAAGTCACACGAAACAAAACAAAGAAGATCAATCATTCTGCAGCTTTGGTGCGGCGCACCACTAACAAGGTGCGGCGCACCTTCACGATTTCCAGAAAAATTTCATTAATCTTAGATTTCTTAATCCACCAATGATCAATCTTCCCTCGAAAATTTAAACAATTTATAAAATTCAAACATCATCAGAGGTCAACCCAAGTCAACTCTCAAAATCCACAATCCCTAACCACAATTTGGTCAAAAATCATAAAAATAATCAAGATTAACACTAATTTTGACCAAATTAGACATCAATTAGCCTTCCCAAACCTTTTACAATCAAAACCCCTAAATTAAATTCAAAACCCTAATTCGAATTACAAACATGAACATTGATAGATAATGGGAAAGAAACATACCTTTGAGAAGAATCTAGGCATCTTGAAAGATTAATAAAGAAAGTATAGAAATTAAAGATTGAATTGAGGTTGGGAGGTTTTTGAATTGAGAGAAAATAAAAATCAATTAAGTGTTTGTGTGTTCAAAACAAAGGGGAGAAATCAGAGTATAAGGATAGACTAGAGATATTTCGGCCCTACATAATCTCAACCCAATCCTCAAAAGTCAACAAAAGTCAACAGAAGTCAAATTGGTCAACAGGCAGTAGGTGCGGCGCACCCCCACACTTGGTGCGTCGCACAAATCACTCAGAGAAATCACCAATCTTTTGTAACCCCCAAGTGCGGCGCACCTCTTACATGGTGCGGCGCACCTATGCCATTTTCACACTTTGTACGTACCTTGGCTCGTTTTAACTTACCGTAACGCATCTCAAACACCTCTGGACCTGCACATCTCAATTAAAGGCTATAAAAACTGAAAAATAACAAAACCTAACTAAGAAAACAAAAATCTTTTTGGTATTTTCGATTTTTCAAATGTTTTTGGGTTTTTTCAATATAAGAACAAAATAAAGAAAAAAAAATGAAATGAAAACACACGGGTTGCCTCCCGCGAAGCGCTTAATTTATTGATGAGTCTTTAGCTAGACTCCATGCCATGCTTATTGACTCATTTCGAAAAATGGAAGTTCGTCAAAGACTACTCCCACATTTTCCTCTTCTTCATGATAAGTCTTCAACCTATGCCCATTAACAATAAAAGTGGTTCCATCCGATTTAAACAATTCAACATAACCAGACGGATAAACATGTTTGATCACATAAGGCCCGGTCCACCTAGATGTCAACTTGGGTTGCTTAAACCTATACTTGGAAAGGAACAACAAAACTTTGTCTCCGGCTTTAAAATCCTTCTTTCTAAGCCTACGGTCATGCCAAACTTTGGTTCGTTCCTTGTAAAGTCTAGAATTATCATAAGCATGCAACCTAAGTTCATCTAGTTCATTTAATTGCATAGATCTCAACTCACCGGCCTCCACTAGGTCCAAATTGCAATTCTTGAGCGCCCAAAAGGCTTTATGCTCAATTTCAATAGGAAGATGACAAGTTTTGCCATAAAGCAACCGGAATGGGGTAGTCCCAATCGGTGTCTTGTAGGCGGTCCTAAATGCCCATAGAGCATCATCAAGCTTGGTAGACCAAGACTTTGGGTTATCTCCTACGGTTTTCTCAAGAATTCTCTTTAATGCCCTATTAGTATTTTCAACCTGGCCACTCGTTTGCGGGTGATAAGAGGTTGAAAAACGGTGAGTGACACCATACCTCTTTAGCACCTTAGCGAGTTGGTGATTCGCGAAATGACTTCCGCGGTCACTTATTAAGGCCTTAGGCACTCCAAACCTACAGAAAAGCTGTTTCAAAAAGTGAATGACAACACGTGCATCATTCGTTGGCAAGGCTTTAGCCTCGGCCCACTTAGAAACATAATCGACCGCAACAAGGATATACAAATTCTTATTTGATGGGAGAAAAGGTCCCATAAAGTCTATGCCCCAAACATCAAAAACTTCACATACCTGAATAAAGTTTTGAGGCATTTCATCACGTTTGGAAATGTTACCTTGTCTTTGGCAAACATCACAAACCTCAACCAAAGTATGCGCCTCCTTGAAGATCGTTGGCCAATAAAATCCAGCATCGTACACTTTCTTACCGGTGACAGACGGTCCATAATGACCACCGGTTGGCCCGTGGTGACAAGCATCTAGAATTTGTCGAGTTTCATCTTCTGACACACACCTCCTGATCATCCCATCTGCACATACTCTAAACAAAAATGGTTTATCCCAAAAATAATGTTTAATTTCGGAAAAGAACTTCTTCTTCTCTTGCTTTGACAACTCCTCGGGAAGAAAACCTGCACTAAGATAGTTAGCAATATCGGCATACCAAGGTCCTTCCTCAATCTGCATCAAAAACTCATCAGGAAAATCATCATTAATCTCATGCTCTTGCAACTCCTCACGGTGAGGGTTTTCGAGCCTACTTAAATGGTCAGCTGCCACATTTTCAGCCCCCTTTTTGTCCTTTATCTCGATGTCGAATTCTTGCAAAAGCAAGACCCAACGGATGAGACGGGGCTTGGCATCTTGTTTGGAAAACAAGTACCTAAGGGCAGAATGATCCGTATAAACAATGGTCTTGTTAAGGACCAAGTAGGGACGAAACTTATCAAAAGCATACACAACAGCCAACAATTCTTTTTCAGTCACCGTGTAATTTAGTTGGGCTGGATTCAAGGTCTTGCTAGCATAGAAAATAGGGCGGAAATGTTTATCATCCCTTTGGCCTAAAACGGCCCCTAAGGCAAAATCGCTAGCATCACACATCAACTCAAATGGTAATGACCACTTAGGTGGAATCATAATAGGTGCATTGGTCAAATTTCCTTTAAGCAAGTTGAATGCATCAAGACACTCTTTATCAAACACAAATGGGGCATCCTTCTCTAACAATTTGGTCATTGGCCGGGCAATTTTGGAGAAATCTTTTATAAACCTTCGGTAAAAACCGGCATGACCTAAAAAACTCCTAATTGACTTAACATTGGTGGGTGGAGGTAATTTAGATATCACATCAATTTTAGCTTTATCAACCTCTAAACCCGCCTTAGAAACTTTGTGTCCCAAAACAATACCCTCTTTAACCATAAAGTGACACTTTTCCCAATTTAAGACCAAGTGTGCCCGTTCACACCTTTCCAACATCCTATCAAGACTCTCTAAACAATTCTCAAAAGAACTTCCAAATACCGAAAAATCATCCATGAAAACTTCCATGGAAGTTTCAATCATGTCTTGAAAAATTGCAATCATACAACGTTGAAAAGTACCGGGTGAAATACAAAGACCAAATGGCATCCTCCTATAAGCATAAGTGCCATAGGGACAAGTAAACGTGGTCTTCTCTTGGTCTTTAGGGTCAATAGGTATTTGGAAATACCCAGAAAACCCATCTAAAAAGCAAAAATACTCGTTTCCGGCGAGCCGTTCGAGCATTTGATCGATAAAGGGCAATGGGAAATGGTCCTTGCGGGTGGCATCATTTAATTTCCGATAATCAATACATACCCTCCACCCCGTGACAGTTCTAGTGGGAATCAATTCATTCTTATCATTTAAAACAACGGTCATCCCACCCTTTTTCGGTACACAATGTACCGGACTTACCCAAGAACTATCCGAAATGGGGAATATGATTCCCGCATCTAACAACTTAATAATTTCCTTTTTAACAACATCCTTCATATTTGGATTTAACCTTCGTTGTCTTTGCACAATTGGTTTAAAATTATCAACAAAATTGATTGTGTGCTTACAAAATTCTGGACTTATACCCGGAATATCAGAAATTTTCCATGCAAAGGCCTTTTTATGAGCCTTTAAGACGGTAATAAGCCTAGATTTTTCATCCTCCATTAAAGAAGATGAAATGACAACGGGAAGAAAAGATGTACCTTCTAAGTAAGCATACTCCAAATTATCCGGAAGCGGTTTGAGCTCCAAGTCGGTGGGAGGACTCTCAACCGATGTAAGCACTCGTGTGCTTTGATCAACCTTGATCTCTTCAAATGTTTCATCATCCGGTGAAGTTTCATCTACACTCAAGGCCATGATCTCTTGAAACATATCTTCATCGAGTTCTTGATATTCTTCACTAAGTGATAGCAATGATTCTCCTTCCTCCATACCCAAGATATCCATGAGCTCCTTCTCCAAAGCATCCTCTTCTTCTTCTTCTTCCATAACATCAACCCTGAAACAAGATTCATCACACGAATAAGGATGTTTAAGAGCTTTATCAACATTAAAGACTACTCGGTCATCACCGACACCTAAGGAAATCTCCTTAGCCTTAACCCGGATGATAGCATCCGCGGTCATAAGGAAGGGTCGGCCAAGAATTAGAGGCACATTTACATCCGCCTCCATTTCGAGTATAACAAAATCGACCGGAAAAATCATATGACCCACTTTAATCTGTAAATTTTCCGCTATCCCCATAGGATATTGGAATGATTGGTCCGCTAGCCGAATGCTCATACGAGTCGGGGTCAATTCACCTAAAGACAACTTTTTATAAACTGAATAAGGCATCAAATTAATGCTAGCCCCTAGATCGGCTAATGCCTTATACAACAAAACACCAAAAGAACAAGAGATAAGAAAACTCCCTGGATCTTCCAACTTAGGGGGAATCTCGTTCTTGATGATGGCGGAACACTCGGCACTCATGACTGCCGTCTTCGCCTTTTCCAACTTCATTTTATCCGAAATGAGTTCTTTGAGAAACTTCGCATAGTTAGGCATTCCTGCAAGAAGATCAACTAAAGGAAGAGTAATATTAACATTTTGAATCAAGTCAACAAACTTCTTAAAATTCTCCTTGCTCTTCGCTTTCTTCAATCGTTGAGGAAATGGAATATGCGGTTGATACGGCTTAACCTGTGGCTTCTCAGCGGGTGGTTTCTCAACTATCTTGGATGGAACGGCCGGTGTTTTCACGGCTGGGTTCGGCTCCATCTCAATCTGCTCATCAACGGAATCATCAGCTTCTACCTGCACAAGAGGAGTAACATCATTAGGTAATGGATTAGCCGAATTATAAGTATTACCTGTTCTTGTAGTGATCGCGTTCACTTGCTCATTACGAGCATTCGGAGGATTGTAGTTTCCTTTATTGTTTGTTGGAAGCCTTGGATTCTGTTGAGGCTTAGGATTTTGTTGAGTATTGCTCGGTAATGTCCCGAGCTGCCTGTTTGAATTTCCTAACCTCTCGAGCTTAGCTTCTATATCCTGAAATGTAGCTTGAGTACTCTTAGTACTTTGATCCAGTTTATGGTTCAAGCCATCCAAACGAGTAGTCACTGAATCCAATGCCGAATACATCTTCTTAGTTTATGTAGCTTGGTGCTCGTTTGTTTGTCTCTGAGCACCGATGAAATCCTTAACAATATCTCTCAATTCAGCAGTAGTGCTCTGCTGACTGTTAAACCTGCTGAACCTGTTGCCACCATACCCAGAATTATTAGCATTAAAAGAAGAAGAGGGATAAGTAGTACCTGAATTCCGGTTTTGATAACCGGTGTTCTGACTGAAATTTCCCTGCGGTTGATTCTGAATATAATTAACATCTTTAGCTAGCTTGTCCGGGCATTCCTCACTGTAATGCAACTCTCCACAGTGATCACACCCATCTGCCATAACCTTAACATCTCTCTCAAGATTCTTGAATCTGTTATCTTGGTTATCAAACCTCTCATTCATTTGCTTTGAGAGAGCTTTGACTTCAGCAACTAGTCTTGAGTCTTCACCATCTTCAATCCGAGCAACTGTTTTTCCTCCAGATTTCCTATCCCGAATTTCTTCACGAACAAAGAACTCCTTAGCCATGTCATCGAGGATCTTGTAACCTTCACTTGGAGTTACATTGTTCAAACTACCCCCGAATGCACCTGCAAGTTCCCTTCTGGTTTTCCTAAGCAATCCATCATAGAAAATCTCAACTACTGCTTCAGTATTCATATTATGCCCAGGACAGTTTCTAAGCATTTCCTTGTACCGTTTCCAAGCATCAACTACATCTTCTCCCGAATCTTGAGTGAATGCTCTAATCTTATTCTCCAATTGTCTTTGAGTTCTTATAGAATAAAACTCATCAATGAAACCTTCTCGAAGTTCAGCCCATGTGGTGTACAAATCATCCGGTTGTTCCTTGAGCCAAGCTTTTGCTTCTCCATAAAGAGTAAGTGGAAAGAGCTCAAGTTTCACTATGTCATTCTGTCCTTCGCCATAATTGTAGAACCTACAAATCTTTTCGAACCTTTCCAAATGACCATAAGGATCACTGTTTGTCACACCATCGAACTTCTCCTCCTCCACACTCTTCAAATGATTTCCTTTAAGACTAAAGTTTATTCCGGTGGTCGGAGCACGAATTGGAGTGCCACGGTTGGCTGGTACTTCCCTTCTTCTTTGTCCGTAAGGACGGTCATTGGGGTTAACTGGTTGTCCTCCTCGATCACCCATTCCTCTTGGTTGTTGATTGATGTTAACCTTTGGAGTGAGAGGACTGTTCGGTTGAGGAGTTTGAATCTCTTCTCCGTCTGAATCTAAATCTTCTCCTGATTTAAAAATCCAAGATGGATCTTTCAAGTTCTTAACCGCCTGATCTTCTGATGTTGACGTTTTAAAGGAAAGATCAAAGTCCTGTTGGACTCGGTCTGAATTTTCAGAATCAATCTTGTTGGATGTAGAGGTATCCGTGTTGTTGCGTTGAATTAAGCGACGTCTGACTTTCCCCGGATTTGACAAAGGACTAACCAAAGGTTTGCCAGAAGCTCTTGTGTTCATCAACTACAAAGATCCTGCAAAAGCACCACAAGACAAAACGTCAAACGTACCTGGGACAAAACAAAACAAAACAAAATTAAAAACACAAAACAAAAATAAAATCTATCTAATAAAAACAAAGAACTTCCCCACAATTGAATGCAAGGAAGGATCGAATCACAATACAAACAATTACTTAATTTAAATCCCCGGCAGCGGCGCCAAAAACTTGATGTGTAATTTCGAGTCTTAAATTTATAACACGAACTACCTAGTTACTGTCTACTACACATTTGCGGGCAGTGTACCCGTTCGTATGCAATATAGTTACTTGGTAAGTACGAGGTCGAACACAAGGACTTTTATAAGCAATTGTTAAATGATACAGAAAATAAGGGGGGTTTTATGGCCGAATTGCCACGTTGCAAAGTTAATTAAAATTGTTAGTAATCCCGTAGGATTAATCGCAGGATAATTTTGTTGTTTAAAAAACAAGAATTTAAAAGATCATCTACCTCGACTCCATGACACATTTCATCTTGGTTGCATTTAGGTTAAATCCAATTCAAATATGTTGATTCCGATAACTAAGTTATGATAAGGAACTCACTAGTAGGCCTCCTAGCTAATTACCCTACCCGAACTCATTAACCAATTAATTCAATCCTAAAGATCCGGCTACCACCTTCCCTATTAAGATTTCCCTATCCGATTAATTTGTTTTGTTATGATTAAACAATTTCACCTATCGATTCTACCAAACCGTCAACACATTGAATTCTTTTACCTATTGTGGTTTATCAACTCGCTACCACGAATTAACACTTATTGATTCTACCAAATCAACTAGAATAATGCATTCCTGGAATTAACTACCATTAAAACCATTTATACCTTATCAACAACAATAGAATAAATCATAAGAATTCAATACATTAAGATCTTGATGAAACGTTTAATAATCAACTTGAATTCAAAATAATATGCAACCAATATTCATTGTGTCATTTCATCGGAGTAGATGATGACGTGTTTAGCCTAACATAATCATAAATAAATCACAAATAGCAAAAGAAAGAATAAACATCTTGTACCGAATTGTGAAAGACAATGAAAAGCTAAAGAAATCGATGATTGAATGCCTTGAAATTCTTTAGCAACCCTTAGATCTTGGAGAAGGTAAAAGCTGCTGAAAAATGCCTCAAGAAACCCTAAAATCGACTAAAAAAAAGAGAGAGCTCCCATGGGCCAATTTAGGGCATGTATTTATAGTGTTACAAAAAACCCTTGCTGAACCGACCTACAGGTGCGGCGCACCAATTGCCAGGTGCGGCGCACCTTACTTGTTTCAAAAATCTTCAACTACCCGATATGCGGCGCACCAATGGATTGGTGCGTCGCACCTCTCTTCTTTCTCAGAATTCCCATTTTACTGATCAACTTATGCGGCGCACCAATTAACAAGGTGCGGCGCACTCTATTAATGCAAAAGCCAGCCAACTTCCTGATCAATATATGCGACGCACCAAGCTCCAGGTGCGGCGCACTCAACCCCTTTCTCAGCATAACTTGTGATTTCCAGCTCGTTTCTTCTCGTACTAGTACACGAACCATCCTAATGCCTCTTTTAGCCATCCACAAGCTATTTTTAACCATTTTACCTGTTCTAAGCCTGCAATCACTAACAATACCATCAAAGCATCGAATATACACGTAATTTGCATAAAATCAAGCTTAGAACGACTTAGAAACAACATGGGATTATACATATAAATGGACATATCACTACTCAATTGAGATTCGGGCTGAAAAGTGTACAACCTTGTGTGCTTACTTGCTTGTGTGTGTGCATTTATATGTGTGCTTTGATTTAGGACATGGTTCAATCGTGCATACGTTTGATTTTCTTTATTGATATCATTATTCCCTGCTCTTGCTTACTATGAGTATTCTATATACCTTGATGTCGTTTAAAATGTGAATATACTTGTGAGGGTCATTGATGAACATGGTTGTTATGGAGACATTGATTGATTTATGGATTTACATGTTGTGTGACGGTTTTGTAGATGTAGAATTATGTGATCTGTTATATGGTTATTGTATATGTATGTTGAGTTGTTATAGGTTAGTTGTGTATATATGGAGGACGGTAATGCCTTTGAAAGGTGGGAGATGTGGTGGGAAGGCTGCGGGTGACCCTATATATAAGCATCAAAGGCCTTTCAAAAGTAGCATCGTACGAAGTATATACACAGGGTGTTTGGTTGTGTGGACATTGAAGTATATGACGTACATTGAGCACATTAATGGTACATGACGTGCCTTGAGCACATTGAAGTACATGACGTACATTGAGCACATTAATGGTACATGACGTGCCTTGAGCACATTGAAGTACATGACGTACATTGAGCACATTAATGGTACATGACGTGCCTTGAGCACATTGAAGTACATGACGTACATTGAGCACAATGAGGTACATGACGGGCATTTGAGTACATTTGAGGGACATTGATTGACATGTTTGGCATTATAGAACTTGTTAGATACTTATTGATATCATTATTACTTGTTCTTGTTTACTATGCGTATTTTAACTACCTTGAGTAGTTCATCGTGTAAGTACATGTGTGAGGGTCATGGATGGACATTGATTGATTTTGGGATTGATCGAGTACTTGTGCCTTTTAAGGGCTTACAGTAAGTGTGTTCCTTGTTCATTTTCCTTGTTCATATTGTGAATGGCTTTGGCATTAGATCCTGGTCATTTGCTCCTACGAACTCACCAACCTAGTGTTGACCTTGTTTAGTACACTTTTCAGGTACTCGGGTGAAATCAGAGACGTGATGGCTAATTTGTTGCTTTGCTAGAGCTTGGGCTTGGACTTACATGGATCCGTGATTCATTTGCCCTCCTTTATGGATTATGTTTAGAACCGTTAGCTTTTCGTTGTACGGTTTTGTAACTGCTTGATGGTTCTTATTTTGTATGATCTTATACTTTAAATGTTCAGTGTGGGTTCACCGAATCCCTTTTTATTCATATAGTTCATGTCCTACGATAATCCCATGCATACGCTATATCTTTTCGGTAATATTTCGAGCCCAGCTCGGGGTGTTACAAGTATGAAGCTAAATTTCTAAAGTAAGCAAATTTTGTATGATAGTTTATATTAACATAATATCATGTCAAGAGATTAAAAAAAAATCAAATCGCTCTTTGACTGGTTTTCACAGATGACTGGCCCATTTTGCCACCTTTGGAATAGTTACTTGATAATGTATCCAAAATGATCATTCCTGGGTGCATCACCAAAAGGATTTCTTAGCTGGCTTTATACATGAATGGGTTATAGACCATTACAGCGGGAAGGGTGTCGTCACAATGCCGCCTGCAGACAAACTCCCGAAGGAGGTGACTGCTGAGGTTCATTTGCTTCTTTTGTTGAATTAAATCTTGAATAAGCTTATAATGGCAAAGAAACTCAAACTAGGTTGCACCATACACGAAACTAAGAAGAGTATGTTTTGTCGACTCTATCCCATTTCATCATTTTCACACCAATAACCAGATGCTACCTATAGCTTAGAAGAGACACCTGAAAGAGCCAGTTTGATCAAATCCTTTCTCAGTACCTTTCCGGGAGCTTTCTTTGGGATAGTCGACAAAACATACTCTTCTTAGTTTCTTGTATGGTGCAACCTAGTTTGAGCTTCTTTGCCATTATAAGCTTATTCAAGATTTAATTCAACAAAAAAAAAGCAAATGACGAAACTAAGTACCTGTTTTTCCACAAAATCCTTCACTTGTGTTTCATCAATGGTGCTCCCTTTCTTCTAACAACCAACCCCATGGGTACTTGCCCAGTAACTTCATCTGGATACCTGCAAAATCACACACATCATTATTACATACATATTTGGAACATCTGTGATTGTGGACATTAGATTAAGTGGTTAAATGATTACGGAATCACCGCTGCTTTAATAATGTCAGGATGTGAAATTGTGGATGTAAATGTGTTCCAATTCAACTGGTGGTACCTACATTACATGCAGCTTAAACTGCTTAGAAAGGTCATCAACATGTTTCCTTGTAATTGTTGCAGTTCAAGCCATATCACTATGAATAGTCAAATGGGGTTATGTTTTACTTTGAATGGGTAAAACAGGTAAAGTCCATATTTTAGCTAAAAAGAGAGTGATTTAACAATAATACAGTAAGTAAAATAATCATATTTGACACAATTGTTTATGAAAAGTTATAAGTAAAATAATCTTGGAAAATCAGCATTTAGGGGCGATCTAACCCGACCTGTACCAAACGTTACCCATTCTGACCCATTAGTCCATTACCCAACCTGATTTTGCCTTTCAGCTATAGAAATTAAAAGCATACCTGATAACCATTGTATTTGATCAGTTCTTTTAGCCGATCCACAACAAATAAGAAGCCTTCATTGTCAAAGTAGCAAAGATCACCTGTTCTCAACCATCCATCTGAGTCCATCATTGTATCTATAACTTCTTTATAATTAACATATCCTATACAGTAAAGTTAAACAAACCCAAGTATAAGTACATTTTAATGTTTAATGGTCTTGACTATGGATAGAAGTGCTACGTCTTTGGCTGTAAAAAGAACCGAACCAAACCAATCATGTGCAATGTGGTTCGGCCCGTTTTCATCATGCTGACAAACAAAATTGGCTATCTTTTAACAGAACAGCGAAATATCATTAAAGTGAAGATAAACAAGGTCAAAGTTAACATACAAAAACGAAAACACCATACCTACTAACAAATACAATTGTGCCTTAACATACAAAAATGAAAACACCATACATACTAACATATGCAGTTGTGCCTTAACATAGAATTGGACTTAAAATCAATTACAATGTTGTTGTTACCCAAAACTGATTTTGGTTTGGTTTGGTTTAATTGATTGACAAAGTCAATCTTGTTTAATCGACCATGATTGAAAAAGTCGATCTTGTTTCATTGAAGGCACCATGGCACTGTCTATGGTAACTCTTCTTGCTTCTGAGCCTACAATTTTCAGATTATCAATATACACTTAAATTAGCTTATTTCCGAACAAACAGAAAGTAGTCCATCAAAACTGTTAAATTATGCATGTAAACCAATCTTAATCTTAGTATAAAACCTTGTTCTTATGTTATGTTTGAGTGTTTGTGTATGCAGGAAAACTATAAGGACCTATTCTGTCAAGACTGGAAAGAAGAAGAAGAGAAAGATGGAGGGGGCATTATGGAAGTTCTGCTATCTATATATACAAGCTTATAACCCAATTATGGTTATCACAACAACAAATTATTCTGTATTCGTTTCATATATTTTCTCTCTATATCTATAGTTTATATATACGATCATCTTGATCGTATAATTTGTATTCTGGTTATTTTCTGTAAATCAATTGTTTAGATTGAATATCGTCTGTAATTGATTCTTAATAATAAACAATAATAACAGAGAGAAGGTCAAATCGGGCCGACTTCCTTCGGGTATAATTTTCATTATATGGTTGATTTAGTTTTCGAACAAAAACATATAGTGACCAAATAAGAATGAAACAGAAGTCAGTTACTACTCATTGTACCTAAGTTCTGGACCTAAGTTCAATATCCCGTTTTTAAGAAGATCACAAAATGCTTCTAATCCATTTCTTGGTATGTAACTAAAACGATGGATGTCAAGGTCAACTTCAAAGTGATTCGGACCCTGCAGTTGTGTAGTATTCAAACAAATCAGATCTCGTTTACTATATCCATATTGACTATTTCATGATAGTAAGAAAACAAAAAGAAAGATAACTTGAGATATGGGTACCTCACTTTCAAAAGTCATATCCAAATAGCCCCATGGAAAAATGCATTAGAAAAGGACCTTGGTAATAAACGATAGTTTCCTTTATTCCAACTTACCGTGAGTTGCAGTTGATAGTCTGGTCCTTTCCTGTTGTTTTCATCTATAGAAAGCGTTATGAAAGAGATGACAGGCATGGTATTTGAATTCACTGATGGTCGCGGTAATATAATGTCAAAGTTTGCAACACAGCCAATGTGAAGTTACAATCAGGACTTTAGCCTAATAGTACCATCAGGACCCTAAATCTTTAAAAACTCCGAAACCATAGTTATAAAAAGAAATTTCATGTGGTAAATACATTAGAGCGACATTACAATAGTAATTAAATCTTTCATAGTGTTTTGTATGATCGAAAGGGAGAAGGATTGTGATATGAGAGCTGTTTGTTCGGTCCAACCAGCCATACATGATAAAAGAACATACTGACCCATCCCATTGCCTCATATAATCCGTTAACCTATCCACAAAACTAAGTTAAAACTGCACAAAGTATTGTGGCGTGCCCATAAGCATGAAATTTAGCATACTACCTTGAAGTCCATTATCAGATAGAGTATTATTCTTTACCTCCTGATGAAACAGTAAAAACATCAGCTAAAAGACCATTAGCAGCTACTAAACCCTTACAACCTATGAAGGAAGCTGCAAGAATACACCTTTTGAGACTGTTCAGTTTGAGTCTGTTTTCAACTTTTCATTATAGTTTATAAATAGTCACTTACTGAACTTACAGTTTACTTGACTTTGTAGCGACTAAAAGGTATGTAGAATTATAGTAGATGTAACCTTGCCTATGGCAAAACAATGAAATAGAAAGTATACTTGACATTATAGATAGCTAATGACTTATGGCTGTATAATATAAGAACTCCAACAAGAATCATCAATCAAAAAAAGGAGCCTCAGTCATTGGCGATTCTTGTAAGTAGCTTTCTCTAGTAACGACCCCGATCTATTAACCAAAAAATTATATATATTGCCATATTTTTCGGAACAATATATAGCTTCTGTGACAAGCGTCAAAATTTGGATTATTATGATACTTAAGTAAGTCAGCAATCCCTTGGGTAAAATGGATCGAAGAGCTAGCATATAATCCTGGCATATATTACGAATTGTTGTTTAAAATCAAATGAGATAAGTTTGTTTATCATTAGTAGTTCACTAATAACTATGGCTGTAAATGAATATCCATTCAAATAATCCCCCATTAGTAGTTCACCAATAGTAATGTAATTGACTTAACTATTGTCAAGTTTACTCTTTTTTTGTATTACCATATACTTTGTAGTTTGTACCAAAATCACAAAATTACAGAAATATCAAATTTACTCAAGCCCTATCCTTCATTGCCAAAAAGACCATCATTGAGCAAGAAACTCGAGAAGCTGTTAAATTTCCTCATCATTTAACACCTCAAAATCCAAAGGAGCATTCCCATCCTCATTGACACCTGCGTTAGCCGCATTCCCATTAACTCCATTCATGATCCCATTAACGCCGCCATTCACTTGAACATTTATCAAACCATTAACTTGCACATTTGCATTTCCGTTAAAATCCCAGCCTTGATCATCTTCTTCCATGGCAACTACGTTACCATGATCATTCCCGTTAAGTTGTTGAAGCATTTCATTAAAAATTTGTTCAAATTCCCAGCCTTCCATGGCAACATCAGCAAGATGCCCATCCATCCCTTGATCAATATCACCAAGCAAAAAATTCTCAATTTCCAATAAAGCTTCATTCTGATTCATCCCATGATGATTATCCCCTTGCCCATCCAAATGATCACCACCGCCGTTAACCCCAACACCATTGAGCAACCCATTATTTCCGTTAACCCCGACACCATTGAGCAACCCATTATTTCCGTTAACCCCGACACCATTGAGCAACCCATTATGCTGTTGAAGCCATTCATTATAAACCTGCTCAAAATCCCAGCCTTCCACAACAAGTGGGTCAAGATGCCCATCCATCCCATCATCAATATCATCAAACAAATTATTCACAAGATCCACTAATACAGGTCCATTCTGATTCATCAATTGCTCACCATTATGATTATCGCCTTGCTGCACATCCAAATGATCACCGTTATTCTGGTTGCCCTCTCCGGCGGCTACTTCATTTTCATGATGCCCATTGATCATATTTTGTGCATTTTCATCTATTTCATCCATGATACTATCTTTCAAGAACAAGAAGAAGAACAAGATGATGAAAAGTGTGTGTGAGAGAGAAGTAATGTGTGTGTGAGAGAGAGAGAGAAGTTTGTTAGAATTGGGGGGAAAGAAAGTAATTTGAATTAATTTCTGATTTTGATTGTATATATTGATGACGGTGGAGTGAATACGGAAAATTAGGATTTTGCAATTGCTATTGTGGAATTGTTCACACGTGAATAAAATCAAATAAAATAGCATAGAAAAGCCTTTTTTTTTTTTTATATTATTGCTAAGTGTATTATTTTTGCTGGGTGATGATGAGTAGAGTTAAAAAATGTTATCAACGATGAGCCGCATATCTTATCTTAGTATAATAGTACTACACATGTGTCCGTACAATTTGCGGCATTGGGTGGTGGTGGTGATGGTGATGGTGGTGTTGGCGGAAACGGGTGGTGGCGGTAACAGTATGATTATTAATGTAAAGATAATTGATGTAAAGGTTGTGTGTTATTTTAATGGGTATTAAATAATGTATGTTATAAATAATTTCATTAAGGGTATTATAGGTGTATTAGGTATGAAATTTAAATTAATAAATAAAAGAGAGATCTAGTTTGGGTTTTATCAAGTTTTATTTTGAAAAATTTGGAAGGAGTAGATGGTTTATAAGATAGTACTGTATTAGATAGTATAGATAAGAAAGAACAAATGGAAGAAAAAAAAACTAATTGAAAAGAATATTTTTTTCTATAAATCAATGTAATATGTAGTTATTTGTAGGGGTGTTTATTGAACCATTAAACCTATCAAATCGGACCTAACTGAGGTATCTGGTTTGGTTTGGACGGATCGACTTGTTAAAGTTTGGTCTGATGGTTTAAGGTTTGAGAAAACCGTGTTAGTTGGTCCGGTTACGACTTGAGTAAAGAAAAAGCCGTGAAAACCGGACCGAACCAATATGTATATATATGGTGTACGAATATAGTTGGCAAACACAACAATGGACGCGGTATTATTTACTTTTTGATTTTTCTTTTTAATAAAACAATGTAATATTTTATTTTTATATTCAATTAATTGGAAATAATACACTATATTAAGGAATAAGTAAGGAAAAGATGTGAAACATGTAATTGGAAAAAAAGATAAAACATGTATCATTAAATTAAGTAAAATTTATAATGAATTTTGCTCAACGAAGCCTTAATGTCTTTTGTTAAAATGCATTATATAGTTGTACATTTATCATAAAATGTAGGGGGTGAGTTTTTGATATAAAAACGTACAATTTTTTTATGCACATTAAGTGAAGCCCTAAAGGTTTCATTTAGCATTTTTCAAAAAGAAAACTTCTAACACACGTGACACCTTTGAAAATCATTTAATTCCTAATTCTCGTAATGTTGTTATCTTTTATTTAGGAAATATACCAACTAAAGAAAATTGTTATTATCTTTTATTTAGGAAGTATGCCCAACTTAAGAAAATTGTTATCTTTTTTAATTAGGGAGAATTGCAAATATACCCATCTTAAGAACAGACTTGCAAATGTTAACTTATTTACTTTTATTTAAAATATTGACTGATTACAATAAACTACCTACACTTTTAAATATCTGTCCATCAAAGGTGAAATGTAGCAGTAAAATTGTGACATTTTTCACCAATGACGACCAATAGCTCAAATTAAAAAACGAAATAATTCTGACAACTTCGTTCCTTCTGGAAACTGAAACTGACTTTTAAGTGCCCCCATCTTCCATAATGCATCCATAAGAGTCTGGAAAATGAGAATCAAATCTCTCTTGTACATGACTGAGTACTTGTTCTTGCAGAATATCATTCTTCGGATATCAGGTGCATGTTTGCAAAAATGCCCAGGAATGAATTCCCCAAAGTTCTGCATGCATCATCCAACAAAATCATACGAGTATTAGATACACATACAACATATATTAGGAAGGAAATCCAAAAACATAATATTAGACAAATTTCAAGTTTACCTGGGGTGGTTTGTTCATTATATGCACCATTGTTTTGAGTGATTTTATAAGGATATTCTCGTTGTATCGGAACGATAAGAGTTGTCCATAGTTGGAGCCACTCATAATTGCATATGTCAGATCATTAAATAAAGGTTCTGCATTTAAAATCCGAGTTCGTATGGATGCCAAAAGTTGGAGCATAGTCGAAGTGCCAGGCACCCAAATAGTCTCCTGGCCGCCGCTTGTTTTCGGAAGGCTCAGTCGAACCTTACCACACTTGGACAGGTTTGGATTCATATCAAGACCACCAGAGTGATAGTGCACGAGCTGAAACAAAAAAAAATCAATTTTTATAACTAAATAAGTTTGAGCTAACTGGCAAATATGTACGTGTGTGTGTAAGTGTGCGCGCGCGAGCGCATGTGATGCACATATAAAAGAACATGACAAGGATGACATACAGGTGGACTATCGGGATAGTTGCTTGGGAAACACAAATCAAAGAAGAAGAGACCGCCATAATAAGGAGTCCCTTCTGTCCAATAATAACAGCTCTTAAGAGATCCATCCTCGATTTATAAACCCTGACAAGTATGGTATCTGTACCAAATAAAAGAAACTTCTTTAAATTTATCAGCAATGTTGTTAACATATATCCCCAATGTTGAATCTGTGCATAACATCTAATGAACCGGCATACCTGGCAAGCTTTCCTCGAGAATCCTCCACTCCTCACGTATCTTGTTGGCCCAGTCGCTTGGCGGCTGTAACATATTATACTCGTATGATATGTGGATAGGTTATAACAATATTATTCTAATTTTGTCATTATTATTATTATTATTACTCATAGTAGATGAAGACTCACACACTTACTTGGTTCATAGCAGAGTTGTGTGCTGAAAAAAAATGATTCATGTGGTCCGATACAAAATCAAACTTCTTGAAGTTATAATACCATTTATTTACATCTTCACGATGGGGCCTCTCCAAACTTCTTGAAGTTTCAGTATCATCCGGGTCCACTAACAAATCTTTCATGGAAAAAATATGGTTTGCGTCCGCAATCTTTTCAAATGCTGATACTTCTAGAAACACCAAGTTCTAGCGGACCATTGAACAGGACAACCAAAAACACAGGTTACAAGCTATACTTTAGAATAAATGAAAGAGAGAATGCTAGAGAAGGTTTGAATTTTAACCTCTGGTCTCACTACATCATAGACATACAAAGGTTGCCCTTTTTCGACCCACGTTGGACACTTGATTAGAACCTTAGTCACCACACCATCCCTGCGGGCGAAGATATTCCATGGCAGAAACTCACAGTTTTTTATGTCCTGCAACAAAGAAGAGTCTAGGTTACACACTGATAACAAATTCCTTCTCCCTGAAAAGAGGAGCATATATATAGACACACACACACACTCAAACATCTTTCTACTTAGACATGATCTTTGAAGCGCCACTTAACGTAAGTTCGTGACACTATTTGGATGGACCATAATAATTAGAGCTCATTAAATGCAGCAAAGAGACTCATGGTGTAGTTGCTGAGCCATTGTTGGATCATAACAAGTAGAACTCGTGAAAAGACGATTACACAAGGTTGCATAGATGGTCAAAGTGTCCCAGAACAGATTGGGTCAAGTATAACAACTTACACGCATTAATTATACCCTATGGACGACTCTGTTTAACCCTGTCATGTGTGGCTGAGTCTGCCACCACATTGTAAAAGAGGCAGTGAGTTGCAAATGTGCATCTAGGTGACAGCAAGCAACACTTTCAATATTCAACCACTCACAATCAGGCATCCTAGTATGAAAAGGCTGAGAATAAATTCATCTAATTTAAAAGGTTCAGAAGAGATTGATTTGCATGCCTAGCATAGAACAAAATCAGAAACACAGACAAGTACAAAGATACATCAATATCTAATTGTGGAAGGGAAAAAAAGAAACTTATACCTTCCTCTTTTTGTTCACTGTGACATGGATGGCCTTCTTAATGTTAACAAGATGATGGAATCCTTGAGGTTCTTTTGGTCTGATATTCTTAGAAGCCTCTATAAGATAATGGAATTCTTGAGCTTCATTTGCTCCGATTTTCTTGAATGCGTCTATAAGGGGCTTGATGCATGAAGCCACATCATTCTTGAACTCGACTGAGCAGGGCTCATAGTAATCAGTGACAAGACACCCAACTAGCAGACCTTCCATATATGCTTCACATGCCATCAGGATGTCACGTACACTCTTGCGAAAATGCCCAACTACCAAATCCTCAAAGTTCTGCACCCATTCATCCAATCATCTAATTAGTAAACTATACCAAACAAGCATGAACTAAGGGCACAAATCTTACCTTGGGTGGGTTGTACATGGTATTCACCATAGTTTTGAGTGATTTAATAATGGTATTCTCATTGTATAATAAGGCTGACCATTCTCCGAACACAGAGTTTTTATAATGTGCATATATGAATTTGTTATAGTAAGGCTTTGAGTGCAGAATCAGATGCTGTATGAAGACCAGAAGGTGGAGAACATTCATGCTAGGCCCCCATAACGTTTCTTTACTGCCAGACATCTTGAAAACACTCCAGTCAACACCAGCAAGGTTATTAATAACTGGATTAATACCACAAGAGTGATAGCGCACAAGCTGAAACAAAACATCAATCGGTCATTTAATAAATAATTACGATCTGTGAGATAATATATAAGAGGAGGAGGAATATGACTTACAGGTGGACCATTAGGATAATTTTCTGGAATCAACAGATCAAAGACAAAAAGACCATCTTGATAAGGAGTTCCCTCTAGTCCGATAATTACAGCTCTCAAAAGATCCATCCTCGATTCATAAGCCCTCACAAATATGGTATCTGTACCATATAAAAGAAATTATATTTGCATATGGCCGCGACTGTCGATTGTATTTAATATTAGACTAGATGCATAGACAGGCCATAAAGAAAAGAAGAAAAAAAGATAGAAAAAAATGGCAACATCTATTCAATACTATTTCTATTAAAGTAGGCCGCATACCAGGCAAGTGTTCCTCCAGAATCTTTCGATCTTGATTAATCCTCTTAAGCCAGTTTCGCTGAAAAATTGAAATTGAAGTCATGAAAAGGTAACAGAAAAATTGTTTCATTATCATTACAAGTACAATTATTAAGACGAAGTGAATAATCCAACGAGACAAACCCGTACCTGCTGAGTTACAGAAGGGTATGCTGAAAAAAGATGATCAGAATGGTCCACGGCAAAATCAAACTTCTTGAAGTTTTCATACCTTCTCAAAACAACTTCATCATCAAGTGTTGCAACTGGGCTACTGTTTATATCAGCAGCCTTGAAACGATCCACTGAAACCTCTGGCATTGGATGCATACCAGAACGTGAAGACTTTTCAAAAATCTTCTTAAAGTTTGACTTTTCAGACTCAGAAAATGTTTTAATCGGGATGAAAGATGGAGAGACTGTAGCTTTCATGATAGGAAGGCCCATTACAAGTAGTGTTCCATCCCTGATTCTACTTTCAATCACATGACAAGAAAAGGGGGCGGTGAAGATCCCTCGAGGATGACGATGCTCTAAACCATGCAGGGACTTAATTTGCTGCAAAATGTAATAACAAAAGAGTCTCGATTATTAACAGATTTGTCTTCTGAACAATCATAAGGTAATATACAAGGGATACCTAAGAGAAAATCGATACTTGAAGAAAAATAAATGAAATAAAAGGGACGAAAAGAAACAAGTTTACTACCTTCAAAATCTTTATCTTCGTTGGATCAGTGACTTCTTCATCCATATCAATGTCATTAATGTCCATCTCCATTTCCATGCCAAAAGACAAACAACCTCCTGAGAAGCATAAATATATGTAAATGATTTTCTTTATTTGGAAATATGTTTTTTGTATATAGAAGAAAATAACGGATATATGATACAACAAGTATGAGTATGTTGTTTTAGCGTTAACCAAACCACTAGAGGAATGGAACCATCACCAAATTGACTAGTGGCAAGGAGGCCGGTTTTCTCACATGAGGTCTCAAGTTCGAGTCCTACCCTAGGCATATTTGGGGTGGTCGTATTTAATTCACTATTGTGGGCCTGGCGAGTTTTTCCAGATTTCTGGGTGATAGGGTGGGGTTTATATTGGGATCTATTCGACGAGAGACTATAAAGCGCGAGATGCCCAGACCTCCGGAACTTGACAAACCGAATTTTGTAAGAAAATATAACATTATTATAGGAGGAATGGGAATACGTGGTTGTTAGATACTAAGTTTGGGTTACAATTTAACTTTTTAATCCATAAAAGGTCAATCATTTATTAATTATTATACAATAAGTATTAAAAAATTCGTATGTGAGGCTTGGATATCTAGAGCCACATACTCACTTTTCTCTTATTATATATCAACATAGAAAGAATACGATGACAGTAAACTTGACAAATGTAGGACCGACCAGAAAAACGGGTATCGTCCTTAAAAAGAAAACAAAGAAAAATAAAATTAAGGTACAGAAATACAAGCCTCCTAATTATATATATCAAAATTAAATATAAATATCAAAAGATTGTTTTACAGTTTTACCTGAACGAAAGAATCAACAACCACACTTCCAACCGTCTCGCTGCAACAGAATTGGGAATGATTTTATTAATTTATTTTTTATTTTTAGATTTAATGTCTTTTTTATGTCAAATAGTCAAAAGGGATTGTATTTTATTAATTTATTTTTTATTTTTAGATTTAATGTCTTTTTTATGCCATTTAAATAATTAAAAATTTATTTTCATTGAATAAATATATGAGTCGGATACTTCTCATTTATATGGATTTTAGTTAAATAATAGAAAACATTATAAAAAAAATATCTTTATCTAATTAACTTCAAAACACCTTTAAAAAAACCGAACTATTCAAACTAATGTGATATATGTCCTAATATCTTAATTAATAATCTTATCTTTAATCTTAATCTTAATCTTATCTTAATCTTAATCTTAATCTTAATCTTATCTTAATCTTAATCTTAATCTTAATCTTAATCTTATCTTAATCTTAATCTTAATCTTATCTTAATCTTAATATATACTATAAGACAGTTGAACTAATGACTTATTAACCAATCAAATCGCTCAATTTCATCAAATTGACTTTCGCTTATGTCATCATTTAGATTAACTATAAATTAAAAATCTTAATAATCATTATCCAAATATATTATTATATTAGTATTTATATTAATTTTAGAAAAAGTCTCATTAATTTACACTTTTTCGTTTTTCATCAAAAATTTACATTTTTAACCTGAATACTTAATTTATATTTACTTTTAGCCATCAACTTGAGGAGATTTTTTTAAAATTTTTTAAAAAAGTTACAAAAAGTATTTATATTTAATTTTTTAAAGTTACAATTGTCACTCAAATCAAGAGTCCTAATTATTATCAAATTAAATATAATATCAAAAGATTGTTTTACAGTTTTACCTGAACGAAAGAATCAACAACCACACTTCCAACCGTCTCGCTGCAACAGAATTGGGAATGATGATTTTTATTATTATTTTTTAAGGGATGGTGGTCTACTTATGTAAAATGGGTGTTTTGGTGTAGTTTTTCCGGTGAATTGAAAAACAAGCCGGAACGAATTGAACATAACGCTGTCACATTAATCTTTTTTATGTCAAATAGTCAAAAGGGATTGTATTTTATTAATTTATTTTTTATTTTTAGATTTAATGTCTTTTTTATGCCATTTAAATAATTAAAAATTTATTTTCATTGAATAAATATATGAGTCGGATACTTCTCATTTATATGGATTTTAGTTAAATAATAGAAAACATTATAAAAAAAATATCTTTATCTAATTAACTTCAAAACACCTTTAAAAAAACCGAACTATTCAAAAATAAAGATAATATCTAATACTCTTATTAATCTTAATCTTTATCTTTATATCTTAATCTTAATCTTATCTTAATCTTAATCTTAATATATACTATAAGACAGTTGAACTAATGACTTATTAACCAATCAAATCGCTCAATTTCATCAAATTGACTTTTCGCTTATGTCATCATTTAGATTAACTATAAATTAAAAATCTTAATAATCATTATCCAAATATATTATTATATTAGTATTTATATTAATTTTAGAAAAAGTCTCATTAATTTACACTTTTTCGTTTTTCATCAAAAATTTACATTTTTAACCTGAATACTTAATTTATATTTACTTTTAGCCATCAACTTGAGAAGATTTTTTTAAAATTTTTTAAAAAAGTTACAAAAAGTATTTATATTTAATTTTTTAAAGTTACAATTGTCACTCAAATCAAGAGTCCTAATTGTTATCAAAGAATATGAAAACAATCCTAATTGTTATCTAATTATCATAGGACAGGTGATTGAAAATAAATCTATTCGTGTTATGGGTCCGCATCATGATCAAATACATATACTTGAATGTCAAGTACATGATCACAAGTATGTTTATATTTTAATTCTTAATTATCTTTCATAATAATATCAAATTATGAGTACAACTGGTTTCAAAAAATTCTATAATAGATAAATTATTGTAGCATGTGTCTTGTGGAATGACTACGGCAAACAATTCCATCAATATGTCTCAGCTAATAATGACAGTGACGAACTGTGATTATTGTACTACAACTTGCAAAGTATAACACTTAGAACCATATATCTTCAAAATTATAAGTTTTTATGAATTAAATGTATGAAGATCTAA
The DNA here is from genome assembly GCA_034093135.1 of Erigeron breviscapus. NCBI lineage: Eukaryota > Viridiplantae > Streptophyta > Magnoliopsida > Asterales > Asteraceae > Erigeron > Erigeron breviscapus. The sequence continues at coordinate 110,154,041 of CM067167.1, read as the reverse complement.
TATTGATAATATCGTAAACCCCGTGTCCAGTGTTGGACACGGGTCTAAAATCTAGTATATACTAAAAGACAACTGACCTAATAGCTTATTGACCAATCATAAAGCTCGATTTCATCTAATTGAAAATTGCTGATGTCATAATTATAATTATAAATATAAAAATTTAGAATTTACGGATATCAATATATATCTACATGATTATAATATATATATATATATATATATATATATATATATATATATATATATATATATATATATATATATATATATATATATATATATATATATATATATATATATATATATATATATATATATATATATATATATATATATATATATATATATATATATATATATATATATATATATATATATATATATATATATATATATATATATATATATATATATATATATATATATATATATATATATATATATATATATATATATATATATATATATATATATATATATATATATATATATATATATATATATATATATATATATATATATATATATATATATATATATATATATATATATATATATATATATATATATATATATATATATATATATATATATATATATATATATATATATATATATATATATATATATATATATATATATATATATATATATATATATATATATATATATATATATATATATATATATATATATATATATATATATATATATATATATATATATATATATATATATATATATATATATATATATATATATATATATATATATATATATATATATATATATATATATATATATATATATATATATATATATATATATATATATATATATATATATATATATATATATATATATATATATATATATATATATATATATATATATATATATATATATATATATATATATATATATATATATATATATATATATATATATATATATATATATATATATATATATATATATATATATATATATATATATATATATATATATATATATATATATATATATATATATATATATATATATATATATATATATATATATATATATATATATATATATATATATATATATATATATATATATATATATATATATATATATATATATATATATATATATATATATATATATATATATATATATATATATATATATATATATATATATATATATATATATATATATATATATATATATATATATATATATATATATATATATATATATATATATATATATATATATATATATATATATATATATATATATATATATATATATATATATATATATATATATATATATATATATATATATATATATATATATATATATATATATATATATATATATATATATATATATATATATATATATATATATATATATATATATATATATATATATATATATATATATATATATATATATATATATATATATATATATATATATATATATATATATATATATATATATATATATATATATATATATATATATATATATATATATATATATATATATATATATATATATATATATATATATATATATATATATATATATATATATATATATATATATATATATATATATATATATATCTAAGTGTTTATGGGTTTTAAGTAATTGATATCTTTTTTTTTTTACTTTAAGTTTTATTTTTGTTTTGAGAACTCATAAAAACAGAGGAAGAGCTAAGAATAATAAAGATGGTGAGATTTTTCTAAGATTTTTTTGTTTGTGAGTTATTCTCTCCGTCCCACTAAAAGTGTCTCACTTTGAATATTCAAAGTCTTTGTTTTATAACTTTGACCTTAAATATATATTTTTTTGTTATATAATACTTGATGAAAATTATACCCAATGAAAATATATCTAAAACTCAATCAATTCATATAACTTTCATCAAATATTATACAACACAAACAAAAATATTTAAGGTCAAAGTTGAAGAATAAAGACATTGAAAACTCAAAAATATTATATATGTTATGCATTAGAAATCCAAATGATTTTGTGTTTAATTTTATCTTGGATTTTGGACCAAAACTGTAATTTTTTGAAAGTTAGAGATTAAAGCTGCAAGTGACAGTCCACAACAGGGACGATTTCTGTAATTAAATCTGGGTATTATTAAGTCATTTACGAGATTACCCATCATGTGCGAATCACGTGACCTGGTTTTAAACGGACGTTTATGGTCAGGACTAAAACTGTTGACGGAACAAAGTTTTTTGGACTAAAACTGTAATTTTTGAAAGTTAGGGATGAAACCTGCAAGCTGGGTACCACGACAGGGACGATTTCTGTAATTAACTCAAAGAATTATTACATTGTTAAGGTGGGGACGTAGGTTAACTGTCTTGACATGCCAAAAGTATTAATCTATATGGATTAAAGAATTATTACATTGTTATTGTTACATATATACTAAAAACTAACTTGTTTATACTTGTGATAAGGTTGGCTAAATTTTTTTATGGCTTTAGACAACACCAATATCAGGGGACTCGAAAACGATTATAATTAGTGAGGTGAATATTTTATAGTTTATCTAATTACATATATACTAAAAACTAACTTGTTTATACTTGTGATAAGGTTGGCTAAATTTTTTTATGGCTTTAGACAACACCAATATCAGGGGCCTCGAAAACGATTATAATTAGTGAGGTGAATATTTTATAGTTTATCTAATTTTTGTATGTGTGAAATAAGTTTAAATTATTTATATGAAATTTATTAAGAAAAATTAATATTAGAATTAATAACTTATTATCAGTAATATGAGTTGAAGAATTAAAAAAGAAAAAGAGATAATTTATTAATGAGAAAACGATCAATCAAATAAAGTTATAATGTCTTTTGTATTAATAAGCTAAGAGTTAGAGTTTAATTCTAAGTCTAATAAGAAAATTGAATCTATATACAATTAAAAAAGCTAATTTAATAAAATAAATAAATTAAAAGGACACGTGTCGATCAAGGATTACGCCACGTGTTGTTTCAAGAACATGTCAATCCTGTTTTAGTTTATTGGTAGATGTTTAGTTAGAGTTTTGGATTTACCTTTTATTTTTACAATCACATCAAAATCGGAACTTATAAGCATAGTGGATGACGGCAAATACCCTTGTGATTTCGGATCATAAATTCAAATTTTTGAAGTCTTCACAATTTTTCTTTAATCACAATTTTCCTTGCATAATCATAAAGGACTATGCAAGGGTCGGTCAGAGGCTCTAGTGTTCATCAAAATCGGAACTTGTAAGCATAGTGGATAATGACAAGATATTGCGAGTTTCGGATCAACTAGATTTTATTTTATTTAACGCAAACAATCCTTTATGTCTTTTTTAAATCACTTTTTATTTTGATTGGTTATATTATGAGGTATAGTGTGATATTAAATTTGAAGGTGGATGGTAAAAGAAAAAAAGAGAAAGTGAAAGATGTGAGAAGGTGATGTGACAGGAAAAAAATATAGGTGGAGAAGTGAACGGTTATGAATGGTCTAATAGTAATGGTAGTGGGGTAAACATTAGGATGGAGTGGGTATATATGATAAATTTGGTGATGTGGTACAACCATTATGTTCGTGATACGTGTTACAATATTTGTTTTCTTAATCAACGATTAGAATGGCTCATTATAGAAGTCGAAAACAAATGTGTCAAATGGGAGGGGTGGACTCTATATATCTCTAAAGAGACTAGGTGGTAATGTGATACTATATGAAGTCACTTGTTATGTAATTACGTTTTAAAGTGATTATCTGATTATTACGTTTGTAAAATGCAAATAATCTAAAAAAATGATTATCTGCTATGAAAACGCAGTTTTTCAAAACGTAATTTTGAAAACACATAATTTATTGTGAAAACGCAAATATTGTCTTATATATTCATGTTTCCATATAGAAAAAGTGAAAACGCATAATATATTTTCTTTTTCATGAGTTGTAAACTCGATACTCTTTCACATGCCAAAAGTATTAACCTTGGCTATATGGTATGTTAAGGTGGTGTAACACCCCAACAAGGCGGAATCATGAGAGTTACGTACTAAGCACAACACGACATGGAAATTAAGTAGAGGCAATCTAATATGCATTAAAAAGGATTGGAAATCCATATAATTCAATCAATTAAAATTCCGAGATCACACAAAAAATGCATAAGGAGCACGACCATCAAGCGTTTACAATAGAGAGTACAAAAAAAATGGCATATGATCCTAAGCATAACCCATAAGCGGGAACAATGAATCACGGATCCATGATAAAGTCCAAGTCCAATCCTAGCATGCAAACAATCAATCATCATCCAATACGTCTTTGGTTAACCTGTTCACCTGAAAAGTGTACTAAAACGTGTCAACATAAAGTTGGTGAGTTCGTAGGTTTAAGTAATGAAAATCAAGTGTCGGGATAACAACCGTTAACGATATACGAGGATTAATAACGTTCAATAACGTGGGTTCAACAACCCATAACGTGGATATAGAGATACCCATAACGTGGATATAGAGATACCCATAACGTGGATTCAACAATCCATAACGTGAGTATAAAGATACTCATAACGTGGATATAGAGATACCCATAACGTGGATATAGAGATACCCATAACGTGGATTCAACAATCCATAACGTGAGTATAAAGATACTCATAACGTGGATATAGAGATACCCATAACGTGGATATAGAGATACCCATAACGTGAGTTTAACAACCCATAACGAGAGCATACATACATAATAAACATTTCAATTCACTACCACATAACGTTACTCATCACATATAAACGTTCAATAACACGTATCACAAGCAAACAATTTGGTGGCTAATATCTCGTTTCATATTATAATCAATCGTATCAACCGACAAACGTTTAACAAACAAGTACACTTTCCACCCCAAATAAAGTAAGCGTAGGGGCTACGAAACTCACCTTTGCTTTGATCGTCAAGGTTTAAATTGATTTATAAATATTCGATGAGCCAAAATTGTCCAAGAATCGTCAAGGATCACGACCTATCAATGTATTTATATAACATATGTATTAATTGTATGTACGTTCATGTACACTTTCATGTATTCATATATATATATATATGGAAAAGCTATTTTAAGAACTCTTAAAAAGGCAAAAACTTTTAAAAACCCTTTAAATAAATAATAGCCATTAGATGAAAATGATCAATGAGTAATATTAAAGATGGCAAACTTGTAATTAATGTGTATTTTAATTAATCAATTGATTATGAAAAGGGCAAAATAGGGATTAATTATTTGCTTTGACGAACGGTTACATCCTCCAAAAATTATGGGCATCATGTGATTTTTAATTTGTGCCATAATTTTTATTCATATTGCATACTGTATAGACGTATTAATTTTTCAATCAAAACTAATTGTCAATTTCTTTTTTGTTTTTATAAAATACTTGCATACATATGCTCATATGACTGTCAGTACACATGTAATCATCAACTAATCTCATAAAACGTTCATAATGCATACAAATATTCATAGCATCGTTTATGTATATATGCTCATTGTTGCATTCATATGACGATTAGAGAGACATCTTTATATCATCATATGTTTGCACATGTGATAACCAACTAATTTTATGAAATATTATTTACAAAATACTTGCATACATATTCTCATATGACAGTCAGTACACATGTGATCATCAGCATCTACAAAATACTTGCATACATATGCTCATATGTCTGTGAGTGCACATGTGATCATCGACATTTACCAAATACTTGCATACATATGCTCATATGACTGTCAGTACACATGTAATCATCAACTAATCTCATAAAACGTTCATAATGCATACAAATATTCATAGCATCGTTTATGTATATATGCTCATTGTTGCATTCATATGACGATTAGAGAGACATCTTTATATCATCATATGTTTGCACATGTGATAACCAACTAATTTTATGAAACATTATTTACAAAATACTTGCATACATATTCTCATATGACAGTCAGTACACATGTGATCATCAGCATCTACAAAATACTTGCATACATATGTTCATATACTGTCAGTATACATGTGATCATCAACATTTATAAAATATTTACATACATATGCTCATATGACTGTCAGTACACATGTGATCATCAACTAATCTCATGAAACATTTATGGTAAACAATAATTTTTAAAATGAACAAATAACAATAATGAATTAAATATAAGAGCCGTTCATTAAAAAAATATGAATAAAAAATAAAAAATTGTACAATATCATTGTTTTTTAAAATACAATTGTGAGTCCCAAATATAGATAGTTAACAAGAACCCGACTGGCAAGTACAACTGATCTTGAAGGACAAGTTCAGTTTACGATCCAGATTATGGATAACAAGAAATAAAGACTTAAAGTAAATGCAAGAACAAAATGGCAGAAACTATATAAAGATATATATATATATATATATAAATAATGTAATATATATAATATATATATATATATATTCAAGTATGTAGCATTGAGACACGGTGTACTTTTTCAATGTATTTGATTTATTGATGTATAAACAAATACAAGGATTGTTGCGGAACAAAGATAAACACCCAAGTGTAAATATCTAAACAATCCCGAAATACAAGTGATCTAAATAACTTGGAAATACTCGTAAGTTTACTTAGAGTATATCTCACAAGTTACAATGCCAAAGTTTCAAGCATTTTGCAAATTGTGAGAAGACTTATATTTATAGGACAAGTCCATGATGACGTGGACTTAAAGTCGTATAAATATGGTTGGGAGCATTTAAGGAATTAAACCTAATTCCTTATATGCTAACTTTTGAGGTAAAGTATAAAAGTCAGTTGATGTGACTTGTCATACTTTATTCCCAACCTTTTACTTTATCCTTGTACTTTTATTAATAGATAAATCTATTAGCCAGGTAAAGGTATGTAAAGTAAAGTCTTCCTCGTAATCAGTGTAAAGTGGTGTAAGTACTTTACACTGAGATGTTTCAGTCTTCGATCAGGTAGAATCAACTTCTGAGCTCCACATCTGAGCTTGATTCTCTTTCTTCAGACTTCAGTTTTTGACTTCATTCTGAACGGTATTCTGATACGTTGATCTGAACTGAAGTGAAGCTTCAGTGAACTAATTCTGAACGACTTCAGAATTCTGCACAAGTTTTGTTCACTGAACTTCAACTATTTCTGGACAAATTATACTTGGTCGATTTTCGACCTAACAGATTCCCCCTATTTGTTCTGAAATAGTGCATGCATTTCAGACTTCTATCTATACATGTTTGTAAGTCTGAACTACAAGTTTTTGTTTAAGTTGTAAAATTTTCTAAGGACATCTTATAGATCATTGATGCCTCATAATTTTCTTGTTGTTTTTCTAACTTAAACTTACCATCTACTTATCGATTACAATTTGCAACATATATATACAAACTTGAAATGTTTGTTACAAATGTAAAATAAAATACAAGTAAATGATATTCTGAAAAAGAAACTACTTCTTCGCAGGCCTTGAACCAGAAGGTGCTTCAGTAGCTTTCCTCTTCAGTGGGGAGAATTCCTTTGATCCAAACAGTCTGCACTCAATCTCTACTTTGGCTTGCATCTTTTGTTGTATTCTGGACAACCATGCACCACTTAGAGCAGACTTTGGTTTTGCTTTTAGAATCTGAATAATCTTCCTATGTTCAGTAATCCCAAACTCGTGAACTGAAACCTGAGTATATTCCTCAGCTGCCCTTCCTTCTTTTTTTATAACCAAATCAAAAAGCTTCAATCCATCAGCCTTCGTAACTTCAATATCAACTATCTTGGCTGAATGAGATCGATGCTTCATGTAATGCTCATACTGATCCTTCTCAAGCTTTCTTTGGATTTCAGCAGCATCTTCAGAAATTGGTTCGAATGTGGAGAGGTCAGCATCTCGGATATTCTTTCTTAAAGTCCTTGGTCCAGTCACTTTGAGCTTAATGGGTGGTTTGGACAACTCTTTCTCCACTTTTAGAACTTCAGCCATAATTTCTTTCTTTTTAATTTCCATCTCTTTTTCTCTATTCTTCACCAAGTCCTCAATGGACATCTTGAATGTGAGATGGTCCAGCTTTTGTTCTATGGGAGAGTATTTCACCCCATACTCATATTCAGCCATATCAACCAATGCATTCTGCACTCTTGGGTCTTCTTTAATTTTCACATATCTTTCCAAAGGAAGACTAAGAGATGCAGCATTAACAAGATCAAGGGTTCCCATTTTCAAGTGTTGATGCCTTTCTCTTTCTTTGTTTTCCCTCCACATGATGAATTGATTGGAGACTTGCTTTTGCAGAGCCTTCAATTTCTCACTATCAGCTTCAAGATCATGCAAGGGAAAACCATGTTCATCCACATTTTCACCAACCACAAGTCCAGAACCTTTTGAACCTTTGGACTTGGGTTCTTGAACCATCTGGGCCTTGCCCTTATCCTTCTTTGCAGGTTCTGCCTGCATAACTTGTTGTTCCCCCTGAACTGAAGCATCACCAGATTGTGCTTCAGCCTGCTTCTTGGTTGCTTCGATTAGTTCTTGAGTGCTTGCAAGCAGACCAATTGGCATATCTTTTCCCCCTTTGGGAATCGCTGAAGGCATTTTAGCATATAATTCAATTGCAGCTTTAACTGCCTTCAGGGGTTCCCAACTTTGTTGTTCCAGACAATCACAAATACCCTTAGCCATAGTAGAGAACTGAGCCCTTAATCTGAAGGAAGAATTAAGGTTCAGTGCCTCTTGATCTTTCAAATCTTTCAGCATCTTGCGATCCTCTTCAGTAAATGAAGCAGGGGGAGGAGGAGCAACAACTTGTTCTTTCTTAAGGAGAGTCAGAATTTCACCCAACTGTTTTGACTGGTTCTGAACTGAAACCTGAGTATATTCCTCAGCTGCCCTTCCTTCTTTTTTTATAACCAAATCAAAAAGCTTCAATCCATCAGCCTTCGTAACTTCAATATCAACTATCTTGGCTGAATGAGATCGATGCTTCATGTAATGCTCATACTGATCCTTCTCAAGCTTTCTTTGGATTTCAGCAGCATCTTCAGAAATTGGTTCGAATGTGGAGAGGTCAGCATCTCGGATATTCTTTCTTAAAGTCCTTGGTCCAGTCACTTTGAGCTTAATGGGTGGTTTGGACAACTCTTTCTCCACTTTTAGAACTTCAGCCATAATTTCTTTCTTTTTAATTTCCATCTCTTTTTCTCTATTCTTCACCAAGTCCTCAATGGACATCTTGAATGTGAGATGGTCCAGCTTTTGTTCTATGGGAGAGTATTTCACCCCATACTCATATTCAGCCATATCAACCAATGCATTCTGCACTCTTGGGTCTTCTTTAATTTTCACATATCTTTCCAAAGGAAGACTAAGAGATGCAGCATTAACAAGATCAAGGGTTCCCATTTTCAAGTGTTGATGCCTTTCTCTTTCTTTGTTTTCCCTCCACATGATGAATTGATTGGAGACTTGCTTTTGCAGAGCCTTCAATTTCTCACTATCAGCTTCAAGATCATGCAAGGGAAAACCATGTTCATCCACATTTTCACCAACCACAAGTCCAGAACCTTTTGAACCTTTGGACTTGGGTTCTTGAACCATCTGGGCCTTGCCCTTATCCTTCTTTGCAGGTTCTGCCTGCATAACTTTGTTGTTCCAGACAATCACAAATACCCTTAGCCATAGTAGAGAACTGAGCCCTTAATCTGAAGGAAGAATTAAGGTTCAGTGCCTCTTGATCTTTCATCTTTTGTTGTATTCTGGACATCCATGCACCACTTAGAGCAGACTTTGGTTTTGCTTTTAGAATCTGAATAATCTTCCTATGTTCAGTAATCCCAAACTCGTGAACTGAAACCTGAGTATATTCCTCAGCTGCCCTTCCTTCTTTTTTTATAACCAAATCAAAAAGCTTCAATCCATCAGCCTTCGTAACTTCAATATCAACTATCTTGGCTGAATGAGATCGATGCTTCATGTAATGCTCATACTGATCCTTCTCAAGCTTTCTTTGGATTTCAGCAGCATCTTCAGAAATTGGTTCGAATGTGGAGAGGTCAGCATCTCGGATATTCTTTCTTAAAGTCCTTGGTCCAGTCACTTTGAGCTTAATGGGTGGTTTGGACAACTCTTTCTCCACTTTTAGAACTTCAGCCATAATTTCTTTCTTTTTAATTTCCATCTCTTTTTCTCTATTCTTCACCAAGTCCTCAATGGACATCTTGAATGTGAGATGGTCCAGCTTTTGTTCTATGGGAGAGTATTTCACCCCATACTCATATTCAGCCATATCAACCAATGCATTCTGCACTCTTGGGTCTTCTTTAATTTTCACATATCTTTCCAAAGGAAGACTAAGAGATGCAGCATTAACAAGATCAAGGGTTCCCATTTTCAAGTGTTGATGCCTTTCTCTTTCTTTGTTTTCCCTCCACATGATGAATTGATTGGAGACTTGCTTTTGCAGAGCCTTCAATTTCTCACTATCAGCAACAAGATCCTGAGAGAGCTCAGACTTCATCTTCTCCATAACACTAACACTAATAGAAGACCCAAGTTCTTTTTCATTAACACTTGGCTTCTGTACCAACTCATTCACTTCCTTCCCGACTGCCATAACCTCTTGTTTGATCATCTCAACACCAGATGTCGAGTTCGCAACAACTGAAGCTTGCACATCTTTTTTGGCCAGTCTGAAGGCTTCCCTAATTGCTGCACAGATGTTATTGCAAGCAAACACCAATTCATTTAGCTTCCCAGCCACCAATCCCTCATTCCTAGCAACTTTGGTCAACTCAGTTCCAAGAAAAACCTGAGCACCTTTCATATCAGCCAGGGATTTAGTGTTGCAAGTTAGAGATTTGGTTAAGCCCTCAACCTGAACAAGTAGGTTTTGGACTTCGGCATTTGATTTCTCTAACTGTGCTTCCACACTCAAAGGAGGAGGTGGTTGTGTAGAAGCAGAAGCAATGAAGGGAAGAGTCCTAAGGCCAGCCAGAGTCTTTTCCAATCTAACTTCAGATGGACCCTCTGATTCAGTTTCAGAGTCCAAATCCTTCTGCTCTGGCTCATCAAAGTTCCTTGGCCTTGGGACTTGGTGAATTTGAGGGTGTAAGTGTTGTAGTTGTGGTTGAAAAGTGGGTGAGGTAACATAGGCAGGTGTTGAGCCTGGTGGAAAGTATGGATGTTCATGAGACATTGGCGGTGGGCGATATGGTTGTTCAACAACATTTTGGATTTCTGGGGGAGGAGGGACGTTTGTGAGATCAAGGGATTGCTCAGAATCAGAAGACTGATTCTCCCTTAATAAGTTCTCATCAAACTCAAAATCAGCAAAGGAATCAAGATTCCCTTGAGGTGGCTCATCTTCATCCCAGAGGTTAGTCGAAACTGCAGTCTGATCAGATATGCCCAGGTTCAGACCACTGGTGCCTGAACCTACTTCTGGTTCAACAACTGCTGCTGCAGATGCATCGTCACCAGATTGATTTTGTGTTGGCTCAACCAAAGTATCATCGCCAGCGATAGCAGACACAGGGGTTGACTCAGTGATCCTCGTGCTATCATCAAGAACCACATCATGGGTCGTAGAGTGTGAAACTTCAGTTTCTAAGGGTGTCACCTCAGAAACATCATCAGTTTGTGCTGCAGAGGAGTGTAAGATTGGTGAAGTTACAGGGGGTGCACGTGCAGACACAGACTCTAATGTGAGTTGGGCGGACTCACTTATATTTTCTTCACCATCCCCTCCTAAAGAAGTTTTGGGGATGGCTGCTTGTGAGTTTCCCATTTGACTTTCTTCTGGTTCTTGTTGGGAAGAACCAGAAGGGTTAGCCTCGGTACTAATGTCCTTGGGCTGTGAGGACTGCTTCTTAAGTTTGCGACATTTTAATAAGCCCTTTCGTGATCCTGAGGGATCTTTTGGGAGATCCTCAGGTTGGTCATCGGATGGGGGAGGTGGCTGGGTAGAAGAAGTTGTTTGGGGTTTGAACAACTTCAACATTTTGCCACTAGGTGCACCAATGGGTCTCGCATTCTTTTGCGACCCGCTCGGTGACCTTTCTGAGCCAGCCGGTCGTGCTGTTTCAGTTTTATTAATTACCTGAAGCATTGCAGCTGAGAGTTCAGGTTCAGGGTCAGAAGTTGAAGCCTTTGATATATCCCTGCAGAACTCTGTGGCTGAAGTCTCAGGTCCCCCTTCAGAATATGCATCGCCCAGAATTTGCATGAAGCAGATGCTCAGAAATCTTGGAAAAGAGATATGCAGACTTCTTTTTCCTTTTAACTTTACCAACAACTGAGAGAAGAGAATCTCAGCGAAGTCTGCCTCAATTCCATGCCACATATAGTAGCCCATTTCAACTTGTGGCAGGGATATATGTATATATATATATATATATATATATATATATATATATATATATATATATATATATATATATATATATATATATATATATATATATATATATATATATATATATATATATATATATATATATATATATATATATATATATATATATATATATATATATATATATATATATATATATATATATATATATATATATATATATATATATATATATATATATATATATATATATATATATATATATATATATATATATATATATATATATATATATATATATATATATATATATATATATATATATATATATATATATATATATATATATATATATATATATATATATATATATATATATATATATATATATATATATATATATATATATATATATATATATATATATATATATATATATATATATATATATATATATATATATATATATATATATATATATATATATATATATATATATATATATATATATATATATATATATATATATATATATATATATATATATATATATATATATATATATATATATATATATATATATATATATATATATATATATATATATATATATATATATATATATATATATATATATATATATATATATATATATATATATATATATATATATATATATATATATATATATATATATATATATATATATATATATATATATATATATATATATATATATATATATATATATATATATATATATATATATATATATATATATATATATATATATATATATATATATATATATATATATATATATATATATATATATATATATATATATATATATATATATATATATATATATATATATATATATATATATATATATATATATATATATATATATATATATATATATATATATATATATATATATATATATATATATATATATATATATATATATATATATATATATATATATATATATATATATATATATATATATATATATATATATATATATATATATATATATATATATATATATATATATATATATATATATATATATATATATATATATATATATATATATATATATATATATATATATATATATATATATATATATATATATATATATATATATATATATATATATATATATATATATATATATATATATATATATATATATATATATATATATATATATATATATATATATATATATATATATATATATATATATATATATATATATATATATATATATATATATATATATATATATATATATATATATATATATATATATATATATATATATATATATATATATATATATATATATATATATATATATATATATATATATATATATATATATATATATATATATATATATATATATATATATATATATATATATATATATATATATATATATATATATATATATATATATATATATATATATATATATATATATATATATATATATATATATATATATATATATATATATATATATATATATATATATATATATATATATATATATATATATATATATATATATATATATATATATATATATATATATATATATATATATATATATATATATATATATATATATATATATATATATATATATATATATATATATATATATATATATATATATATATATATATATATATATATATATATATATATATATATATATATATATATATATATATATATATATATATATATATATATATATATATATATATATATATATATATATATATATATATATATATATATATATATATATATATATATATATATATATATATATATATATATATATATATATATATATATATATATATATATATATATATATATATATATATATATATATATATATATATATATATATATATATATATATATATATATATATATATATATATATATATATATATATATATATATATATATATATATATATATATATATATATATATATATATATATATATATATATATATATATATATATATATATATATATATATATATATATATATATATATATATATATATATATATATATATATATATATATATATATATATATATATATATATATATATATATATATATATATATATATATATATATATATATATATATATATATATATATATATATATATATATATATATATATATATATATATATATATATATATATATATATATATATATATATATATATATATATATATATATATATATATATATATATATATATATATATATATATATATATATATATATATATATATATATATATATATATATATATATATATATATATATATATATATATATATATATATATATATATATATATATATATATATATATATATATATATATATATATATATATATATATATATATATATATATATATATATATATATATATATATATATATATATATATATATATATATATATATATATATATATATATATATATATATATATATATATATATATATATATATATATATATACATTATTCTGAAATCATTTTAGAAATTCTGAAGCATTTCAGTCAAAATATTTTTCTGAAAGCAAAGTTCCCCCTTAGAGAAAAATTCTTTTAAACAAAAAATATTTGACACTTCCCCCTGAGGTAATGCTATACAGGATTTAGCATACCTAACTCACTGATGAGATGTTTAAACGTTTTGACATCCAAGGGTTTTGTAAAAACATTAGCGAGTTGTTTATCAGTGGGAATGAAATGAAGTTCAATATCACCTTTAATAATGTGATCTCTAATGAAATGATACCTGAGGTCGATATGCTTGGTTTTGGAGTGCATAACAGGATTGTGAGAGATTGCAATGGCACTGGTGTTATCACAAAAGATTGGAGTTTTTGTGTACTTAACACCATAATCAGTTAGTTGGTTCTTCATCCACAGAATCTGAGCGCAGCAACTGGCTGTAGAAATATATTCAGCTTCAGCTATGGAGAGTGACACTGTAGTTTGCTTCTTGCTTGTCCAACTAATCAATTTGCCACCTAGGAAATGATAACCACCTGTGGTACTTTTCCTATCTATTTTACAACCTGCATGATCAGAATCTGAATAACCCATTAGATCTAGACTTGAGCCTTTGGGATACCAAAGACCAAGTCTGGGGACACCTTTAAGGTATCTGAAAATCCTTTTCATAGCATTTGCATGTGCTTCTCTGGGATCAGACTGAAATCTTGCACAAAGGCATGTTGCAAACATTATGTCAGGTCTACTTGCAGTTAAGTACATGAGGGACCCCACCATACCACGATATTTTATGGGATCCACTTGTTTTCCATTGGGATCTGAGTCCAAATTTAATGGTGCAGAAATAGGAGTATCTTTTGATGAGACTGAATCAAATTGAATATTTCTTTAATAAATCTCTGACATATTTTTCTTGATTTATAAAAATACCATCACTGGTTTGTTTCACTTGAAGACCCAGAAAATATGTCAGTTCACCCATCATACTCATTTCATACTCAGAAGACATTATTTCAGAAAACTGTTTACACATTTTGTTGTTTGTAGACCCAAACACAATATCATCAACATAAACTTGTACAAGTAAGATATCACATTTATCATGAAATATGAATAAAGTGTTATCAATTGTACCCCTTTTAAAACCATTTTTCAGAAGATGTTTAGTGAGAGTATCATACCAGGCTCTAGGTGCTTGTCTCAGACTATATAAAGCTTTGTTCAGTCTGTATACCCAATGAGGCTTTTCTTCGTTTATGAACCCTGGTGGCTGATGTACATACACAACTTCTTCTAAATCACCATTCAGAAATGCACTTTTGACATCCATCTGATAGACTTTGAACTCATGATGAGCTGCAAAAGCTAAGAAAATTCTGATAGCTTCTAGTCTAGCAACTGGTGCAAAAGTTTCATCAAAGTCTACTCCTTCTTATTGAGAGTAACCCTTTGCAACAAGTCTTGCCTTGTTTCGAATCACATGTCCATCTTCGTCCATCTTGTTTCTGAAGACCCATCTTGTCCCAATTGGCTCTTTCTTCAGATTACTGGGACAAGGAACAAGTTCCCAAACATCGTTCCTTTTAAACTGATTAAGCTCATCTTGCATGGCTTCAATCCAGCTTGGGTCATTCATAGCCTCGTCAATCGTCTTCGGTTCTATCAGTGATAAGAAGCTGACATTTAAGCATTGATAGCTTGTGGCTCTTCTGGTCTGAACCCCACTAGTGGAATCTCCAATGATTTGATCGATTGGATGTGCCTTAGTCCACTTAGTGTAATGACCAGGATGTACAATGATATCAGTGCAAGAACTCCTCTGAATTACTTCAGGAGGAGGTTCAGAAAAGACTATTTCAATCTCATCATTTTCCTCCTGCAGCTCATGACTTGCATCATGAAACTCTTCAGATTGGGGTATTTCAATGGAGGCTGATATCTGAGGTGAAGCAGCACGCACATCAGATCCAATAGTCAGTTCAGAAGGTAGTTTAAAACTGACTGAGGGATAGAATGGAATGTTGCTTTTCTGAATTTTAGCTGGTTCTGAGCTAAGATGTTCAGAAACTTGTTCAGGTGGCTGATCAGATTGGACAACAGGATCAGAATCACCAAAACTGATTGGATTTTCTGAGGGTGTTACAGGAGTTGGTTTATTGAAGATTGCAGAATTGGATTCATCAAAGGTAACATGAATTGACTCATCAACCTTATCAAGTCTCTTGTTATAGACTCTAAAGGCTTTGCGAATAGATGAATATCCTAAAAAGTACCCTTCATCAGCTTTTGCATCAAACTTACCAAGCTGATTGGAATCATTCAGAATGTATACTGGACATCCAAAGACATGGAAATATCCAATATTAGGCTTTCTATTTCTAAGTACTTCATAGGCAGTCTTCTTGTGTCTTTTTACATACACAGATCTGTTCTGAGTGTAACAAGCAGTTGCAACAGCTTCAGCCCAGAAACTTTTAGGAAGACCAGATTCATTAAGCATACTTCTAGCAGCTTCAATCAGCGTTCTATTCATTCTTTCTACAACACCATTCTACTCTGGTGTGTGAGCTGAAGAGAAGTTCTGAGATATGCCAGTTTCAGTGCAGAAGGACTCCAGAGTGGCATTTCTGAATTCAGTGCCATTGTCACTTCTGAGCTGACAAACTTTTCGCTTATGCTTGAGTTCAATTTGTTTGATGAGAGCAATGATTTCAGCAGCAGCTTCACTCTTGGATCTGAGGAAAATCACCCAACAGTATCTTGAATATTCATCGACGACTACAAGGGTGTACTTCTTTCCTGCTCTTGTCTGAACATTCACTGGTCCAAATAAATCCATGTGAAGCATGTGAAGAGGTTCAGTTATACTGAAACTTTGTTTCGTCTTGAATGAAGCTCTTTTCTGCTTACCCATTTCACATCCTGGACATGGCTTATCTTTATTGAAAGATATCTGAGGTATCCCATCAACAAGTTGTTTTCTAGACAACTTATTAATGTTTTTGAAGTTCAGATGGGATAACCTCTTGTGCCACAGCCAGTTTGTGTCTTCATCAGCCTTTGTGTAGAAACATTGTTCAGTAGGTGAACTATTCATATCAATGATATAAATGTTTCCTTTCCTTGGTGCAACCAACACTACCTTCCAATCCCTGTTGAATATGGTGCCTTGTGAAATATCAAATAAAACCTTTAAGCCATCATCACACAGTTGACTGACACTGATCAGGTTATATTTCAAACCATTCACATATGCAACACGTGTGAATTTGACTTGACCATTATTCACAACACCATATCCCTCAGTTTTTCCATTTCCATCATTCCCAAATGTTATTGAGGGCCCCTCTTGCACCCTATATTCCTCCAGCAGGGTTTGATAACCAGTCATGGTTCGGCCAGCAGCACTGTCCAGAAACCATATATTCTTCTTTCGGTCTCCCTGCACAAACACAAAGATTAGTTCTTTTTGGGAACCCATCTCTTGATGGGTTCACTAGACTCTCCCTTAGCAGTCTCAGATTTCTTTGGTTCATAGGGAACTGAAGGATCAAAAGGGATCTCAGTCATTATCTCAGATGACACAAAAATAGTTGGTTTGATGGAGCTTTCAACCTTTTTCTTCTCAGATTTTTGCTTGATTGGTTTTGAAAAAGGTTTGGAGTTTTGTTTAGGTTGAAGAGAAGTGGTTTCAACATTTTTTAAACGTGCATTACAACTTTGCACTTGTCTAGCCAATAGTTGAAATTGACTTTCTAACCTTAACAAAATGATTCTTCATTAGACACCTGAGCCTTACCTGAATCTGAGGTAGATGGCTCAGTGGGGGAGACATTTTTCTTCTTCTTTTGGCCTTTAAAACCTTAGATGAAGACTGAGGAGAAGGCTTTTTGGTTTTAGCTTTCTTTTCTGAAGCAGTTGTCTGAGCTGCTTCAGAATTTCCCTCAGATTGTTCCTGGGCCACTTCAGTTACAATTTTCAGATTGCCAACTTCAGGAAAAATAATTTCTGGTTTCATTTGTTTTGGAAGAGCATCTAAATCAGTGATTATAGATGCTAAGTGAAGATCACCAAATTCATATGTTGCTTTTTGATTTGCAAAAGTATTTTTAATTGCAACATCTGGTTTTGGTGCTTTCATCCATGATT